>JBBPLC010000022.1:0-87610 GCA_038089535.1 Hemileccinum rubropunctum | reverse complement strand
GGTGTTGTTCCTGCCGACGAGGTCGACGAGGTTGACAAACGTCTTACGAACGGCCTGCCAATGTGCAAAAAAAGGTCAGGTTGCGTTAAGTAACAAGGGGCGGGATCATGGATGTGCCACCGAGGGGCGAGGTAGAAAAAAATGAGCAGGGAATAGGGGCTTGCCTCGCGACAGGCGTGCAGGTCATCTGGAATTGGATCGATGCGCACGGCACAACACAAATTCTGCCAGTTTGCGAGACTGTCCACGTTTGTCCCGTAAACGTGGTTGAATTCCTGCACGAGGGCATCTTTGAATTTCTGATGGGCGCGCTTCTTTTTCGGGTTGTCTTTGTCCCAACCGAGCACGTCGCAGAGGCGGTAGAATTCCCATGAGGCGGACACTGTGGGATCATATTTGAACTTGGCGGTGTAAGTGGCAAAAAACGCTCCGAGGGGTGTCAACTCAGAGGAGGAAGGGCCCGGGGAAGTATCCCGCTTTTTGCCGCCACAGAGGGGTTTCTGAGAGGACAGGGCTCGCATGGTTGGCAGGAAATTGTCCTTTGTTCTTATTACGGGTAGCATGGTAAAGTGTCTCGTTGAGCTAGGGAAAAGGATCATGAGGCCCGCGAGAGGCGAGAAGGATACTGGTTGAAGTTGAAGGGCGTAATCACCGCATTGTGCGTTACCAAGTTTGGCTGACTTTCCTCACCGCTTTCACCACGCAGTCAGCAATCTTTAGGATGGCCTCTGATCGGACAAAAGGTTGAACAAAATGTGAAAACAGACCTTTTGTCTGACCTATAGGCAAGGTTTAAGGTTTGCTAACAGTGACGATCTCGCGTCGATCAGTCAACCTATGAGGTGAATCACTCGCAGGATGGCATTGTACAGATCACTGGCATATAGCATACACTTTGGGAAGCAGATTACAATCCAGATAGAACACGATGTCTGTGAGATCTTGTAGTGTTTTACATCGGAAGACTGATCAAGCAAAGAAAAAAAGGGGACATTAAGCCGGATTCACGTAGCTAAAAGTGGAGTTCCACCCCGTAGCGTCCCAGAAAAGACGGTTACGGAATTGAATTCCTCTCTTAGCGACGTCTGTTGGTTTTGCGTCGGGATGAAACCTCCGTCCCACTGGCAGACTGGAGAATGTGCCGCAGGAGATAGCGCAGCAACCCCCCTGCGTAGGCATTCTCCTTTGGAAAGTGCTTTCCTGTGGATTTGGTGTACTGGCTGAGCTGGAGTTCAGAGTTGAAGACCTGGACATCCTCCCCTGTCGTGTCTGTGTCGACGAGGTCGACGAGGTTGACGTGTGTAGCACGGACAGCCTAGCATCGCAGATTCACGCTAATTAGTCACACAAAGATTAGAACATGATATGCTTGCCTCACGACAGGCATCCAGATCGTCTGGAATAGGTTCGATGTGTACAATATGACACAAGTCCTGCCAGTTGCTGAGGTTATCATGGTCGGTTCCATAGAGTTGATTGAACTGTTGAACAAGGGCATTCTTAAAGTCTGACTGTGCCTCTTTTCGCTCAGGATCGTCGCGGTCCCAGCTTAACTGGTCGCATAGACGATAGAACTCGAGCGAGGCCGACTCTGTGGCGTCGTACTCAAACTCTGGATAATAGTTTGCAAAAAAGACGGTGAGAGGCGATGATTCAGATCGCTGCCTCCTGCTACGTCTCTAGGGAATGACTTGTGTCAAAGGAACGCTAGCGGGGCGCATGTGATGCTCACCTGCCTCTGCTTCCTTGATGGCATTTGTGGTGAGGGAGTAGAATTAGGGGAGCACGGGCGAGCCTTTTGAACATTTGGGGATCCCCCTGACTGCGGATGATGCAGGCTGACATCACCCCTGTGAGCGGGCGAGCTACTGTGGTGAGAATAAGATAAGATAAGATCAATCACTCTGACCTGACATAATTCCACATCACTACCTCATCATGGGCCTTCTCTCTCCCATCAACCTGTCAAAGTGGCTCAGCGGCAATGCACACCTCCTTAACCCCCCCGTAAACAACTACCGTCTGTACAGGGAAAAGGACTTTATTGTCATGGCCGTCGGAGGCCCGAACGAACGCAACGACTGTCACCTCAACGAGACCGAGGTTCGCTATCATTTCCAGTCCCTCTGGTCCCGTATGCGTGAGACACGCAGGAGTGGTTTTACCAGTACAATGGTGAGATGTTGAAGGTAGTCGATGGGGAGACATTCAAGAATATACGGATCGAAGAAAGGGAGATGTTTTTGTTGCCTGGTGAGGCATATTTTCGTTCTCTCGTCGCGCACGATGCATCGAGTAGCAAACACACCGCACAACCTTGCGGGGTTCACGACACCGTTGGGATCATTATCGAAGCTACTCGGCCGAAAGACTCGATTGGTGAGCTGGTTTCGGACTTTTTGCCCGTTGCTGATTCGGATGCCCACTGTTACTGTCGAAAACCTGTTCATACCAAGCCAACAAGGAGAGCTTTCGCGTGATGATTCTTGGTACGCAGCTGAAGCCGATGATCCAACGACGGCAGAGCAGCAAAGTTGCACCTCCGACCAAGTGACATGTCATGTGCGGAGCTTGAATAAAGCTTGCGAATGGCTCGCATACTCGTCCCGCGATGCCACAACATGCAAGAACTTTCCAACGCTGCAACTGAGCGTGCGTATGTCCAGAATCTGTTGTCACAGGGAGCCCTTGAATCAAAGCTCCAAAATAACCCGCTCTTTAAACACCTCTTGCATGGACTTGCATATACCGTCGGTTCCGCACTTGGCTCAGACCCACCCACGCGCCAAGAGTGCCTTGTCGCATTCACGGCTGCGGCTACCAAAACGGGACTCATGGCAGGTGCAAAGGCGTGGTCAAAGCATGCACACAGGTCGGGCGATGCCGAATCGGGTGGAGAAGGGTGGTGGGGCGGACAACCCAAGGGACCCGTCGCGTCGATTAATGAACGGGCCTTGCTGTTGTTCGACAAGGTGATGGACAATGCGACGTGGAGAAATCTGCACTGGCTACCACATCAGGTGTTGGTGTACGAGGCGAGGGTCGAGGAGGGATATGGAATGCGGTGGTCACAGGATCGTAGCCAATATGGATCCGTAGACACGCGGTGGATGTTTCGTGGGTTTGTAGAACCGATGATGGAAAACGGACACGACGTTGGATGGAAACATTCCGAGTAATAAATAATCGGTAATAGACGCGTGGGCGCCACTTTTGACTAGCTTGACTGTTCTTGTCGGTCTACGCCCAAGTCTACATTTCAAACATGCACGGACAGCGCAAAGCCGGTCGTTATACACACGCAGAAGCAATTCTTGGCTCAGAATTCGTCAGTCGTCTCGCAGACACAAAAGTCTTGTTGGTCGGAGCAGGAGGAATCGGATGCGAACTATGTCGGTCCTTCCTTCAAACCACCACCATTCCTTCTCATCTTTTTTGGTTTGTTTTGCATGCAGTAAAAAACATCGTCTTGACTGGCTTCGGTCACATCACGCTCTTGGACTTGGATACCATAGACCTCTCCAATTTGAATAGACAATTTCTCTTCAGAAAGAAGGATGTCAAGCAGAGCAAAGCCATGGTGCGCGCGATACCACTCGCTTTCTCCTTTCCGTGCTCAATCGTTTCTTTATCCCAGGTGGCAGCTCAGACTGCCGCCGCTTTTAATCCCAACGTCCATATTCACCCGATCCACGCCAACATCAAAGAACCCCAGTTCGACATCGACTGGTTCCAATCCTTTGACATCGTCCTCAACGCCCTCGACAACCTCGGTACGTGCATCCCCATTTCCCCCTCTCCCTCCCGCACGTCATCCCGACTTGCCGTACACCAGACGCACGCCGACACGTAAACAAGATGTGCATGGCAGCAGGTATCCCGCTCGTCGAGTCCGGTACCGCGGGCTACCTCGGTCAAGTCCAACCTCTTCTCAAGGTTCGTCCGCTCTTCCCGAACCAACCACCTCCGCCAACCTCGCCACTAGGATCGCACCGAGTGTTTCGACTGCATACCGAAACCGACACCCAAATCATTTCCAGTATGCACCATCCGATCCACCCCTTCGCAACCCATCCATTGCATCGTCTGGGCAAAGAGTTATCTTCTGCCGTGAGCCGACGAATGAACAATTGGCGCATTTCAACTTATCTCACGTTGATAGGCAATTGTTCGGGGAGGACCAAGACGGTGGAACTGAATTGGACGAAGCTGAGAAACAGGGCGAAAATGGTCGTTGCCTTTCCTCCTCTAGGTCATCATGTCGGCTGACGTAACAAAAGCACAAGAGATAGCGGCTTTACGAAAGGAAGCGTTGGCGTACACGGCTGTTCGCAACGCATTGCGCTCCTCGCAAACGACGGATGACGCGGCCAAGACTGTTTTCCAAAAGGTGCGATTCATCATCGTAGATGCGAGATGTCGTGTGGTGCTCAGTGTTTTCATATGGTCAAGGTTTTCAATGCGGACATCAAGAACCTGTTGTCTATGGCAGATATGTGGCGGTCACGGGAAAAACCAACACCCCTCGACTTTGATGCCATCTTGGACGGTAGTTTTGTGGTGAAAGAACCCACCAAGCGCATGGCCTCATCCTCAAACTCCAAGGGACAGGTAAATGGACATGCGAACGGGGCGTCCTCATCCAACGGAAATAGTGGATTGAAAGATCAGCGCGCGCTAACTCTGCAGGATAACCTTGCCCTCTTCGTGTCAAGGTATATTCATTGCCTTTATGGTTGTTCGCTCCCAGTATCTGACACAAGCTACTCAGCACCAACCGGCTAGCATCGCGCATACGTGCTGGAGAAGAAACCATTTCATTCGACAAGGATGACGACGACACACTCGATTTCGTCACCGCTACCTCGAACCTCCGCTCCGCCGCCTACTACATTGACCGAAAAACGCGATGGGAAGTCAAAGGTGCCCACACCCCTCGCTTTCTGCATTCCCATTTGGCTGGTTACGACATTGACTGACACACGACAGAAATGGCTGGAAATATCATCCCTGCGATCGCGACGACGAACGCAATCATATCCGGACTGATCGTCCTACAAGCGCTACACCTCTTGCGCAGGTCGTACGCCGCGCTCAAGAATGTGCACGTGCAATTCAAGCCCGCCGTACCACTCAGTACGGTGAACCTGTGTCCCCCGAACCCCAAATGCGGCGTGTGCAGGGACACGTATGCCAAGGTACAGTGTGATCCGGCGTGCGTGACACTCCGAGAGTTGGTTGAAGGTATTCTCGGGGATGGGGATGGAGAGGACGGAGGGACTGGAAATCGAGAGGTGAGCGTGTACGAGGATAAGCGGGTGTTGAGCGACCCGGATTGGGATGACAATGACGATCGGACGTTGGAAAGCCTCGGCGTGACGCGGGGCAAGTTCTTGACGATCGTAGATGAGGAGGGGGAGTGGGGGACGATCGGAGTCGCACTGTGCGAGCTTCCGTGAGTGAGGTTTTTTTTTTCAACGTGGGGTTCCGCCCGTGGTGCGGAGGTGACTTTTGTTTGTTTGGAGTAGACCGAATCACCAGACGGATGGCCCGGCGTTGATACTACCCTCGTCGTTGCCAAAGCCACCTTTTCATCCGCGACCGGCGTCGCCGCCGCCTGTACCTGCGCCGTCGAGGAAGCGGACGGCGCCCGATGACGACGATATTGCCGAGATCGAACTGCCAGTGGCGAAGCGAAGCAAGACGAACGGCGCGCCGTCAATAGCGCTGCCCGAGAGCCCGAGCAAGAAGCGGAGACTAGAAGAGGACGGGTGGGTGTTGCTGGACGGTATGAACGACAAGATTGACGGGAATGATGATGTGATTGAGATAGATTGAGAGGGTAGGGGGAAACACGTGCAGGGATCTTTTTTTTTTTTTTTTTGCTTTTTGCTGTCGTTGGTGTCTTGCTCGCTCCTGTTACTCTATCGCATATTTTGGTTTTTTGTTTTTGAGACAAGGTTTGTTTGGCTTTTTTCTCGCTTTTTTCGTGAGGGATCTAGGCTTGGCTGACCTCGTTGGGGTGTTCACAGATGCATTAATAAATAATGATTAATGGTCATGGATGCCAAGTCGAAGCGATCTCGAGGGGTCCGTAGGTTTATCTGCACGTCTTTTTTTGCATGGGGTCCGGCGATGTTATTTGACAAAAAAAGGGTGTACCATGATATAGATACTGGCATATTTCCACCGCTCAGCTCCAAGGATGACGCTGTCGATGATTGCAATGACCATAGGTCAGTAAGCTAATGCCGGAATCCGTCTTGATCCCAAAGAACAATGTCGGATGTGTTTGGTTCAAAAGGCGCGGTTAGGTTTGCGGGATGTCACCACAGCAAGACTGATTTGCTTGGAGTTTTTTCTTCGTGAAGCAGAGACGAGCGCATGGCCTCCCAAGGTCATCCAGGGGTTTCATATTCTCGGCTACCAGGCGTTTGGTTGGAATCACCGAGACATTCAGACGAGCAAACAAACTTTGGTAAAGTTACATTTCGATAGAAATACACGACATGTTTGCATTTGGTCTATTCTCCGGGGAATTTCGCCATGCGTTGGCAGACCTGGAGGGAGAGGGAGAGAAGAAAAATAGTCACGTCTAGACGTGTTCCCAGAAGCAACTGGACCCACTCTAGTTTCTCTAGGACAGCTCAGGGAGGCCGTGCACCGACAGACAACGTCCCCTCTCTTGTGTTCTGCACAGCATCCAACCGATCCATCTTCTCCATCCAACCGATCAAACGCGGACTCAACAACTCTCCTTCGGGTATCGCTCTGAGATCTGCCAACAGCGGGAAGAGGAAAAAATCGGCCCAGGTAAGTTTGTCACCAAAGACGTAACCTTGGGGAGCCATGTACGCCTCGACGTGTGCGAGGAACGTGCGGAGTGTGTCGATGCTGGGTGCGATGGTGCTGCGGATCTCGGCGTCGGAGAGGTTGCCTGCGTCGGTCGCTGCGAGGCGGGGTTTGACGACGCCCAACTCCACGGCGAGGAAGCCTGAGTTCAAGTTGGGGAGAGAGTAGGGGGTATCAACCATCAACCGTCATGCATCATACATCGAATGGGAAAATGGGACGTACCGTATGCGCCCGCAAAGCTGACGAATTCCCACATCTGCTCGGGGATGATAGCGTGTCCCTCGCCGCTGTCGGCGATGTTGAGCGTCGGCTCTGGTGCGAGACGGTCGATGTATCGGGCGATCGCCTGTGATTCTCTCAGTTTGAGGTTGACCTTTTTACCATCGATCTCGTGGATGATGAGCGTCGGGAGGAAACCAAACGGGTGGTTCTCATACGCGACGTCTGAGTGGGGGGTGACGCGGACTTGGTTGAAGGCGATGTCTTTGTAGGCGAGTCCGAGCGTGATGGAGCGGGTGAAGGTGCTAAAGGGCGTGCCGATGATCGTGAACGGAGGGGCCATGGTGACTGAGTACTGAAAAAAGAGGAGTTCTTGATAACTGGTCAGCAAGGGATCGCATGGTTGGTCCTGAGAGAAAACACTTGGGATATGAATCTACCGTGACTCCGACTCGCAAATGCCCATTTATCTAATGATGCTCTACAATGATTACCAAAGATAGACTGGTTCTTCATACATGTGCTATATTCTTTTTAGGAAGCCTGAGGTGTTGTGGTTACATCCTGATGGAGAAGACGATCCTACATTGTAGATGTAGTGAATCATCTTGCCTTTCTTTCAAGATCCTCAGAGGCACTCGGTTTCTCGTGAGAGCAGGCTGGCTCGTTGATTTTGTCCGACCTAGTTAGGCTTACTATGTGACGGACAAGATGACTCATCACGCTTTGTCACACCCCGCGTTCCTTGTTCCGAGTCCGAAGCCACACTCGCGCTACTATTCTTTCCTACGCCGAATACCTTTTGGAAGATATCGGATATTGCACTTCTGGAATATAGAGGCGGGTGATTCACAAGGCAGAAGAAGAGATCGAGCAATTGTGCGAGGAAATCGTGGACAAAGGAATGCTCGTATTCTCTACGCGCCGCTAATTCCGCTTGAGCATGGCTTCATGCACCCGGCAACCATCTTTTATCCATTCACCAGATCATTTTGCGTGTCACTATACAGTGCCTCTTTCTGCTCTTTCGTTTGGACAACTGGGGCCCAGTGTCCCTCATACGTAAAGGTGTGACTTGGTTCGTGGCAGGATATTTTCCGGCGATCTCGCACGACAACAGTTTGGTATGTCCAATCCAGACTTTGGCATGGAACAGGCCCACTCGGTGCGACAGATATGTTTGTGGGCTCTAGCATCCATACATTGGCACTGAATCGACCAATGTCGATGGAAGGGCGCATGCAGAGAAGTTGGCGAGTATGACACAAACGAAACAACCAAAAAGCGGGTGCTCAACGGTACGGCTCGGTCGGATATGTCGTTCTGGACGTATGTGTTACTGCTCTAAAATCGGACACCGTTTGACGATAAACATCCGCATCAGATGTAAGCCGATTTCCCTATCCACTTGATCAAGTGACACATCGTTTTTAGCGTACATTCACACCTAGTCACTCAGGCCTCAGGAACAAGCCGTCGGCGCATCGCAGTGACCGATGACGTGCTAGGAACTAAAGTTCTGATGAGCCAGCACAAACGTTATAAACTACAACAATGGCATCCTAGCCGCATCTTGAGCTGTGCGCAGTTCATTGCCTCAAAAACAAACCCCATGTGCACCAGTTCCCTTCTCCATCTAGATTAGCGCTCGCTACTGCGTATGTCAATCAATCCATGGCCCCCAGAGGAGCAGTTCAGTGTCGTGGTGATAAACGTCATTTACTCTGATCGTCCTGAGATCGATACGGATGGGTGAGTTCCGAGGAGTGCGGGATTTTGTTCTCCACTTGGTACCCCATCTGCTAGGCCTCTGATCATCGCCTCCGGTACTCATGTGCTCGGATAAACTTTGGATGGCAGCCCCCAAGCGCGCCACTGCATCAAAGAGGCCCCCCGCTATGGACGGATGTATAGGCAGTTGAGTCGACATGACCATTAAAGACGCGGCTGTCAGACGAAGAGAATGGCACCACTATAGTGAAAAAGGTCGACATTCATGAGAATGGAACAATGTCTTGGCAAGATGGTGGAATCGGATATACGATCAAGCTTTCCCGAAAGAGGTTGATGAGATGGGATGAACAGATGAGTCGAATGGGCGGAACCGTAGACGCGGCCGTGCTAACCGCATCCGCACAGCGGAACTGTACTTTAAATAATTCTGTCGTTTCTGGTAGGCGGCGCTAAACTTGATTGATACAAGGCTGGATTTGGAATTACGTACATGATCATCCGGTCTCTTGAATTTTCATTGCTAGCCTGGCAGGTTGGCCTTCAGAGCGCGCGCCTCACTAATCAACAACCCGAGTCATAGACTCGATTGCGGAAAGTAATAGCTAACCATCGGCGTTGTCAATGGGGAGGGGAGGGTACGGCGTACTTTCACCGGTGCAACATATGGTCTACTAGCCTGGGTCTGGCCATAGTAGGCTACGGATCCCCTCCGTGCAATCGTGACCGTACGGTGGCGTCCCGGCTTCTAGACCAAGGACGGAAAAAGAGGTGTGTGGTATGCATGTGTATCGACCGTGACGTATTCAAATTTGTAGGATGACTTGTGCTTATGAATGCTGCATGACCTATGATCGCTTAGGTGTTGGTTAGCCTGTGCTACTGAGGCTAAGCCATAGACGAAACTTAAACTTTCAATGCGATCTATGCACAGTTCGTATCATTCCACGCTCGTCAGCGGGGCTTGGAGAGGCCGGGGGCACCAGCCCTAATAGAGAGACTCCAAAGCACTGCTTCCCTCTCTCCTCCATGTTAAAAGCCCGAAGCCCACCGGGGATATGAGTTTAGTTCCCTCCCGCTGTTACTGCTTTACAGCCCTCGCCGGGAATCGCTGCCATGCAATTTACGCCCTATCATGTTTTGGCGTTGTTCTCCGTCTATTTATCCATAGTCCCGGTTGTCGCTACACCGGAAACGCGAAGATGGTCCGAGTCCTCGGAACAGCCCTCAGTTATCGGCCCTGTGACGGATCTGAACATCGTCAACAAGGTCATTGCCCCCGACGGTTTCTCGCGATCGTGAGTAGCGTTCATCATACTCAGTGTATTGAATTGACGTCTTTCAGAGCTGTGCTTGCTGGAGGGAGATTCCCAGGACCACTGATTGCCGCTAGCAAGGTAAAGGCTTTTTTTTGGTGACTCGGAGTCGCTGAGTCTGGACGCCTGAATTTCCAGGGCGATGATTTCAGCATCAATGTGGTGAACATGCTCAATGACACGACAATGGACACTAACACGAGCGTGGTCAGTGCAACGATGTTTTTCAGTATGACTCTGAAGTTGATTTCGTGGCAGCATTGGCATGGTATATTCCAGAAGAAGTCAAACTGGGCAGATGGCGTTTCGAGTGTTACTCAGTGCCCCATAAGACCATCCAAACAATTTTTGCATCAGTTTAACGCAGTCAACCAGACCGGTACATACTGGTACCACTCCCATGATTCAGTTCAGCTCTGTGATGGACTCAGAGGACCGCTGGTCATATATGACCCAGATGATCCGCATAAAGACTTGTATGATGTTGATAACGGTGCGTCTGTTCCTTTCAAAGTGTTGGTCGAGCTGTTCTTACATTGATTAGCGAGTACCGTGATCAGCCTTTCCGACTGGTATGTGATGCCACACCCATTCTCGACAACTCGAATTGGTTCTCAATTTCGCTTTTGCAGGTTTCACCTACCCACCTCGGAGCTGGGCCCTCCTCCGTATTCTGCGAACTCGACACTCATCAATGGACTTGGTCGCTATGCCGGCGGACCACAATCACCGCTCGCTGTGATCAATGTCGAGTACGGGAAAAGCTATCGCTTACGTATCATCGGGTTGTCGTGTCAGCCGTCGTTCAACTTTTCAATCGACGGCCATCTAATGACAGTCATTGAGACGGACGGTGTTGAGACGGAGCCTTTGGTTGTCGACTCGTTATCCGTCTTCACCGCTCAGCGCTATTCCGTCGTGGTAACTGCCAACCAGACAATTGGAAACTACTGGATTCGTGCTCTATCCAGCGAAACGATCGACACCTTTGAGGATGGGCAAAACTCCGCCATCTTGAGATACGTGGGTGCTCCAGACGAGGAACCGACGACAGAGCATGGACCCTACGTGCTCACCTACGAGGATAGAAATGTCCACCCCTTGATCAACCCCGGCGCACCCGGTATTCCAGAACCAGGCAAGGCAGATGTGAACATCAATTTAATTCCCGGGTTCAAGTCAGGAAAATTCTCGGTCAATAACGCCTCATTTGCCGGTCCCCCAATTCCTGTGTTGTTACAAATTTTGAGCGGTGCCTGGGACGCGTCGGAGCTACTCCCGAACGGCAGTGTCTACGTCCTCCCGAAAGGAAAGGTCATCGAAATCAGCATACCTGCGACGGATCAGACAACGGGTGGTGCAGTTGGCGGACCCGTAAGCCTTTTATCGAAACCTTTCTTCGCACGTCATTCACAAGATTCGTTTTGACAGCACCCTTTTCATCTGCATGGCGTATGTAACTTTTTGATCTTTACAAGCATCAAGTTGATCGTTCCTGTAGCACAATTTTGATGTGATCAGAGCTTCCGGAAGCAGCACCTATAACTTTGAGAACCCCATCAGAAGGGACGTGGTATCTATAGGGCTGCAAGCGGAAAATGACAATGTCACGTTCCGCTTTAGGACGGACAATCCGGGACCATGGTTCCTTCACTGGTCAGTTGATTTCACGCATCTAGAACCTGAAAATGTTAACACAAGACTTGTTTCCAGTCACATTGACCCCCACTTGGTCGCGTGCGTAAATTGATGCATATGGACTACGTGGATACTGACGATACCTTGACTCAGTGGACTCGCCGTCGTGATGGCAGAAGCGCCCCAGGCGGCGGCTGAGCAAGAAACCAAAGTCGTTCCTGGTGGGTCCTCAATTTCATTCTTGATGTATTATCCTTTTAATCCTTGGATGAAGAATCCTGGTATCAACTTTGTGCCGAAGACAATGCACAATTGTTCGAACAGGCCGCGGCGTTTTAGAGTTTTTGGTACTCCTTTCTCAATTCGTGTAACGAAGCTGGAAGGGCAATTAACTGAGCCGGTTCGTTGCAAGTCGCAACACCCACCTCTTATTCTCCTTGATATTTTCGTGCTAGCTCCTCGTGGACTGTAATTCTATCATAATGGGCTTGTTTATCTACGTATTTCATGGACAATTGGACCTCTTTTCCACACAGTGGGTGACGACACTGAGGAAATCTTGTGAACTAAGTATGTACCAAGTTATCGTCCCGCTTACGCTGAGTCAAAGGTTCGGGTTCCTGACGCTGCTACCAACCCGGATCCCAACTGATGCATCCACCAATACCCTAGCTACTTGTTCCACGTTGGTGACGACCGAAGGCACGATCCGCAGCCCAGCAGACGCTACGGTAGAAGCCAATCCACCGAGAGACGTGACAGTCGTCCGTAAAATAATAAGGGTGTCAGTCTGAAGATATACTAGTACACGGCCAGATTCCCACTCGATTCCGATACCACGGACGACAACGTTGTCTCGACGTGTCCCTTGATAAAAGTGCGTTGCCATCGAGTGCACAACACAACACGAAGATTCATGACAAATTGGTGATGCGTACCTTCATATTTCGCGTCTGGGCTTCGAACGAGAACAAGCTCTTGCCGGCTTTGCCAGAGCGATTGGCTCGTTTGGTGCCGCAGTAGCGGAACCGGAAGGGACCGGCCGGATGGTTGATTTGGTCTCGCGTCTTCGGCGGCGTTTAGGATGCATGAGATCGGATGAGATTGGAATTGAAGGAAACATGCTGCGTGACAGCTACTTGCAAAAAGTCGAACCGTTTGTTCCTTCTTTCGTCATCGCATTTTTTTTTGTTCTCGGTCCCTAGTCGCTGAGCCATGCTTCTCGTCGCTATGGTGTATGGGAATCGTCGCCAGTGATCCTGAAAGCTGTATTTTAGCATATCCGAATTGTAATATCAACTCATGACACGTGGCCCGTTCAGATCATAAATGTCAGTGGGATCAGTGCAGGAATAGTCTGTCATACCATCGAGATATAGGAGAAGACTGGTGCTGTCTAGAAAATACCCAGGTCGAAAACGGAAGCTCAGCTCACTTGACTTCACACATCCATTCTGCTGATTCACACTTGCAGTTTCAACTTGAGGGCTGTCTTGAACGTACACCTGCAAAGAACCTAAGTTGGTTGTGAGTGCAGTATATATTGTGTCGTTTGCCTACAGATAATTGGCAGAACTGAGCACAGAACATTGACTGATCAGTAGCAGTCGAGAGCGCTGAATACTGCCTGCCCAAAGTCGATCGCAGCGGTGGTTCGGATCCAGGTCCTGGACACCGTTCGGAACGGCAATTATGTGACGTGATTTCGTAAATCTTTTTTCCGGTCTACTTCATACATAAGCAAAAATGGGAAGACGAAAGAACATGAAAAAACAGTCCGACGTTTTTGCAAGTAGATAAGGTATTGGAGACGCATTCAAACTATTGAGGGGAAGAGAAACTGTCAGCTTTACCGCCGACGCACCTAAAAGCAGTCAATAATTAGTTTGGATCAGTTCATAAAATCCATCATCACGCCACTTCTCCTGCCCTCGAAAAAACAATAAGGGAAAAATGAAATGGTCAATAGAATAAATTGGGTTTGGGTTTGGTTTCGGCGCGGGCATGAACAGAAAATCAAAATCCTGCCAGATACATGCCCGAACTGGGGAAGAATAAAGCGTCATGGCGGTGTATCAATCATTCATCATGCATCAACACGCATCACCACCCAAAAATCGCATCATCATCATCATCATTAAATGGACATATCGTATGCGCTCGCAAAGCAAACGAATTCCCACATTTCAAGTCGCTCAGCGATGATAGCGTGTCCCTCGCCGTATCAGCGATATTAATATTGAACGTCGGCTCCGATGCGTCGAGATCGACGTACCGAGCGGTTCTTAGCTTGAGGTTGACATCGTCATTCTTACCATCGATCTCGTGGATGATGAGTGTCGGCAGGAAATTAAACAGGTGGTTCTCATGGGCGACGCTTGAGTGGGAGACGACGTGGACCTGGTTAATGGAGAATGTCTCTGTGGGTGACTCCGGGCGTGATGGAATACTTGAAGGTACTAAAGGGTGCCGATGATGGTTATCTGGAATGGCCATCGCCCGATCTGCCAAAGTACGCGATCATGTTTGAGAGTGAAGAACGAACCCTCGGCACTCCTGCCGTGTTTGCACGTCAACATTGGATCAGGCCTGTCTATCATCAAGGTCGATGCTGATGGCACATTTGAACGTGTGAGTGGTGTGAGTTTGGGCGGTGGTACCTTGTGGGGCTTGTTAAGCTTGCTTACCACTGCCCAAACGCTTGATGGTGAGTCAAAGTTAACGACGCTCATATGTCGACTGACCGTCATTTTCTCGACAGAGATGCTGGAAAGGGCGATAACCCAATGGTAGACATGCTTGTTGGTGATATTTACGGGACGAATTATACCAAGCTCGGGCTCAAATCGACGACGATCGCGAGTTCGTTTGGCAAAGTGTTCAAGCACAGTGGGAAGGAGAAAGAGGGTGGTGGACGCGAGTCATTCAAAGGAGAAGACATTAGCAGAAGTCTGTTTTATGCAGTGTCAAACAACATTGGACAGATTGCGCACGTCATGGCTGTTCTATTCGGGGGCTGCTTTATTCGCGGTGAGTTCCAGTCGTTGTGGGACATGCGACTACGATTACTACCCTATCATACGCCACATAGTTCTGGTGCAAGGGTAAAAGCGCGCACTCTTTTTGAGACACGAGGGTAAACGTTTCTTGTGTGTATCTTGTGGTTGCTTGGGGTATTTTTATATTCACATCGATGCAGGCCTGGCCCAATTGGCGCATGGATCTTGCAAGGGGGGTCGCCAGACGTATCTCCTCCGAATCTTAGGTTTGGCAACATCGTGCGGGTACTTGATGTTTCTCACAGGTTGGCGTTGGCAGAACTATCTACCCCACGAGGCGACCTTATAGAAATGAATTTCCCATCACCACTATAAATACCCAATACACTCTCACCGCCATGGTTGACTGCAGCATGCGGAAGCCAAGACCCACACGTGCGACTCGTGAGAAAAAAGTGAGCAGTTCTAAAGGTCGGAGACATGGATTACCGGCGACGAAAGCTGTGGGGCATTCTGAGAGATATGTGGTAAGCTGAGGAGGGACATGAGGATGGAAACCGGCTCGGTTGTAGAGTAGGCATGTAAATATTGGACAAGTTAACACGGAGATGGAATATTACCAGAGCTTAATATACTGAGCCTTTGTCATGTCGCATTGACTTTGCTCTTCTCTTCTTGACCACTTCATGGACCAGCCCCCAAATGTCCTCCCAATGAAGCAGTCAATCCATCATAAGTCCGGCAAGAGATCTGACAAGTACCATGACGTTGACAACCCAGACAACTTGAAGTCTACGTCCAAGAAACCACGTCATCGCTATAGCCAAGTACAACTGGCTTCGCTCAACGAGCTCTTTGACAGAACTGAGCATCCTCGCTTGGAAGAGCGTGTGGAGCTCGCTGAGAGGCTTGGAATGTGAGTTGCCAATAATTGTCTTCTTATCAATTACCCTTGATGTGTCGTTACCACTGGCATCTCTTCAGGGAAACCAAGACAGTCAATGCTTGGTTTCAGAATAAGCGGGCATCCACTGGGAAGAGAAACAAGACATCTCCTCCTGATCAACCTGCCCACTTTGATCCTCATCCCGAAAAACCTTCCGAGCATCCCTCTCATCTGGCAGGCATCGTTGCCCAGGGAAACTTAGTGTAACTCCGACTCGCAAATCCCTCATTCGTCTAATGATCGGATTGCGTCATGATCTTGACTGAATTTCAAGTAGACACTAGCAAATTAAAACGGTTTATATCATCGATCAACGTTAGGTGCTGGATATGAAACCTAACCATTGCGTTTCTCTATTCTTTAGGTGTTGTTGTTCCAAGGATTAATGTGGTTAGTAGTACTCAGTAGGCTGGCTCTAGTTCAACTGGATTACTATTCGAACGAATTAGCAAGGTGTGATGGACAGGATGACTCATCACGCTTGGCTTGCATACTACTCTATCCTATCTTACGCCAAATACTTTTGAAACATCTCGGATATCGCATTCACCGGCGTGTGCCACTATTCGGTGGCTCCTTTTGCCGTTTCGTTTGGACAACTGCGAACCATGACCGTGTGACCTGGTTTGAAGCAGAATACTTTCCGCCGGCGGTGATCTTGTATAACAGCAGTTTGGTATGTTCAATCCGCGTGAAACGTTGACCACTCGGCTGCCTTTTAGCAAGACTGGACTGGTTCCAACTAGGTCCAGACGCTCGAAAGCCCCATCCTAGCAGTGCATTGTTACTACTTCAATATGGGCTGGCTGTTGCGGGTCAACTCTTCCATATATGTTCAATTCAGAGGGAATGCCGAGTATGACACAAACAGACAACGAAAAAGCGGGTGCTCGATTGGACGGCTCGGTCAGATGTGTCGCTCTGGACTTGCATATTGCTCTGATGCTCATCCCGTGCGATTGCATAATGCCAGTGGTCTTCGTAACATTGGTATGGTTTTACTCGTTTTCGCATAGTCGTTCATCGTGTTGATTTACAAACCCACAAAGACGTCGCATTGATCGAGATCGGTCGTTTACTCGGAACGCTTATACTTTCATCGGTTCTCGCGACACTGGTACTTGGGGTGGCACACTTTTTAAATCGGAACCGTTCGATGACAAACATCAGATGTAAGCCGGTATCTTTATCCACTCACTCAAATGACACACCGATTTCTTCCCTATTTTATCCTATATTCACACCTAGTCACTTGGGAACAAGCCATCGGCGCACTGGCATCGTAGTTGCCGGTGGAACGCTAGGATCTGGTGAACTAGCACGATGACAAAGCTGTGCGCAATTCATCGGCTCAAAAGCTAACCCCATGCAAAGTAGTTCCCTTCTCCGTTTGATTAGCTCGCACTCCTGCGCGTGTTGCTCCATGGCCTCCGGAGGAACGGTTCAGTGTCACAGTGAATCGTATCCTCAACGAACAGGCAGGGGGAAATGCCATTTACCTTGATCGTCCTGAGATCAATCCAGATAGGTGAGCTCTGGATGGCGCGGGGCTTTGTTCTCTACCTGGCACCTTGCTTGACATATCTGAGTCATCCTCGGCGCTCATGTGCTCGGATAAACCTTGGATAACAACCCAAGCGAGTTTACACGCTACTGCATCAAAGAGATATCCCGCTATGGACGGATGCATGGACAAATGAGTCGATATGACCATCAACTTGAGACATGCGGCTGTCAGACGAAGAAAATGGCACCACTCAAATAGAAAGGTCAATTCTATCGGCACCCATGAGAAATGGAACGATGAGCTAGCGAGATGGTGGAATCAGATATACGATGAAGCTTTCCCGAAAAGAGGATGATGATAGATGAAGAGAAAAGTTGAACAGGTGGAAGCCGCGGAACCGTAGATGGGACAGCCGCACGGCGAAACGAAACTATACTTTAAATAATTCTGTCATTTCTGATAAACAGGCGCTAAATTTTACTGGGATAAGGCCATTGTCATAATGCTGGTATTTCCTTCCCACCACTCAGGCTGCTGGAGTGTTGGAGGCGAACTACTAATTACTAATCCGAACTTACTCAAAAGTTTTAGTTATTACATATTTTCTGGTCTGTTGATAAATATATGTTGGATAAGTTCTAAGTAGTACTTATCCGATCATGCCCTCGGTGATGGCTTGAGCTTCGAGATCGATGGGCTTTTCAAAGTCCAAGTACAATGTTACATTAAATTTGAGCATTCGTCGAGATCGAGATCCGGCCCCTAATCATACACCCAATCCTAGGGACCAAGAAACAATTTCCTCACTTTCCCAAGTGTCCTTTTCACCATCGGGTCCTTGACGTTGCCACTCAACCCGGATCCCAACTGATGCATCCACCAATACCCTGGCTACTCGTTCCACGTTGGTGACGACCGAAGGCATGATCCGCAGTCCAGCAGACGCTACGGTAGAAGCCAATCCACCGAGAGACGTGACAGTCGTTCGTGAAATAAGAGTACCAGGCCTGAAGATATACACGGCCAGATTCCCACTTGACTCCGATGCCACAGACAACAACGCCGTCTCGACGCGTCCCTTGATAAAAGTGCGTTGTCATCGAGTGCACAACACAACACGAAGATTCATGACAAATTGGTGATGCGTACCTTCATATTTCGCGTCTGGGCTTCGAACGAGAACAAGCCCTTGCCGGCTTTGCCAGAGCGGTTAGCCCATTTGGTGCTGCAGTAACAGAACCGAAGGGGTCCGGATGGTTGGTCGACCCCATCTTGCGTCGGCGGCGGCGGCGTTTGGGTTCGGGATTGGGCAAGTTTGGAGAGGAAATGCGCCGCGTTGAGTGTAAAGGTGTACGAAACGCGTTCAAACTCTTCGGGGGAAGAGAAACTGTCGGCTTTACCGCCGACGCACCTAAAAACAGTAAACAATTGGTTTTGATCAGCTCATGAGTACATCATCGCGCCACCTCTCCCCTGCCCCCGAAAACAGCAACAGCAACAAGAAGGGAAAAGAAAAGAAAAGAAAAAGGATATGGGTTTAGGTGTGGGCATGAACAAGAAATCCTACCAGATACATGCCCTGCAATCTGCAAGGGCCGAGACAAGTTCAGTATCTTGGTCGTAATCCCAGATCGAAAGGTCGTCCCGGGTGATGATCGTAAGCTTCTGAATGATGGCCGTTTTCACTTCTTCCATGCGCTTCCCGTCTAATGACGGCGGACGTCTTCCGACGACGGTCACTTTTGTGATTCTGTTGTCGTCCAACACGTCGAATAGGACATGCTTGCCTATGAACCCGGTTGCGCCTGTGATAAGAACGTGCATGGATGTTATGTTGTGCTGTGCGGAACTGTTGGGTGGCCTAGACTGACGCGGTCGATAGATTGTTCCAAGTCAACGTTTGATACTCAGTACTCAGTGTTTCGGTGTTCAATTCGTCGCTAGATGGGGTCCGTGCGCAGGTTGCTAGCGTGATGTAATGTTCAACACAGCCAAGCTTTGGCGCCATTCATTCTGGTGGGAAGCTTGAAGCGGTAGCGGTCTTGATCATGACTCCGCATCAGCGCAGTTGCTCACGACGACCAAAGAGGCATGCGCACTGCCTCGACACACTCACACCGCCCTGGAAATCAAACCCACTGGGAGCAAGGCCTCACAGTACTCAGTGATCAGTCGACGCCGTCCGCAGTTGCCAAAGAAGTTAGACCGGTAGCAACCGTTCGCTGAATACGATGCATTGATGGGTTGTGTTGTGCAGAATCCGCAGATTGACCCAAGAACTAACATAACAACGCAGCTTTGGACACGTGTAGAGTCGTTGCAGATACGACTTTCAACGCCACCACCAACCTTGTGTGACGGGCCCTTGGTAGCATGACTCCTCCTTCGGGATAAGCATCAGCCTCAAGTTTTTGGGAGTTCCAGTGAAAACGGCCGCCAACATTTTTGGTGACAAATTGGCTCTTGGGATATAGCAGTATCTCTTCTTTCGACATCAATGGTTAACACATCGTGCCATATCTTCCGGGATCCGCGGTTTCACTTGGAATCCACCAGGGCTATACCGTCGTTTCAATACATGATAGGTATCCGGTTGTCGCGGACACCAGCCTGCCTTCCCCATCCTGAATGGCATCACCGCCTAGAAGTCAAGGTGACACTTTTACTCTATTGCTCTATCCGGGACTATACGTATGACAAGAGAACTGGCAGCGTATGTCTCGGTCTGTCCACTGGCGAATCGCGAATCACGACCGACCGACTTCCCACCAATACTTACCTCACGAAACAAATGCTTGAAGTGGCTTGCGGAGCGGAAAGCACCCTTGGATCTTTACAAAACTCATCGACCTTACTTCTACGCCATGGATTTCCGAAATACTGGGAACTCGGTTTCTACAAGTTCGGAAACTGCAAACTGAACCACGCCTAAGATTACAAGGTTCAAATCTGCCTGGCGTGCTGTGACTCGAGATTATTTTTGTTGTTTGTTGTTAAGTCAGGACGGCATGATTTGAAACCTCCGCCCACTTCTATTCCTCTGTAAGTCATCAATTTCATGACAGTCTTTCATAATTGACCGCCGTCGTGGCAGAGAACTCGGCGATCTACCTTAGTGAAATATACATATACATATCCTCGATATCCCTTGCAGCCACTTCGTGGTACGATGATGACGACGAAAGATCAGTGCTTATTGTGATAGAGCATTTGCTAATTATTTGCTATTCATGCGGTTAGCATGTTTTTCTTGGCGTGAGTCGCTAAACTTAAAAAGAATTCTTAAATAGTATCAGCCGAGGGCAAAAAAACCAGTTTGAATGTCCATTCTCAAGGAGGAACACAAAGTTTATGACGTTACCGCTTGATGGTGGCATCTCAACGTTGTGATTTCACAACCGTCGAACTATTTTTTTCGTAACTCGCAAGCCCTCTCATTGGCTGATGGGCACCTAACCGATCCTAAAAAATGGTCTTACAACGAGCTGATGCTAACCCTTTTATATTTGCAGACTCGTGTGCAGAGTTTTCAGGATCTTTGATGACTGACTGGCCTTGTCCTCCAATCAGAGCTCTCAATAGTTGATCAAAAATGGCAACCACAGGTCCACCAAAAAAGTTTCTTCTCGTAAACTGGGTCATGACTGGTCAGAACTATTTTTGGTTTCTCTGAACCGGGCCGGCCGCTTGTCTGGTGTTCACACTCCAAGTGGATCGGTCGGGTCAAGGTCCTTCCATATAGTTTAGCTCAACTTGACGAGCTTCTTCCATGGGGCGAGCCCTCCCGTATCATCGTCTCCTTAACAGAATGTTAGACCCGACCGGTGGCCACGAATACAGTCGACACTCTAATAATACATATCCCCTCGGGATAGGGCCAGCGGTATGCGCTTTAAGAGAGTATTTGTGTTATGGACGAGCCATTACAACCATATAAAGCAAGCTGGGAAGCCGAAAATGCTATGGGTTTGAGAGGGTATGGGTTATGATGGGTACGTGTTATTGGAGTGTACGTTATTTTGACGTGAACGATAATATAGTCGACTCAATCTACTGGAGTTTTGAGAGCTCTCACTGGCCAAACAGACTGTAAGCGACTCCAAAAAGAGCTAGGCGGCTTAGCCGAGCTCATCGAGCACTCTTTTAGCGCTTATGGTTCGCAGATGGGCCGCCCGCCCGCCCCGCCGCCCCTATGGTTTATGCCGCATCCGTCAATCAAGCGATGACGTTACTCCCCTTCGGCGAGGTATAAAAACTGGGGCAGGCAACTCCAGACTCGTAGGCTTCCCAGCTTCCTGCAAACTACCACAGCCTTCTCACTACCAGTTTACTTGTGCAACCCGTTCACAATGCGTGTCCTCACTTTTGTCCTTGCTCTCTTCCTCGGGGCTGTCAGCTTTGTTGCCGCTGTCCCTTCTTCCTCGTCTACCACTGGGACTGGTTCTGTCCAGGATGTCACCAACGTCATCCAAAACGCGACTTCATATCTCAATCCCATCGTTAACAGTCTTGGTATGTCAATCTCTATGCGTGAGTGTCATTCTAACAACCATCCAGCCTCTGCCACGAATCAGAGCTCTCCTAATGCCAACATTATCTCCGGATATGTTGTTGAAATTACCGGAATTGTTGAGACCACTACCTCGCAATTGCGGGGCTTGGCCGGCGTTGACCTGTCTAATGCTGATCTCACCGGCCTCGGCGCGGCCATCGCTGCTCTCCTCAGCGTGAGTGTGCTTATTGCCTGAAATATCAAATGACTGATTAAGTTTGCGTCTATCAGTTGGTGGTCGTTATCTTGCAAGCGGTCCTGACGCTTGTATCAGGGGTTGCTACTGGCGTCGTTGCCACCCTCCAGGTCGTCATCATCCAATTACTGTATGGGTCTTTCTTCGTTTGTTTTACCTCCGTTCACCGAGAACGCTATCTAGGACCGATGTCAGTGCCCTCCTCAGCGCTCTTGGGCCCTTCATCGTTGGCACACTGGTTGTTCTCTTGGGTGCCATCGTTACACTCGTTGTCGGTCTTGTCGCCTTGTTGTTGAGCATCGTTGGTTCCCTCTGAACCATACTCGCTTCACTTGTCGCCACTTTTCGGTGGAATATGTTCAACGTTCCCGTGGGTGTCAGCAACTACTCTCAAAGAAAGATATATTCGTTAGCGCACATGCTGTGTTTTACCGTTTAGACTGCTTTTCGTTTGTTAGCACATGTGCTGTGTTTTGTCGTGTAGAATGCTTTTCTTCGTTAGCGCATGTGCTGTTTCAACTTGAATGCATTGCCGTGTAGCGTGCTTTATCACGTACTGCTCGTTGCTCTCCATTATTGAGTGGCATTTCTCAACATGCCGGTGGTGCAAGGTTGGTGGTTCGTCTGAGGACACGGTGATATATTAGATACATTACATGGATCGAAGGTACAACTCGGGTTTGATCACATGTATGCGTTTGATGCTATCAGGGGTCGTTCTCAAGTGCTCAAAACCTCCATCGACAGGAAGTATTTGGCCTGTGATGTATGACGCTGCATCACCGAAGAGAAGTACTGCAACATTTGCAACTTCGTTCAGGTGACCCAGGCGACCGAGAGGAGGACTGGTGGCCTTGCCGTCCGATTGGTTGGAAAGTCAGGCCATACCTTCTGTATTTCCGATCGGCCCTGGAACGATAACGTTGGAACATATCCCTCGGGGACCCTCTTCGATCGCTAGGACTGTGGAAAGGGCATCCACCCCAGCTTTGGCGGCTGAAACGTGAACTTGGTAAGGCGTCACTACCGTACGATGAGCCACTACGCGGAAGACGGAGACTTATGAAGCACCATTATAGTGCAACGTTGCACTCACGTGGGTATACGAGCCGAGCGACGCGCGGATATGGGGTAGCGTAGCCTTGATAGTGTTGAACGTTCCAATCTATGGTACTGGTCAAGGCAAAGGCTGTGTATGTATGAACGACGAGCGTACGGTATCGATTTCCATAACGGTTCTAAATGCATTCTCCGACATTCCATCAACAGACGCGAGGAAATTACCAGCTGCGCCTGTACCGACGATTTACCAACATATTCAGCAGAGGAACCCCGACATGAGACCGACCACAAATGACAAAATCGATTCGCCCAATTTTCTCGATTGTTTTGGCGACTGCGTCCTTGAGTTGTTGGGGCCGTCTCACATCGGCCTGTGCGGATATACATGTCTGGCCTGTGAGACGCAAGAGCTCATTTGCGCTCTCCATAAGTCTCTGAAGGCTAAGGAAATGGTCACCAACTGTCCTCGACACGAACAACTATTACTGCGCTCACTTTCTTCCTGCATTAGCTCCATGCCTCATCTCTACCAGCCATGAGTGTGAAGTTCATTTTACGGATGCAGCGCGACGTACAACATATTCCAGACCCTCCTCCTGTGCAGAACAAGACCTTTCCTTTGAATATATCTGGTTTGAATACATCGATTGAACTCGTCACGGGAGCGACAAGCCTAGAGGACATTGTATAGTACTTGCCAGATATATCGATGCCGGAAATTGAAGTTGCCGCCATAACTCGGTTATCCGATGATAAGTTGATTTTCCATTCACGTGACTAAAACGCGTCGGCTTCAGGTCAATTTACATCTTGTACCGCCATGACGTTTCTTTCGCTATTCACGACAAGAGATTTTTTTCTTCATTCCATCTCCCACAGGCTCATCGAGAGCGGGATCGTCCCTGCGTCGAAAAGTTGGCGGCTCTGGAGGTTGCCATTTATTCTCGCACCAGCATTCTACAGTTGAGAAGATAGTCATTAGCTCCTGCTCGACGGGGACAAAGTAAAGAATGCGTGGACAGATGCCCAAGTGTGTGTGCTTCTCGTTGAAGCGGCACGTTAAAGCGAGCAGGAGTACCACCGAACGCAATCTCCTTCTCGGATCTAACCATACTCTACGGAAGATACGTTCACTACCGACCCACAGCCGGCGATCCAATGTGCGAATGAGCGAAGTCCCATCATCGCCTCCCTGCTCCAGTGCTCACATTCCTTGATAAAGTCCGCATCATTCAAAGACGAGGGCGAGGGGCTCAGAGGTTCCGCGAGATCTTGAAGTAACCCATAGAGCAACGGCCGCGGAACCATGGTCACATCACAGTTTGGTGTCTGGGACACCGCTTCAGGACTACACAAACACGCAACAAAGATCGAGACGTGGAGATCGATGGACGAATGAATGGCCGCGGATGTAATGCTGGTCAATATAGGTGCAATCCACGCTATAGCACCTAAACCATGCCGAGAGAGGAGTTCAGTTTGGTGAATGTCTGCGGGAAAATGCGCTCACAAAATGACCGAATGCACCACACAAACTCGATGCGTCGCGTCCGTTCGCTACCAAAGGTGCCCTCGACCTCAATACCCCTTGGGAGGGCTTCAAGCGCGAGAATGCAGCTGATGGTCTACCTGAATTGGAAGCTGACAAAATCGACTGCAAGAGGGCTATGCAGTAGGGATTCACGTACACAGAAGCACCGGAAAAGATCTCAGAAGAGGGAGAGGCGGTGGTGGAAGAAACTGAAGGGAGCGTTGACGAGCTTTGGATTGGCACGCAGGAGTGCGGGGAGAAGCATGAGATGATAGTCGCCCATTGAGACTGCGACAAAATGAGATGAGCAGACATGAGAGGTCCGTACTGTTGCCGAGGGTTCCGACCAAAATTTGGAGTCTGTCCTGACGTTGTCGATGGCATTTTAAGACCACCGTTGCAATGTGAGTTTAAAGCGGTGTATCGAGGATGGTAGGTTTTACCACGAGAGGAAGGGTAACCATCATCGAGACGACGGAAGGAAGAGTCGACTGTTTGCGCCGGAGATGGGCAGTGCTGTACGTTTGTATGGGTGGTCTGGAACTTGTGTAGGTAGGGCGGAAACGTGAATGAACGGTCGAGACTGGGCAAGGGTGCAGGCGGGGGCGGGGACGGCAGGTGAGAGTTACCTGTAACGGAAATAACGCTATGAGCGGGGTATCGGTGAAGTTAAGCCCCAGACTGGCGATGCTGGCAAACTTGGATCGTTCGCGGCGTCGCTTGATGGGGGAGTTAAGACTACCAACAAGGTAAGTCACAAGGCAAAACAGGAAGGAATAAGTTTGGTGGCGCGCATTGAAAGGTATTGTAGTGGGGGTTGTTAACTCGCCGAGTACGGTGGCGGTGGGGAGGAGGTCGCTGAATTGTTTTGTACAAGGACCGCTTCGACACGCTTTCAAGTTGGAGGCTGGAAGTTCAGGTCGCGGTCGAGGTAGGTCACCCCACATCGTGTCATATCCTCCTGGATCGGTTTCACTTCACTTGGAATTAAACAGCGCTTATAGATATGTTTCAATACACAATGCCCGGGCCAGCCTGTGGCAGGTGTCCAGTCACCGCATCACAAGAGCAGACACGAGCCTGCTTGCAGCCTTCTTCATCCTGAACGGCATAAGCAAGACTTCGCTTAGCAGTCAAGGTGACACTTTTGTTCTATCCGGAAGTATATGTTTGACAGGAAAACTGACAGCACATATCTCGGTCACTCCAGAGTCACGAATCACGGCCGACCGGCTTCCCAACTTACCTCACGTAACAGATGTGGCTTCCAGCAGCTCGCCGAGCGGAAGACTCGCTTAGATCTTTATCAACCTTGCTTCCGACCACCACGGCGTACAAAGGTATGGCACGACGACCCTGATGAATCCGATAAACGGCGGCGGCAGAAAGTACGCTACTGATTTCTAAAATACCGGGAACTCGTTCTCTACAGTGTCCACCAACTCGGAAACTGCAAACTGAACCACGTGTAAGATTACAAGGTTCAAATTTGCCTGGCCATGCTGTGCGTACTCGAGCTTATTCCTGCTGTCAAGTCAGGACGGCATGACTTGAAACCTCCGCCCACTTCCATTCTTCTGTAAGTTGTCATCAATTCCAAGGCAGTCATTAGTAATCGACCGCTTCCGGCTTTTTGCTCTGTGTATAGTGCTGCCATGGCGAAAAACTTGTTGATCTACCTCAGTGAAATACACAGATATCCTCGATATCCTTTGCAACCACTTCGTCGTGCGATGACGATGACGACAGATCACTGCCTACTGGGATGGAGGATTTGCTATCATCCATGCGGTTGGCACGTTTTTAGGGTGATCATGGGCTAAACGATCCGCTAAACCTGAAACGAATTCTTAGATATCAGCGCTATCTTGAGGCCAATGATTCAATCAGACTCACACAAGCTTGGTAGGGTAGTACCGTTCCAACTTGAAGTGGGCCAATTAGGTCAACCTCCCCCCGTATAATTCAACTTGACGAGCTTCTCAAACTTGCTTGATCTGGTTCCGCAAGTCAAGCCTTCCTGTATCATCATCTCCTTAACAGAAACGTTAGACTCGACGCGGCTATGAATATTGCTGTGCATCGTTTATGCCGTCAGCATGTCAGACTCGAACCTCACTGGCAGGCAGCTCTGGCGATACTAATATGTACTAATCGACCACTCGAACAACTTCAAGCGGTATGGGTTATGTATCTCGTCAATCAAGCGATAACGTTACTTGTCTGCTTTTCAACAAGGCTTTCTGACATGTTTTACGTTCTCTCTAAACCCGTTAAACTGGCAGAGATATCGATAGCCATGATCATGGCCCTCCGGAGAGGTATAAAAACTGGAGCAGTCAATTCCAGACTCGTCAGCTTCCCAGCTTCCTGCAAACTACCACAGCCTCATCACCGCTAGTTTATTTCACAACCCGATCGCAATGCGCGTCCTCACTTTTATCCTTGCTCTCTTCCTCGGGGCTGTCAGCTTTGTTGTTGCTGCCCCATCTACCACTGGCACCGGTTCTGTACAGGACATCACCAATGCCATCCAAAACGCGACTTCACATCTCAATCCCCTCACCAACAGTATTGGTACGTCAATCTCTATGAGTTGGTGCCGTTCTAACAACCATCCAGCCTCCGCCTCGAAAGAGAGCTCCCCTGATGCCAAAGCTATTTCTGGATATGTTGCTGGAATTACCGATATCGTTAAGGCCACTACCTCGCAATTGCAGGGCTTGGCCAGCGTTGACCTGTCTAATGCTGATCTTACCGACCTCGGCGGGGCCATCGCTGCTCTCCTCGGCGTGCGTGTGCTTGTTTAAACCCGATATTTCAGTTGTGACTGAATAAGTTTGCGTTTATCAGTTGGTGGTCGTTCTCCTGGAAGCGGTCCTGGCGCTCGTGACAAGTCTTGCTGCTGACGTTCTTGATACCCTTCAGGCCGTCATCAGCGACTTACTGTACGGGTTCTTCTTCTTTTGTTTTACCTCCGTTCACTGACAATGTTATCTAGGAACGCTATCACTCCCCTCCTCAGCTCTCTTGCACCTTTCCTTGTTGGTACATTGGCCACTCTCTTGGGCGCTGTCGTTGCGCTCGTCGTCAGTCTTGTCACCTTGTTGTTGGGCATCGTTGGTTCCCTCTAGACCACATCCGCTTCACTAGTTGCAGCCCTGCAACGGACTTTGTTCAGCGTCCTCGTAGGTGTCAGCAACTACCCTCAAAGATATTCGTTAGCACATGAGTTGTATTTTGCCGTGTAGCGAGCGTTGTTATAGATCATTTTTCTTCGTTAGCGTGTATGGTGTGTAGCGTGCTTTGTCATGAACTACTCGTTATTCTCCATTATTGTGATCTTTTTTTCTCTGGTCCAAGGCTCGTGCTGCGTGAATATTGAACACTCGGGTTGAGGCAAGGAGAACAGACAACGAGAGGATCTGGCCGAGGCGACTTGTCGTCAACGGAAAGGGGGCGAAGCCATGCACGGACTAAGTTCTCGCAAGGTCACATGTGACCAGTCTAAAACGCCGTTTGACTCAGGATGCACGGTGATATATTGGATACATTACACGGATCAAAGTTATAGCTTGGGTTTAATCATGTGTTTGATGCTATCAGGATCAAGCACAGACTGCGGGTAAGGCAATTGGGTCGTTCTCAAGTGCTCAAAACCTCCATCGACGGGAAGTATTTGGCCTGTGATGTATGACGCTGCATCACTGAAGAGAAAGACTGCAGCATTCGCAACGTCGTTCAGGTGACCCATGCGACCGAGAGGAGGACCGGTCCTGGCATTGCTGGCAAATTGGTTGGTAAGCCGGGACATGCCTTCTGTATTTCCGATCGGCCCTGGAGCGATAACGTTGGAGCGTATCCCTCGAGGACCCTCTTCGATTGCTAGGACTGCGGAAAGGGCATCCACCCCAGCTTTGGCGGCTGAAACGTGAACTTGGTAAGGCGTCGCTACCGTACGATAAGCTACTACGTGGAAGACAAAGACTGATAAATTACCATTGTAGTGCAGCGTTGCGCTCACGTGGATATACGAGCCGAGCGACGTGCGGATATGGGGTAGCGTAGCCTTGATAGTGTTGAACGTTCCAATCTATGGTATTGGTCAAGGCAAAGGCTGTGCATGTATGAACGACGAGCGTACGGTATCGATTTCCATGACGGTTCTAAATGCATTCTCCGACATTCCATCAATAGACGCGAGGAAATTACCAGCTGCGCCTGTACCGACGATTTACCAACACATTCAGCGGAGGAACTCGGACATGGGACCCACCACAAATGACAAAATCGATTCGTCCGAATTTCTCGATTGTTTTGGCGACTGCGTCCTTGAGTTGTTGGGGCCGTCTCACATCGGCCTGTGCGGGTATACATGTCTGGCCTGTGAGACGCGAGAGCTCATTTGCGCTCTCCGTAAGTCTCTGAAGGCTGGGGAGATGGTCAACCAGCTGTCCTCAACACGAACAAATATTACTGCGCTCACTTTCTTCCTACGATGACCGCACTAGCTCCATGCCTCATCTACGCCGGCCATGAGTGCGAAGTTCATTTTACGGATGCAGCGCGACGTACAATGGCCTCTGTCATCGACTTACATATTCCAGACCCTCCTCCAGTGCAGAACAAGACCTTTCCTTTGAATATGTCCGGTTTGAATATATCGGTTGAGCTCGTCACTGGAGCGACAACAAGCTTGGAAGACATGGTAGTTGCCAGAGATATCGATGCCGGAAGTTGAAGTTGCCGCCATAACTCGGTTACCTGGCATGATCCGATGATACTAGTAGGTTGATTTTCCATTCACGTGACTAGAACGCGTCGGTTCCACGTCGATTTGCATCTTGTACCGCCAATCTATCTTCGAGGAGTACCATGACGTTTCTTTCATTGTTCATGACAAGAACGGGCATCTTTTGCTTCGTTCCTATCTCGCACAGGCTCATCGAGAGCGGGATCGTCCCTGCATCGAAAAATTGGCGGCTCTGGAGACCGCCATCAGTTCTCGTACCAACATTCTACAGTCGAGAAGAAGATAGACATCAGCTGCTGCTCGCCGCGGACAAAATAGAGAATACATGGACAGATGCCCAAGTGAGTGTGCTTCTCGTTGAAACAGCATGCTAAAGCGAGCAGGAGTACCACCGAACGCAATCTCCTCCCCAGATCCAACCGTACTCTGCGGAAGATACATTCACTACCGACCAACAACCAACGACTCCGTGTGTGAATGAGTGGAGTCCCGTCATCGTCTCCCCACTCCAGTGTTCACCCGCGCATTCTTTCTTACAATCAACGCCTATCGACACATTATACGGGCGGGAATCTACGAGTTTCACTAGTGTGGGTGTGCCGTCAAACCTTGGTTCCAGCTGATACTTCCCAAACAGGTTACACAGGATAGTAGCCTCTGCGACAGCTGCAACACGTTGTTGCGACGAGAAATTCCTCCCGACCACATTCCAAGCGTCATACGCGCCTTGGCGCTGCTCGAAGCTCAAGATCGATTATCAGATGTCGGTTTCAGCGAGTTTGAAGTCGCTGCTCTGACAAACGCTTTTTCGATGCTACGGATATAACGCGCGACGTCATATCGCTGGTTTCTTTGACCCGAAGTGTGCTCTTATCCAACCCGTCGCTCCTCAACTATCGATGTATCGCTGAAACTCCCGACCTACCAGACATGCCTATCTTTGACGGAGAATGTGCCCGGATGATCATTTGTTTTGTTCCATTGTATGCATGCCTAGTTGACCATGAACTTCGTTTTGTATCCCTTCATTGTTTGTGACTGTATTCCTTAAATAATTAGTTGTCTCTTCATGTATCGATTTCTTGTATCAATATAGCAGAGAAAGAGAAAAAGTATAGGATAGTTTAGTCAATCTTGGTACTTCTCTGTAGTCTCCAACTAGCGCTTATCACTCACCATGGCCAATACCATTCTGCGCAGAGGAATCCTTTTGAGGAGGCTAACGTGTGTGTCGGGAAAGGGTTTGCCGAGGCCAAGGTACGCAATGGTCGGTCGAAAGTCAAAAGAAACCTACGATTCTAGACCAGACTTGAGATTCCGCCTAACTGTCGGATCCAGTCCAATGTTTGACAGTTTTGGATAATTATCCACTGTGCGGTTTCACAATCTTGATCAGCAAAGTCATGGCCATCCAAATTCAAATACCTCATCCGAGGTGCTACATATTCAAGGAATGCAGAATTGCTATACGCCGGAATGCTGTGTCACAGGATGGAGATCGCAAGCGCATTCCTTATCACTGTTGTCATTGGGAAAAGTTGGTGGTCAACAGCACATAATTCCTTATTTTTCGAAACCGTGCAGTGGGCGACTCTGACACATCGTGTACTGATGAGTCTCTTTGACAAGTCAAATTGCCTCTGCGGCTGAAATATAGAGTACTATGCGAGCAAGGGTGAGACAGAAATCAAAATCGTTTCACTTTCATGGGCCTCAAATCACACACACCATTGTTTCCCCGAATGAATGCATCGCCATATCTGTTTGTGACAACGCCGTTCACATGTTCTTCGGTTTGTTCTAGTGCAATGTTCATGTATCCGTCGAGGCATGATAAAATACCTAGCAAAAAAAAGGTCAGGTCAAGAAAGACAGGTGATCAAGTATGACAAGCACGCACCGCGATAGTCGACACCCGACGTCAGACGCACGATGACATACTTCCCGACAACACCTTTCAAGAAATCGGTTGGAGAACCTGATGCGGCTGCTGGTGGTTGTGGTGGGGGAGAAACATCGTGATCTGGGGGTGGTGGTGTGTTGTCGTCCATCTCCAGCCTAGCTAGTATCGATCTCGACGACGAACTGAGTTGGTTGAATGTGATGGCTCTGATCTAGGAACGCACAGGTCGTCGGTTTGGCTGTATTTGCGTCATTCCCAAGTATGGTAGTCATGGCATTAGGCGTTCCGAAGCGCGTGCTCAAACTCCATGTAGTTCCCTATGCTATTCTATACATCTCACACCAACGCCCATGCCAACGATTAAGCTCGTCGTCATTGGCGCTTCAGGCGTTGGTAAAACCAGCTTTCGTACTCAGGTATGTACTCTATAAATCACCCGAATATCCAAGTCACAGGCCCTCTCCGCAGTACATTTCGGGTCGCTTTTCTACAGGCTACAGGACCACCATTGGCGCTGATTTCATCGCAAAAACATTACCACATCCAACCAAACCAGATGAAGTGGTCACTCTCCAAATTTGGGTCAATACATTTCCCTATTCTCGGTACTTTTGTCAAGCTGATCCAGAAATGTAGGACACTGCTGGGCAGGAGCGGTTCTCTAGCCTATCTACAGCCTTCTTTCGCGGTGCCGACGCTGCACTGCTCATGTTCGATGTGAACCAACCCGAGACCCTTACCGGACTCAAGAAATGGTGGAAAGAGTTTCGTGAACGAGCGCCCCTCTACGACGAGGAACTCGAGGACTATTGCTGTGTCGTCGTTGGAAACAAGACAGATCTTGTCAGCTCAAACACGATCGGTTCTTCGTCCGTCGTTTCAGAAGCCCAAGCGTTTCGTGTCCTTTACGACCTCGTGCCCCCATCTTCTCCGTGTCCGTCTTCGCCGGGCGAACACTTGCCGAGCACTATCGCGGAAGTTGTCTTGGAAGAGTCGGCCTTTCCTGACAACGAATCCGCTGTAGATGATGTCTCGTCGTTGTCACAACCGCGATCGCAGTCTATTGACATCAACCATTACGCTCAAAGGCGTCACTCGAAGCACCCCTCATGGGGTAGCACCACCATCACCAACGGCACATTCACGTCTACTCATACGGGCGTCACATCCTATCACACACCCTCTTCATCTCTATTTGACGTATATACATCCGCGCGATCGTCACCCCTCCCACCCTCCATCGCATCGCGGCTATCGTCTCCCGTCAGGAAACCAAGGCGCCCATCCTCATCGTCGAGCACGTCCTCTGCGCCCACGATCACGCCAAGTCTGTTCATTCGCACCCATGGGCGAGTCGCCCCGGACACACCGCCCACACCCACCGCTGAGTCGCACACGTCGGACATGACGCCTCACCATTCTCCGTTTCCAGAAAAGGGTCCCAAGCTATTCTTCACCTCTGCAAAGACGGGGGAGGGCGTGCACGAGGTGTTTGAGTATATTGCACGTCGTGTCATCACACGATGGGAGCACGAGGAAACCATTGATACGAGGACATTGCTTGTCCAAGAGCCCTTGGAAACGATCAGACTCGGCTTGGCGAGGGTGGAATCAAACAGGCGGCCGACGGGGTCTTGTTGTTGACCGAAGCAAATTTTGAACCTGAGTATCAGGAATGTTTATTCATATGTATATCATGTCTCGTCGCTTTTTTTCTCTCTTTTTTTCCACCGGTAGATAACTGATTTGATTGATAAGATAGAGGTGCAGGTAAATATGACCGGGTGTCGGGGGGTTTGTACTTATCAATACTGACGCAAGCAATGGCTTCGTGATCACCGATTCCGCCATAAATGAATCGTCCGATCTTTGTCAGACCAAGCCGACTCATGTAATCCAAATCGCGTTTCCGACACGCTTGCGCGCATCAGACTTCACCCAAGGCCAACCACACACAGCACTCCGGCAGACCACCAAGCCTAATGAAATCTTTTGAAAGGATGATCCTGTGACATCGGGTCGCCCCACTCGCGGCGTCATCATCATGTCACATGGGCGAGCCACACCGAAGCCTTCCACGCTTTAACATCCCTGGCCAATACACTTTAACCTAATTCCAACTGCTTACCCACGTCCACACGATCCACTTCTACTACTCCTTGATCTTGACAACCAACTTTTCTCGTGCACCCACGACGTCCTTGATGTCACGGAACCCACAGAGACCCATCGTGACGTCCAAGTCGGCAATCGTTTGCATTAGTATCTGTTCCACACCCGCCTCTCCGGCAATAGCGAGGCCGTACATGAACAACCGGCCAACTGAACCACAGGAACCCCGGATGGTCAAAGAATGGAACCTTGGCAGGGGAAACACGCACTGAGCACAGCTTGAGCGCCCAGCGCGAGAGCCTTGAGGATATCGCTTCCGGTCCGGATACCGGAGTCGAACAAGACGGTGAACTTGCCGGCACTTTGTGCCTTGAGAACTTTGGATGAACGCATCACCATATCGAGTGCGTCGAGCGCACCGATGGAGCCATCGACTTGCCGACCTCCTGATGAGTCCGTGCTCCGAGTCAGTTCCAAGTGCAGTGCACGAAAAACGGGATCCATCCGACATGGTAACGCACCATGATTAGAGACGATGATAGCATCGATCCCCATATCGATTGCCTTCTCAGCGTCCTAAGAGGTTTGCATGGGAGGAAAGGAAGGGGACCGAAAATTCGAAATTGTCAACACCATGCACGGGATATGAGCGCAGCCAAAACATCCTCCTACCTCTGGCGCGAGTATCCCCTTGAGCACGATCCGACCGTCCCAATTGTCCCGAATAAACTGGATCTCGTCCCAACTCCTAAAAATGCCTGAGGCAACCTCCCCGAGCCATTTGCGTCCCAACATCATGGCCTGCAGTGCCGCTGGATCGCCCTCGGCAGCTCTTCTTCGGACGTCTTCCTGGTCGTATGGGAACGACGGACGCTCGTGACGTGCTTCGAGCCCGAACCGCGCCATAAACGTGGGATCTGAAATGCCTTGTTGCACGCCAAAACCGTGTCCAGCTGGGGAATACGCAAGACCATGGTCGTGCGGACGCCACCCGATGGCCATCGTGTCCACCGTGATCACGAGCGCGGAGAACCCGCTCGCCTTGGCGCGTTTCATGAGAGATTGCGTGAGTTCGACAGAGTGCGTCCTGTAACCAGTGCAGCGGGGTCAGGCTTTTGACATGCCAAGTGGAACGAAGCAAAAAGGAGGTGAACTTGCCAATAGAGCTGGAACCAGCGATGCCCGTTCGGCCCATGCGCTTCCGCGATATCTTCCATAGATCGAGATGCGGCAGAACTGACGATCAGGGGGACGCCGACCCTTTTTACCGCACGGGCCGTCCCAAGCTCGCCATCGTTGTGCATCAAGCCCTGTGCACCGACCGGGGCGACGAAGATTGGCGCAGGGTGCGTCACACCAAATACCGTGGTCTATGGAAATGTGTTTATGAAAAAAAAACATTGTCTAGTTGAGCGCGTCGAGTATGGATACCTCGAGATGACGTTCCCCCACGTTGTTGAGCATACGCGGGACGAGCTTCCATCTGTCTAGTGCCCTTCGGTTCTCGGCATACGTACTGGAGGTCCCGGCACCTTTCAGCACGTACGGAAAGGCAGCTGGGAAACGAGCAGTGTAAGTATCAGGATTGTACGCTCAGTGTCACTGCCATCAAGACAGGGGAAGAGGGCACTGACATGGGCTGTCCTTGAGTACTTCCTGTGCCTTGTCTTCGATCTCCTGGATATCGACCGTACCTAGCACAGGTGGCTTCCCAGAGGCGTAAATTTCAGAGACCCATGCGGCCCATCTGCTGAGAGGTGGCGCAACCGTGTTTACAGACATCTTTGAATCCGGATCTAATGCGTTGGTCGTTCTGATCAAGCGAGGGGAAGCCGGTCACCATTCCCTAAAGGTCATGCGACACCTTCAAGTTGACAAAGTTGACCCGCGCGGTGCACTTGGCGTGGCCTGTGAACCTGAGGGGTAAAGAAAAGAATGTGGAAAAACATGCTGTCTCCTGCGAACGTACCTTGGGGTAGAGTATCATATTTAAAGCTTCAATGAGAAGGTCGTTCTCCACATCCACGTGTGGAGTTGCGATCTCATGAGGAAGAGAACCCGAAAATAATCACACCGACTCGGATGGACCTTGGCGGACTTCTGCCTACGGTAGCCTACCTTTGAGATCGGGACAGCCAGCGCGGCCTCCGAATCACACATTGCGGCGTACAAAGACTTTCCGGTAATTCCAGAATCTGAGTCTGCGCAGCAGAGAGGGGAGCTGGCCCTCAGCTGGGTCACTCAATCGTGAGCATGCAGTATTAATGGCACTGCATCAATTGGATGGACAGAAGTTGAACGTTGACCTTGGGGAGAGAACTTTCATCCTCGTGCCAGTGATCCTTTAGCGAGACAGTCCCCTTGCTCGGCGTCGTTTTCGCAAGAAACTAAAGTTTTTTCGTGTTCCGATCCAATTGTAAGCGCTCGATTACAGCATATACATATGTACAAGAAAACAAAACCACCTTACTACGACTTAAGTTTCACCCTCCAAATATCCAAAAAGCACAAGGAGAAATGAAAAAAAAAGTAGTAGCATAGCAGGGTCATACAAAAAGTCCATGTCAGCAAGCAACAGATAACCACATCATGTCTTCTTCCGCTTCTCAGCAAATTTCCGTTTTATCCAAAGCCACATGCTCCAGATACCAATCACTGGCCAACCTATCCGCTTCCAAACATTGCTTCCTCGTCGGATGAACATGCTCTCAGTCTGGAGCGCGATGGCGACCCATGCAGCAAAAACCGTTAGGCTGACTGCCCCTGCAACGTAGTGAGCCATGGTTTCTCCGCCTTGAGGGTTGATCTCGACGACGTTCATGCTGAACACGTTCTGTACGGATCGTTTGAGAAAACGAAGAGGTTAGACAGAGAGAACTACTTACAGACAAAAAGTTGGCTGGCAGGAAAACCATTGTCAGGTATGAGATCTGAAGACATTGTCAAGTGACTGTTGGCGTGGTGCGACCAATAGAGAAAGTTGGCACATACTTGTTTCATTGCAGCCGAGTCACGGACAGTCGCAACTGTCAGGTCTTTCATGTACCTGCTATCCTCGATGTTGACGGTTGCAAACGCCTGGATAGGTATAGTTGGTAAAAATAAACGATGGAATCAAATCAATCGTACCAAATCCATGACGTTCTTCAGTCGCATCACTTGCATCGACCTCTGACTCTCCAGCCTTTCGATTTCTGACGTAAGATAGTCAGTCTCCTTCATCAATATATTTTTCGAGTCCTCTCGCTCCTTATCCGTCACAGAAGGATCCTGCATAGCAGGGTTCAGAGTGTTTTGTATAAAAAGAACAGATTTCCCGAAGTCGTCCAAGAGGGTCCGATAGTAAAGTAGGTGCGCTTGTAAAATGTGCAAGTCGCGCGTTTCCTTGATATTTTCACTGCTGAGAACCCTTTGTTCCTGTTTAAAACAACGAATATAGCGTATTGTTTTAGTTATCATTGCTATACTCACAAGATTGTTGATGTGGGCATAAAGAACCTCGAAAACTTCATCCCACTCATACATAGCATACCACAAGAAACACAGAAACAGGCAAGTAGGATCCTTCGATTTGTGGAAGATTTTTGACCAGTAGACACTGCGACCAGTTCGGTTAATAAGAGAGTGGAGTTGACCCGCCGTCCTCTGGCGCTCCTTCGGATGGTAGGATATGATGGTACTGGATTTCACATCTCGAACCATATGAACACTAAGCAGGTCTTGAAGAATGTACTTGTCAACTAGGAATAGATAAGTTATCTAAACTCGCCCAAGTGAACAATACGTACACGAATCCAGATAGAGTGGTGATTGAGTATCAATGATTTGGTCGTCTAAAACACGAATTAGAATATGCGGAATATGCGACGAGAATTTCATGAATACATGCCTTCTTGTGATGATGGTGAAGTATCTGGTTCTCTTGGATGCAGGCGTGGCGGGACTGGGCCGGCAGCTGCCCGATCGATCACACGAATGAATGGAAGAACAATAGTGATGTCTAGAATTGCTGAGTCCCAAAGAAAAAAGGGAACGGAGACGCAAGAATACTCACGATCACTGGCGTTTGGCACCAGACTCTCTTGGTATCTCGAAGGTATCCAGTTGGCCGAAGACGAAAAGAAGAAGGGCTCTACATCGTATCTATACAACGTTACGGTGGTTTACACAACCTTCGAGAAAGAATTGGCGTACTTTGTCCCCAACATTTTCAGAACCTCTTTCGTCATATTCTTAACGAAAAGGGACCGCACACGAATATTCTCGTCCCTCTGCAAAGATTACTACATCAATCCCGATGAGGCAAGAAACGAAGGACTTACCCGACGTTTTGCCAATTCCCAAAACTCAGTCTGACTATCGCTATCCTTGATCGTAGCCATGTAGGGACCAGCATCACCAAATGTACCATCGTGTAACACGTCCACTTTAAAGACACTGCTTTCTCCAATAGGACATGCCGTCAACATTTGACAGCGTTTTACTTGACTCTCTGTCCAGTTCGGGAACAAGTTTTGAGGATACTCATCCCAGGACTGTGTATCTGGGCTCTCTGGGCCTCTGGGAGGCTGTGTGACTTGGGGAATATCTTCATCAAAGTCCATCCATGGCCATGGTCCCGATGGCGCCGCGTGTCGGTAGCTGTAGTCAGAGTTTTAAGTGGTCCAGAAGTCAGAAAAAATCAGTAGAGCTCGCGAGGTACATTATTGGCGCTCAGACTGAGGACTTACATCGGTGTGGGTGTTCTGTCTAGCATCATGCCTTGTGTATCTGCATTGCTTTGATCTTGTTCCTGAGTGTTATGCCCACCTGCAACTCTGGTGGGCGCGAGGGTATCCATCGGTATCGAGAGATGTTCCGACATAGCTCTAGGTGGTTGATTGAGAAGGCAACATGTGTCGAACACACAGCGCGCATCCACAAAGCGCCCATCGAGTCGTGGGCAAAAAGTTACACGTAACAGGCTATAGGCGAACACAAATAGGTAAGTACAAAACAACTTTTCGTCACTTATTGAAATATGATAGATTCTGCTCAACATTTCCTTGCGCACACATTAGAATTATCCCAGAGCGTGAACTTGACAAGCCCACGATTTGAAGCCAAGGTTGTCAACTCCTGCTAGATGTTGAATTGTCACGCAGGTGTGACCCGCTGATGACAGAGCCGAAGCGGAGTTTAAAACACTCTTGGAGCTGTGCAACTATGCCGACTCAGGTTGCTTTAGCAGCTTTTATGGTCGAAGTAGTAGTCGCTATTCAATACCCACAACAACCAAAGTTACTATGATTCATAGTTAGACCCTTTTATAATGCTTTGCTTATCGATGTGTGTCCTCCTTCATTCAATTTTAGAGTCCGCGCATTTTCTTCTTCTCCGGAATTCCCACGCCATCAAGTCACGCAATACAAGCCAAATGTAACTGCTCCTCCACCTGAGTCTGGCTCAATTATTTTTGTAGTCCCTTTGGTTGTCGTCGTTGCATCATTTTTTTACGGCTTTGGTGGACTAGGGCTAGTGGGTCGAGCGATCAGTGACGCTGAACCCCTCACTGAGGTATGACCGCATCTCCTATGTATTATTATTACCTTCCAACCTACCGTCCAGAAATTCAAGCTTCAAGTCTTCACATGCACTTACTTCAAAGTTCCAGTTCCAACGTGTACCTGGCCAAATAATTCGACATAGCTCTGCAAATTTGTGCGCAGGGCCGGTTGGACGTGTGGTAGCATTACATAAAACGGTTTCAGAACAGAACAGCTTTCAACGTACTTGAGCAGAAAAAGTCGATTTTTTCTCAGTTACATGGCATTGACTAAAGATATGTGAGAACGAGTGCAGGAAGATTGTCAGCAAATGGCACTGCATAACCACTGGTAGAAGCGGAATACGTAGAAAAGATTCTTTCCGGTGCCCTTTAACAATTAATCACAATGGGCTCCCAAGGACAAGATTGATAGACTCACAGGATAACCATTGCTGCGCGGCTTCTCGGCTGGTGGGAAGGCGCTCAACTGCAGCGGCAGGCACCAAACAAGTGGCTAGCGGCCCATCCTGTTCACTGCTCTGACATGGCAATGAATTTCCTTGTCTACGTTGACATCGCCACAGCGGTGTCGATGATTCCCCGACCTTTTGTCCACAGAAGCGCCATAGGTCGCATCTGCGAAGGCTGTAGATCCGGCGTGGGTCCCTTTATTTTCAGCTATGACTAGGAGTATTAGTAGGGAACTTCCTGATCTCTTCTTGATTGCCACAGCAAAAACGGTAAACGGCTTGGTACGTACACAGGACATTCGCTTCCGAGTCGTTACTTCGTCATGTCAGAAGGATTAGCATCATCACTGATAGGCTGTTAAGTCACCATGACTGTGGTATGATACAGAGACGCATTGCATTGGCAATAACCTGCCTGACATCTTACCTCTCCGATGCTGTCGCCCAAGATTCAAGTTGTGGATGGGTCAGCTGTTCTGCACATGACGTGACTCTTTCGCGACCTGATCCGAGTAATGATTATTACCATAACAGTCCCAGGGGTCACGACAGGAAAGGTTGTTTGTTATAATTTTTTTCTATCATAGGTATTGAAGAGCCACTTTCAGGCTCAATTATCGGTATGATTTGGCGAGCCACTGGCAGTTCCAAACATTTGAATGCCCACTTACGACCTCCGTTTGTCTTTTTTATTTGGTAAGGTTTTCCCACGAAGAGGTTGCATGGTAGTAATTCCAAAGCGCGTAATGAGCGGGAGTTGAGCGGAGATTTAAACTCCGTTTAACGACGGCGATGCAGAACTGCCAGTGGTTCGCTAATAATGTGCTCCTACTACGTAGGTCGCTTGGATTTTTGGGCTGCGTCGTTTGGGCTGGTGTGCAAGGCTAGCTGGTCATTTTTTGCCGGGGAGCGGATAAAAGGATTTTGCGAATCTCTGCTTTATTTAGATTGTGGACTCATAGCCGGTTTTACATAAGGTTAGGTCGGTCGTTGTTCCACATTCTAATCAGAAATTCTATAGTTTGGAAGCCATATTAATACGGCCATGCCAACCTGAAAGGATCATCTCGCACATCCTTCTTGTACTTTCCACGTTGGTTGTGGGTGGTAGACCTCTGTTTGCCAATTGTCGCACAGGTTCCGAACATCGGAGTCTTGAATCTATTGACATTGGTAGGTCTTGGCTTGCGGACTGACTTGTCTTTTTAAACGTTTGCTCACTTTTCGTGGCTTCCTATGCCCCCATCGTCTTTCTCTGCACACAGATACCCGCCATGACCTCTGGATATGCTATCGCAACCTTGGTGGTGTTCATCGCCTCCATCTTCTTCGTAATTCGTCCAGTATCAATACCCACACTCCGCCGCCTACCTAAAATACCACTAAACCTCACCACCGCACCAATCCTCGCTATCGCATTACTGTGGGCCGCCCAATGCCTGAATCCTACGGTCATTCGTAACGGAATCGTAGGCACTGACGGCGTCAAACCTTACAACATCCTCATTCTGTTTTTCTCTTTGGCTTACATGGCCATAACTCTCGACATCACTGGTATACTCCGGGCCGCGGCGTTTTGGGTCAGCAACAGAGGTGGTCACAATGGATGGAAGCTGTATTTCTACTTCTATGTTCTGCTCACCCTCGTCTCAATTCTGCTCGGGAATGATCCGGTCATCCTCTCTGGAACAGCATTTTTGGTCTATTATACAAAAGTTGCCAAACTTAACGAGACACCCTGGGTAATGGCCGAATTCGCTGCTGCGAACACGGCGAGTATGGTTCTTTTTGTGGGGAATCCCACGAATGTATGTATTTCTCACATCAAACGATCTCGCTCTCACATTTACTCATGCAAGGTGGTCATATGCGAGGGCTTTAGTGTTAACAACGCTGCTTTCACGGCGTATACCATCCTCCCCTTCATCGCCTGCAACCTTTTCTGCTTCGTTGCCTTGGCATTTCAATACCGCAAGCAGGTCCCGCGGAGATTAACTCGTGTTGCCCATCGGGACCCCCGATCAGCTCTACGAGACCCTGTTGCTGCCTGGGTGGGCAGTTTCATGCTCGGTGCAACCCTTATCCTATGTCTCGTCGTAAGTTTCTTTGGGATCGATGTCTGGATGATAAGCTTGCCGTTTGCTTTCGCTAAATTCCTATTCGATCTTGGTTGGGATTGGTGTCGAATCTCCCGCAATATTCCGATTGGGCTGCCGGAGGTTGAGGAGGAGGAAGAGTCTGATGATCTTTCTGTGGGTCCGAAGCAAGAACACCTGGAGGATGGCCCCATGCGTCATTTCTCCACCAATTCGGAAAAACCACAGTTTATTCCGTCTCCCGACGCAACCCCCTTTGGGTCTCAATCTGACTCCCTCGCGCTTAAAATGGATGCACGTCCTTCCCCTTCCCCTACTTCTGCTCCTGAGACCAACCCCATGGAAGATATTCCCCCGAATCATTCCTCAGCCACCGACGTGGAACGATCAGAGTCGGTTCCATCTCGCGAGACAACTACCAATGAGTCTCAACGTGCAATCCTCGATAATCCCCCCAAATCGGAAACCAATATGCTGAACCGTATGCGTACCCTACTCAAGCAACGTTTCCCGACTTTCATGACAGCGCTTCCGCGGCTGCCCTTCGGCCTTGTGCCCTTTGCGTTTTCCCAATTCATTCTTATCGAGGCGCTCAATCATCAGGGATGGGTGAACATCTTCGCTAATTGGCTCGTCCGGGCGTCTCACAATCAAGTACATCCTACCATCTGGCTGATCGGCGTCCTTGGCGTCATCCTGTGTAACCTGTCGGGTACCAACATTGGCGCCACCATCCTGCTCACCCAAGTCGTTCGTGCAGCTGATCTTCCATACGACGCCAACCGCGCAGCTGCCATCGCGCTCGCTGTAGCGTCCAACATTGGTGCGGTCAGCTTCACGTTTTCTGCTTCGCTGGCGGGTCTGCTGTGGCGATCCATTTTGGAACAAAAGAAGATTCACGTGAAGCAGACGCATTTTGCTTTTTGGAATCTGCTGCCACTCTTGGTGATGACAACTGTGGGACTCGGGGTTGTTTCTGCAGAGATGGCTGTTTTATTCCCGTCGAGCTCGTGACGCATATCCATGTGCATCAAACACTCCTGCGGTAATCGACGCTCGCACAGGCGAGTTTCGCCGCATTTAGCAATAGCAGGCCGAGAGTCGGACCTGAGGTGGCACGCAGAGTGGATGGTATCACTTTCCTACTTATAGACACTGGGTGGTGTCTCTATGGACTTACTGAGGCATCTACGAAGGCACTTTGGGATCACAAAAATAGACGTGTATCGATAGCCTCTGAATTCGTTTCTGTGACATCCTTATCGTATTCGTCACACTCACAACTATTTATGTATATTATGTTTTCCAGCGAACATTCCTTTTATTTCTTATTTCACCTGGCTCCCATCGAACGTTCGATGCCACAGTATCATTGATATAATCCATAGTAGGTTGGCCATCTCGTGGAAGGCAAGCCTCTCTGACTCCGAGTGTCTTGCTACACCTTCCATTAATTACTTTACTGCATTGGTATCCAGACTCAGGAAATTGCCCATACGATATACCACATTTCCTCGGAGAGCTATCTATCTTTAGAATCTTTTCAAATCGGCCAAGGTTACTCATTATGGACCTCTATAGCTCCAAGCCAGAAGACGTCGACGTTGATATTGACGTCACATATCGGCGCCCACTTGGAGTCTTTTCCCACTCAAGCCCCATCTGATCGTTCCGCGGCCTTGGCGATCTTCGTTTGTTTCTAGACTTGTAGTAACGGTAGAACTATTCACAGCATGAAATTTATCGGAAATCAAAACATCGGAAACACGTTCGGAGCAGAATTCTCTTGCCTTGTTATGGGCGGGCGCGCCACGAAGACCATCGCATATTTGTTAACAACGACGCTGAGGCGTAACCCATGGGGTAAAGTCTAACCGGGTAGGTCCGGGGAGAAACATCGATAGGAAAATTGTACCGTACCTCCGAAGCGTTGATAGAGTGGATTTCGAGTCAGCCGTTCCTCGGATTCTGTTCTCTCTAACGCTGTGCGTTGTGCATACACACACACACACACACACCCTGTTTCCCGTTACCCAGGGTTCAGAGTTCGCTCCATGAGATTCATCATTTGCGTGATGGGATCGTACTCGAGGCCTTCGGCGGGCGTCGCAGGTGCGGCATGTATTGATCAAATGAGTAAGCACGGCACGATTAACGTGAAGATGATGATGATGTCAGTACTTCTAGTTGGAGCTGGAAGCCACTGGCAAAAAAGAAATTTCTCCCCGAGATGAAGGACATGTGATAGTTGACGTAGTTTAAACCCAAGCAGCCGGTTCCTGCAATTTGAAAACGACGCGCGTTCCTGAATTGCTTGACGCTTACTTTGGTCGGACCGTCCCCCCTGCGGCGCAGCATTCGGCAGGTGGAGACATGTTGTAGACCGCAATCATTCTGTAGTCAGCCGACAAGGTATACAGAAGCGCAGCCAACATGATCAGGAAAATTACCTTATGTCGACGGACAGCCTCACCTGTGCTTATCGATAAAACACAGCATTTGCTGGTGGCCGCCGGACACGGCGCATGCCATCGATAAAGCTGCTGCCATTCGTCACCCTGGAGCATGATTCGCGATGCAGCCCTGTGATCGGATCCGTATACATACGCGTGTGTTCGGGTGCTATCACAATCAGAAAGCAAGTTTCCACAAGGTAAAGTGTCTTTTGAGAATCTAGAATTCCATGAAGAGTCAGTACCAAAGCGGAAGCATCAGCTGTTTGCCCACCGCAGCCCACTAGCGTGTATATGGCAGGCAAGACCTTGCATGATCCGTGCATGATGAAAAAGCGGCCGACTAGGAATTCCACGGGGGGGCAGTGCTCGCAAGCTGCCAGTGCCACTAGTCGTGTCAGACGGCCCTCACCGTTTGATACATTATGACGAAATGTTGCAATGCAACCTTGTTCCGTTGTGGGTGTCCAAGGTCCTTGCTGTAACAGCCATTTCAGCCTCTTTGAGCTACGACTAAAGGGGGAAAAAGAACAACGTCAACAAAATGTAACGAAGCATGCTGGCAATTGTTGCCAGTGCCGGAATGAAAGAATCGACTTCATTATTTGTGTGACCCTCCTGCAGTAGCACTGGTAGTCAACCACGTGAACGGCGCGCCGGTACCTTGGAAACAGATCTACAGCGGTTGACAGCCGATCAGTGCTCGTTTTCCAGGCGTTGGAGAACCGTGGTCATGATCGGAAATTGACCAATGTCAAAAAAAGAGGGGACGATGGATCCCACCTTCTGCGCATCGTGATTGGCAGCATGCGGCGCTCGGTTGCTCCCTAGTGTGGAGACATAGCCCGCAAGCTGCTGTTGTTCACATGGCCTGAAATGGAGACGGTGACATGACACGGTGATACGGTCCTGCATCATGAATCATGATAATGATGCTGTGTGGCATGTCGCTGGAACACGCCAACCGAACATGGTATCTTACCTGGGCAGGCTCAGATTTGTCGCCAGAGGCGAACGAGTCGACACCCAAGTTCAAGTTCGTGGGTAGAATGAAGTGCTTCAAGTACAGCCATTGCCAAGCCCCTGACAGGTCACAAGGCTTAAATTCTAGCGCTGGGCCAAGTACAAACGCACTGGCACATCTTCGGGCATCCGTCCAGAGTCTTTCGGTTTGTCCGAGTTTAAACATGCATGCTAAGTTGATCTGGATTTTTGGCAGGGTGTCGAGCGCTGCCAATTAGCTCCTGAGTCACAAACCACTCGCCATAAAATTACACATGATAATTTTACAAAGGTCACCGCACGACAAGCCATGGTCAAGGTTTTAGCTACGCCGACACAGGCACCGTCGCCGAGACAGGAGAATGCGCAGCCTCCTTGCGCCCTCGGCGATGATACAACGGCAGCCCAACTCCGTCGATATGGTATTGCTCCCCGACCAACTCCTTGACCGCAACCATCAACTTGTCCAAGCGCGTTATGATACCACACGCGGTCGACACACCGACACAGAATATCCTGCAAGGGAATGCTTGGTAAGGAACGAAATGAAAGAATCACGAAGGTGGGTAACATACAAGTACTGTAAGCTTTCGAGCGTCTCTTCCGTCAACACTTTTGGCAGACCAAAGTCTTCCTCAGATTCTTCGTGTACGACCTTCAGGCCTTGATTGCGCTCTATGAAACGATTGAGGAGCGGGCACGGTGTTACTTGGGGAAGAGGATTTCCTGTCCGAAGTGAGGATGATATCAAACCTAAAGAAGACGTCTTTGATAAGTGGGCTCTCGTTGAGGAAACGGGCACCCCCACGTACTCATGACAGCCAGTATGTCTCCCTGCAACTCCGCATCCGACAAATTCGTCCGCTTCAAGAAGGCGTGTGCCCATGCAGGCTCCATTAGCTCCAGGACCGACGTCAAATGAGATAATAGCTTCGCTATTTCCCTGTGCAAGTCATTCAGCGATGGGACGGCACGCATCAAATAATCGAATCCTACGTCTGCAGTTCCAGGATCCGTTGATATCTCTCGGCGGGCCATTTACCCCGGAGCGAAAACTGAAAGGAACATGTAAGCACCCTGCCATAAATCTCAAGTATGGCGAGCATGGTGGACAAACCTCATACACGATGTTTTGTTTTAACACGAGTGACCTCTTCAATTTGCTGAGGATCGCGAGAATGGACTGAAGAATCACAGCTGTCTCGCCATCCTTCTTAGTGTTTGCAAACGAGATCACGGAACAATATATGGATCCAATCTCCGCAGAGGTGGTGGCCAAGGTCTTTCGTTGGTACAGACGAATCGTTGTCGACGGGGGAAGGAACGAGAAGATGCTAGCAAGGACTGAATACGGAGACATTGGCGCAAGGGGAATGACATACGCAGCGGCCACCACACCGATTGTCACGAGGACAAACCGTCTCTGGTCAAGGACATGAGGAAAGCGTGATACGCAGATTAGCGGGGTGACTTGCCCAAGCGACGTCAAAGCCGTACCCCGGTGACGAAGCTGATGCAAGATGTGTATCTTGGTAAGAGTATCCATAAACCTTTTGATTTTAGTCAGGTCTTGAGAATACAGGATCGACAAAGAGACACGACATACCAAGCCACTCGTGACCCATATGATTAGGTTGGTCATCGGAGGAACAGGCCAATAAAGATGGAAGAAGAAAAAGAACGGGAAGCAGACAAAACATACAGCGGCCAAACCAAAGGGATTTCCATAGCCAGATCCCGACGCTATATACCTAGTGAGATCATCAGTCCACGTTGTGTGCGTGGATTCAACTAATCACAAACCATATCACCACACCAATGATTCCCCCAACGAAGGTGCTAAATATTCGTGTCAAAAGTCCAAAGGTAGTGTCCCCGCGGAACCGAGCGAGAGTAAGCTGACCCATAATGCTACATGCGTTGAGATACCAAAATCTTGCAACGCAACTACGAACTCACACAACCCATACAGCTTTGTTTTCTTGTAATCATCGTGAGCCGGTGAGCCAAAACTGTCAAAAAAAAACGTACTGTATGCATATCCTGCGGACGACTTGAGGAATGATGGCAACGTCAGGAGAACTATAGTCAAGTTAGCATCCCAATCTTCCGACACAAGGAAATGGACGAAATGTCTAACTTGTCAATATGCCAGCTTTCAAGGCGTATAGAACATTCCCCCCTCCTATGTCTTTTGCTGTATAATACACCCAGTTCATGGTTCTCTCCAGTACATTTCGTGGAGGTAAAGCATCGGGGTCTCGACGGACCGCTTGCCCCAAGTCAAACAGCGAGGTCGGATCTATGCCGGGAATAATATCTAGAAACCATCGATCACCGGTCAGGACTCTCGTACGCAAATGACCCAAGACACACACCGGGATTCTCGTCGTCATCTTTCTCTACACTCTCAGATGGTTCCCATGTATGATGTACAAACTTTGACCACTGGATCCTTGGGAACCAGAGTTTTGGCGCTCCTCTTTTAGTCTCCAGCCGGATTATCTCGCAGAGCTAAACGTGAATTAACTTTGGAATGCGGAAATGGTGATCCTCATCACGTACCAGGTCCTGGATGCTCGTAGCGAATCGCATCAAGTGGAATTGAAAGACATAAGAGTGGAAAAGGTGTCTGTGAGGCGTGGCATCACTTTGGTCCGTTGTCGTGTCATCAGTGACAGTGAACAGGGCACGATAAGGATCGAGGACGGTAAGTCTTCAGGTAATGACCATTAGTATTCATGATCATCGGTTAAATGCGAAATGAACCTTTTTTTATTGATAAACTCATCCAAGGTCAGTGACAGTTCATGATGTAGGCTTTCAAATTTCTTAATCCTCTCCGCACGGGTTTGTAGTTTCTCTTCTTGGCTCACCCAAAAATTGAAGCGGTTGTCCCTAACGGAACCAAGCCAGTTGCAAACGCCCTGGAGCCCATGCTCGCAACTTTTGAGCAGGTCTTGACAACCAGCGCTCAGCAGCTCGGTGGCCCTCCTAATGTGTGCCTCCGAATCTGGGTGGGACATCGTTGCTTCAAGGTTTAGATAATGGAGAGATTCGAAGACTCCTACGGCCGACTCCATTCGTGTAGCACGAGACAATGCAAAATGAAGAAGTGAGCTGTGCGAGCGAGTGGTGTGGTGTGAAGCAATATGTGGCAGGTATCGTCGTTTGTGGTGGTGAACTCCCGTGTGGTGATGTGTTTGTCGAGTCGAGTGATGATTGGAAGGGTGTTTCTTCATCCCACCATCCGTGGATCCAGGACTATTCACCTTACCTGCATGGTCTGAGTCGCGGGCTGGGGATGCATGTCGAGAATGAGGTGGGGAGGTGTGTATCGGTGTCGCAGGAATTGATGGACCAGGGGTTGCGGGAAATTTCTCTCTTGTTGGGTCAATTAGTGCGTAGTACATGTTCAAACCGCTTGCCCTAGCAATGAGCCGTCGCGTTATAGAGTGGAGCTCGGTGTAATCCGTAGGCGCAAAACGAGAGTAGCTAACGTCCATCTTCTGTAGACGGGCTGCAGATGCAAGCATTGCAAGTCCACCTTCTGTTTTGCTAACAGTTTCAATGATCGGGGTCGCAGAAAAGTCAGAGGCGGTGACATCTTGCTGTAGGCAATGGTAATGATCCTTGGTTACGGATACTATAGTTGACAGGACACCTTGTAGACGCATAGTGAATATGGCTGATGCAGACGTCGGGAACAAGGTAAGGGATAGAGCCAGAGCAACTGCGGAATGGAAGGACAATGGGAGCAAGATATATTGCCCAATCTAAGATTGTGTCAATCGTGCACGAGTACGTGGATGGGTGACCAACCGTGTAGTAGGGGTACGGAAACAAAACGGCTGTTGTCAAACAAATGTCTGGACCATCATTTGTTAACCAGTAACAAGCACAGTAATGAGTGGCCTCACCGATACAAATACATCCGAAAATGCACGCGAAGGTGAGCGGCCCAGGGCCCACGCGCGATTTTATGTACAAGAAAACGAAGCTCCCAATGAAGAGAAATACAGCCATTATGACAGCGGGCTAGATTCCCGCACGTAAGCCGTAAGCTCTGACGACAGTCTACAGAACCTACTTACTGCTGGTTCGAGGTATTTGCCAGCAAAGATGTTGGCTGAAGACGCAGTCGGGTCCTTATGAGAACGTGCAATGTCCGCCAATTTTATGCCGAGACAAGACCAACTGTGGAGATATTGAGTCGTCGAGCCACACATTAAGGCTACAAAAGTACTGACGCCCAACCAGCTGCCGCGAATGCCAATATTTCAAGCTCCCGCTGAAGCACGGCAATGAATGGATCACTTGGGGGAGAGAGAAATGACGCTACGCATCATTTAGTTAATAGATACACGAGACGGAACCTCCACCAACTTACCTATTATGATCAAGAAAGCTGCCTGAAAGTTCCTCAGATCAAGAAAATGAAACAAGGACACGGGATACCCACCTGGCCCATCACCTTCAACGTCGTGGGGATGAGAAACAACAAGAGACAGATCCAAGCAGCCAAGGCACTCCGTAAAACAGGTTTCCATTTCGACCAGTTCCAGTTCTCAGGTACCCACTGTAACGTGGATGGGGTTTTTTCAAAACTCCAGAATGGCGCTGATTTTGCAGGAGAAGCTGCTATAGTCTTGTTTCCACCTTCGGAGGCGTTTGGATAAACCGGCGTCTTGTCTTCATCTGCCGAGGGGTTGTCTAACGAAGGAGGACGAACAGCGATTGTTTCTGTCTGATCTGACCATATCCTGACCCGAAGATGGGGCCTAGCTGATTGATGATCATCTTCTTGTTGATCGTCTGGCATGGGGCTACGCAGATAAGGTAGCCAAAGAAGCGGAGAAGCGGGATTTATGGTTACCTATTACGTCATATCTGCCAGGGTCGAACCTTTGCAACTTACTAATCCAATCCCTAGCGGAGCGCCCAAGGTGATGGTTGCTAGGAGTCTTGCCAATAGGCACGTCAGGTCATGACCGCAGCAATTCCACAAGGACATCCGGCACTATTTTTTTGAGACCATCCCCCAACTTGAATGCTAATCCTTTGTAGATCAACTCCAAAATATCTTTGACTCATCTTCAAGTAAATTAGGTGCGACGTGCAAGGAAACATTGGTATATTCTTCGTCGTGCTTTCATTTGACTCTGACGACCCGCGTACTATCACCAGAGAGGCCAGGGTGGAGGCGATATGGGTCGTTTCCCTGACTTTGATCGTTGGTCTGGTACTGGTAGCTGGTAGTCGCACCTCCTGATCTCTTCTCCGCATACTCCACGTGACTTTCGACATTGTCTCTATCGGCATGCTGGCCGGCGCCCTTATCAGTGCTCCGTGAGTAAATCGGCTCCTTTAAACCACCCCGCACGATTCACACGTTGCATATCATATAGGACGGCCGACATCCTTGGTCGCCGCTATGCCAAGACCATAAAGTGTGTAGTGGTGGTTTGGGCGTCGGTGCGCTTAGTGCAGCTGTAACCATGGTGTGCCTGGTTACTATCACATATCCGCATATCCTCTCACACGCTTCTAGTATCAAGCGGAAACCACTCCTCTCCAAATCTGTGGCACGTTGGCGTATGTCTCTTACCGTTGGCGAGAAGGACCAGCTTCGTTTTTGGTCGAGCGATTCTAAATTCAGACAGCTGGGGTCTTCTCCTCGGCACCAGGGTTCGGCAGTGAGTTTGATGTGACCAGCCATCACGCACATCCAAACAAAATAATGTTTCGCACCAGTAAATTCTGTCGGGATGGCGAGATTCGCACGACTCAAAACTCGGTGGGAATCAACTTTGAGGTGTATTTGAGAGGTGTTATACCGCAGGCTGACTCAGACAGACTACCTCATCACCTCAGGCCATTCGCCATCATAGCAGGCGCCGATCGCCACTCACTGTCACACTTGGTGCTGGACCGTCATTGCTGCAGTGATAGGTATTCCCTCCTTGCTGTCCCCCCCAGCTGCAAGGGCTGCCCCCCTGCCCCCACCTGTATTCAGTTCGTTACGCAGACTGGCTGAGCCAGCATGGGTGCGACCCCAGGCGACTGCACCCGCGTTGTTGTGTAGTATGTTCTCTGTCGATGATAAGTAGGGGACGCTCATCTCCCTCATAGCCATGCCCCCTCAGGCTGCTTGCACATCACCATCGCAGTAGGCGTATCACCCACTCACGCCGCCATCCCTGCCGACCGTGTGCAGCCCTCGGTTTAAGTAATGGTGCGGTGGTTCACGTGCATCTCTCAATTCAACTTTCCCTTGCGCTGCCACGGCACGCCTACTAATAGTACATACAGTTACATACCCATGACTCAATACTATTGTGGTGACCTCTGGTCTGCGTCTGATCTCAAGCAAAATTAGATACGCTCGGGAGTGAAACCTAAGTAACCATATAGTTAGCCTGTGCCAGTGGACGATCAAGCAGAGGGTTGACCATACCATGGCGAAGTGGTTTGTTGGGTACAGCAGACTCCATCACTTTGACCTCCAGAGTGGCGAGGTTGAGAGTATTACAGACCCAATTGCTACCACACTCGGGAAGATGCTGCTCAAAAAAACGAGGGATTGCAACCTTGCCTCCATCCCAATATAGTTCGGATCTGCCTTCATGTTTGCTGTTGAGGCATCATCAGTAACGGTGGCCAGTGATAGCTACAAAACCCGTCAAGACGTATGTGTGACCCTGTGGATCAAATAAGCACATAACACGTCGTGCATCAAAGAGACCTAGTAACGGTTTGAACGAGACTGTTGTATACAATATTTTGAAACCCACTCACCCTGTAGGTCGCTCAAGAGAAGAAATCCACTTGTATAAATCAACGTGAAGTGGGCAAAGGCATGGACCACTTTAGTGGAGTCATCTGTCGCTTTTCCAATCTCACTGCTTCCAGTGAACTTGCGCAATGGTCCATCAATTTCTCCACAAGGTAGAAGACGTGTGGCAATGAAATGTCGGTATGGGAGGATCCAGCTTGCGGAGTCGCTTTTGCTGTGCAAGACACCTAGTATCGAACCTTTGAAATTGAAGTAGAAGTCTGTCACAACGTATGCAATGTCAGTTTTGCAATAAACACAAGAGGACCATGTACCTGGGACGTTAGCTTTGCAATCTTTGGCATACTTATCGATGTGTACCTTGATTCCATCGCCTTGGCACAGACGTGTTGCATTGTTACATTATCATTGTTCTTCGTACACCGTAGTCAAACGGACTCGGACAGTTCCGTATTACATAATCTTCGAGTAGTTCATCTCGACGTGTCTCCACCTCAGTCACTGACTCCGTTCAGCACTGAGGTGAGATCAGTCCATTCTCTACTTGTACTCCATACTTATACTCTGTAGTATATTTCTACAGGTTATGAGCCCTGGGCTTCTCTAATCTAAAAGATCAAATGCATACATTTGTGTCAAACTTGCACATATATCTGTTATAGTTCTGGACCTCATGCTACATTTTCACTTTTCCTTCATTTCTCATACTTAACATTTTATTTTCACTTTCGAAGTCACATGGCCAGTGCATGTGACTGTAAGAACTCTCACATGACCTAAGACCTAGCCCCTGATGTCATCTTTCATTTCCATCTTTCTCTTACAAGTATGCTTCTGTTACGGTTGGTCTGGGTAGGAACAATCGTAGACCTGGGGACGAGGGGATGTCGACTAAGGGCTTGCTTATCGACAGGACGAGCCACCAAGAGAGGTGACCGGAGACGAGGACGAGTCGTGTGGTTAACGACCGGAGACTTCCGCAGGGGCTTCCTGAGGTGGACGAAGGATAATCAACCAAGGGATACCCTTGTTGACGAGACAACCGCAAAGAAGAGCGGCGGGGACGAGTCGCAAAGAAGAGCGACTGGAGACGAAGGTAGAACGACGAGCGTCCGCTCAAAAGTAGGACGAGTGACTTAGAGAGCGATTGACGAGTGAAAGAAACAAAGGTGCTATTCCAGGTAGGTCTAGCTTAGGGAATACAAGGTAACGACGGCAGGGTTTATATACCTAAAGGGAGCTGTGCACGGACCAAGCTATGTAGTAGCGAAAGGTCAGAGGGAGCTCGATAAGGTAAGTGGTGCGAGGAAGATAACGGGAGTTATCGGAACAAAGGAAGTGAGGCTGTCCGTTGGAAGGAAGCGGAACAAAAGATAAGAGTTTGTAATCAAGGTGACCATCGTGAGAAGAGCTGAAGAAAGCGGTGGTCGTCGTGCGAAAGAGAGGCATTAGCAAGAAGTGTAAGACGAATGCTAATGCGAAAGGCAAGGAAAAGATGAATCGTAACAGCTTCTTTCTTCCCACATGAACTTCTTACCATACTTGTGTTCTCCTCATTGTTCTTTATTCCACCTGGCCCTAAACCATTTAGAACTCAGACAACCTATCCTAAACCATCTGTACTTACATATATTAATCCTCTTTTCTCATTGTCTTTTCCTTAGTCCTATTCATTTGATTTTCTCTTCACTTGGGGCTGGGAATAACTTGAGTACCACTTTTTTTCTTATTTTTCTTTACTCTGCATTTGCTGGCTTCACCACCCTTATTATTGGGTGCTTGTTTATGTTTTATGTTTGCTCAATTATCATTGAAGCTTTTTTACTGCTCATTGTAATCTATATCTGGATCAATCCTCATTCATATTCAATTGTTGCTATTGCAGAACTCACCATTCTCCTAGATTAAAGGTAACATCTTTTTAGTAGTTTTAGTCCCATTTCAACATCCACTGGAATGTCTACCACTACAACAGAAAAAGTCAAGCTATCAAAGCTTGATATGTCTAGCAAGGAGTGGACTACTTGAAAGATCTGACTTCAACTTGTTGCTAGCAGTTGAGAGACTTGCTAGGTATCTTGACAGGTACAAGGTGAAGCCCACCAATCTAGCAATTGGGAAACCATCCAGATGGACACTGAAACCAGTGTTGAGTGACGAAAAGAAATAACAAGGAGCACTTAGCCTAATCTAGGCAGAGAGTGACTTCTGCTATGGTGTGGACAGTCTGAGTGTGGGTGTCCAACCAGATATGGATCAGGATGTGTAAGTTGGCAATGAGGAAGTTTATGGTGCCAAGATAGAGCATAAACATGGATGACAAGGAGTGTGCAATAATGAGCATGAAGTGTTGTAGTTCGGGCTATGATACCACCGCTTACTGTTACGGTCGGTCCGGGTAGGAACGAACGTAGACCTGGGGACGAGGGATGTCGACTAAGTGGCTTGCTTATCGATGGGACGAGTCGCGAAGAAAGGCGACCGGAGGCAAGGACGAGTTGTGTGGTTAACGACCGGAGACTTCCGCAGGGGCTTCCTGAGGTGGACGAAGGGGAGTTGACCTAGGGATATCCTAGTCAACGGGACGACCGCAAAGAGGAGCGGCGGGGATGAGTCGCAAAGAAGAGCAACCGGAGACGAAGGTAAAACGACAAGCGTCCACTCAAAAGTAGGACGAGTGACTTAGAGAGCGATTGACGAGTGAAGGGAACAAAGGTGCTATTCCAGGTAGGTCTAGCTTAGGAAATACAAGGTATCGACGGCAGGGTTTATATACCTAAAGGGAACTGCGCACGGACCAAGCTATGTAGCGGTGGAAGGTCAGAGGAAGCTCGATAAGGTAAATGGTGTGAGGAAGATAACGGGAGTTATCGGAACAAAGGAAGTGAGGCTGTCCGTCGGAAGGAAACGGAATAGAAGATAAGAGTTCGTAATCAAGATAACCATTGTGAGAAGAGCAGAAGAAAGCGGTGGTCGTAGTGTGAAAGAAGGGCATTAGCAAGAAGTGTAAGGTGAATGCTAATGCGAAAAGCAAGGAAAAAAGGTGAATCGTAACACTTACCATTACATTCATTGCGTTCTCCTTATCCCAGACTTACGATCTTCACTTTCGAGGTCACATGACTCCTTCACACGATCACGTGACTTGGCCACGACTATCTTATTTACTGTACCTTAGGGGCACATGCTAGTTCCCACGATCACGTGTCTACAGGTCGCTCTAGACAACGTCTAGATCCATGATGTCACTATGACATCATGCCTCACGGCTACCACATTCCTTACCTTAGACCTACCCTAGAGTACACAGCATGGTCCGTGCACTCTTCTGTAGTAGTATATATAGTGGTAGTGATGCGACTGGACTAGCCAGTCTTATTCATTTGTTCTACCCTCCACCTAGTGGGGCCTGGATACACTTGAGTACTGCTTGAAACGGAACGAAAACAACAAGAGGAGCATAACACCTAATCTAGGCGTTGGGCGACTTCGGTGATGGTGTGAACGGTGCGAGTACGGGTGTCCAACCACACATGGACGAGAACGTGATTTTCGGCGACAAGAAAGTTAATGGTACCCAAGTACAGCATGGACTGGGCACGAGGAACAACGAGCACACAGTAATGTTGTGTGGGAGACAGCAAAAGCAGAGATAGGATTGACTAATGAGCTGTTCACAGTCTCAGTAGTAGAAAAGTAAAGGTAAAGGTAGGAGTGGTAGACAAATGAACAGGCCCCAAGTGGAGAGTATTCAAGTGAATAGGACTGAGGAGTAGACGACGAAGGGAGAGGGTTTATATATGTAAGTAAGGGGGTTTAGGGTAGATCGTCTGAGTCCTAATCTATTGAGGGCTGGTGTGAGAAGAAATAGGAACGAGGAAACCATAAGGACGGAGAGAAGTCCGTGTGGGAACAGAGAAGCGTCCTCATGGGAAAAGAAACGGAGATGAAAGACATGAGGTATAATGTCATGGTGACATCATGGGCTAGACCTCAGGTCACGTGAGGTGTCTCACGGTCATGTGCACGGGTCACGTGACTTCGAAAAGAAAAGGAAAACGTTTAAGTCTGAAAGTAATGAAAAACGAGAAACGTAGCGTATAGGTCCTGAACTATAACACCGCTTATCCCCTCCTTTTGCTGGCTAGCCACCGTTATAGGGCCGTCATCATATTTATCGTTCTTGGTGACACTCAGGCCATCCTAGCTAGAGGCTAGGCTGCCCTCGTTGGAGTTGGTTCTTGCTGTTCCACTCCGTTACATGAAGCCAGCTGTTGTAGTTTGGGCTATGACACTACCACTTACTGTTACGTTCATTGTATTCTCCTTTATCTGGACTTATAATTCTTACTTTTGAGGTTATGTGACCACTTCTCATGATCATGTGACTTGGCCACTATTATCTTATCTATTGTACCTTAGGGGTATGTGCTAGTTCCCATGATCACATGCCTACAGGCCATTCTGGACTATGCCTAGATTCATGATGTCACTATGATATCATGTCTTGCCACTACCACATTCCTTACTTTAGACCTACCCTAGAGTACACTGCTTGGTCTGTGCACTCTCAGTAGACACTATATATAGGGTAGTGATGTGACTGGGTTAGCCAGTCTTATTCATTTGTCTTACCCTTCACACTGTGGGGCCTGAGTACACTTGAGTACCACTCATTCCTCTCCTTCTGCCAGTTGACCACTGTTATAGGGTCCTTGTTGTATTTATTGTTCTAGGCGACACTTGGGATATCCTAGCTAAAGGCTAGGCTTCCATTGTTGGGGTTGGTTTTGCCTCATTTGCTATTTCACTCTATTACAGCTTAGGCCAGTATCTATAGCAAAGCAAGTGTTATAGGATCCATGATATGATTACTATAACACTTGGATACTTATCTTATCTTATCAGGTAGCATCTCACATGACAACCCCCACAGCTAGGCTTAGGGTCTAGTGTAACAGCAAGAACCAACTCCAATGAGGGAAGCCTAGCCTCTAGCTAGGATATCCTGAGTGTCGCCTAGAACAATAAATACAATAGCAGCCCTATAACGGTGGTAAGCCAGCAGAAAGAGAGGATCAGCAGTACTCAAGTGTACTCAGGCCCCACAGTGTGGAGGGTAAGACAAATGAATAGGACTGGCTAACCCAGTCGCATCGCTACCCTATATATAGTGCTACAGTAGAGTGCACAAACCAAGTGGTGTACTCTAGGATAGGTCTAAAGTAAGGAATATGGTAGCGGCAAGGCATGATGTCATAGTGACATCATGGATCTAGGCATAGTCCAGAATGGCCTGTAGGCACATGATTGTGGGAACTAGCACGTGCCCCTAAGATACAATAAATAATGATAATAGTGGCCAAGTCATGTGACCTCGAAAGTAAGAATCGTAAGTCCGGGAAAAGGGGAAACCAGGGAATGTAATAGTAAGTGGTAGTGTTGTAGCCTGAACTACAACATCTAGGACCACACCTAGACTGGTCATGTGACATGACATCATCGTAAGGCCTGGAGCCATGACCTCATCAGTCTAGGCTATGACATCATCAGTGATGTTATGCCTCATGGTAACCGCATGGACATCTCATGTTACCCTTATCTTAGTATTCCCACACCGGCCCTATAGTACAGGAGCCTCCCCTAAACCCATCACCTTTCACTATATATATGCAGACCCCTCCTGTACTTATCCCTTAGTTCTATTCACTTGTATCTTGTCTGGTTCCCTATGTCTGAACTGCCTGAAATACCAAGTGGGTGCTCTTCCACATTCCTTGCTGGGTTATGCCATCCTGTTATGAAAGGTACTTGTTGTCAAACCCTTCTCCCTTCTCGTTGGCCTATCTATTAGCTAGATGCCACCTTCGTCATCATCAGCAGGAATCTTCTCACAAGGTGGATAGAGCAGCCTTGTTTGCTGTTCCACTCCATTACAGCAAGAAATGTTCTTCTCAAGATCATCTACTCAAAACTTGACACAATAAAATCACTATCTAAGTCCACTATACCTCTAAGCCTTCACTGAAATGGGACTGAAACAACTAAATAAGATGTTACCCTTTACTCTAGGGGAATGGCAAGATCAACAATGGCAATGATAGAGTAAGTATGAGTATCAACCCAAAGGTGGATGATGATGAGTAGACCAAAGGCTTCAATGACAAATGATGCAAGATGTAGCATTCACAAGTGTGTGGTAATGGGCATGACAATGGCAAAGGCAGAGTAAGATTGGGTAATGAAAAGATAGAGTGGTACTCAAGAAGTTCCTGGCTTTTAAGTAGAAGAGAAGAACAAATGAATAGGACTAAGGAAATAGATGATGAGAGAAGAGGGTTTATATAGTGACTAGTGATAGGTTTAGGGTAGGTTGTCTGAGTCCTAAATAGTTTAGGGCTGTGTTATAGTTCAGGACCTATACGCTACATTTTTCACTTTTCTTTACTTTCAAACTTAACATTTCCTTTTCCTTTTCAAGGTCACGTGACCAGTGCATGTGACCGTGAGATCACTCACATGACTTGAGGTCTAGCCCATGATGTCATCATGACATCATACCTCATGTCTTTCATTTCCGTTCGTTTTCCTATAAGGACGCTTCTTCCTTCCCACACGGACTTCTCACTGTCCTCATGGTATCCTCATTCCCTTCTTTCTCACACCGGCCCTCAATAGATTAGGACTCAGACGACCTACCCTAAATCACCCTACTTACATATATAAACTCTTCCCCGTCGTCGTCTATTCCCCAGTCCTATTCACTTGAATACTCTCCACTTGGGGCCTGTTCATTTGTCTACCACTTATACCTTTACTCTTACCTTCTACTATTGAGACTGTGAACAGCTCATTAGTCAATCTTATCTCTGCCCTTGCCGTCTCTCGCACAACGTTACTGTGCGCTCGTCGTTCTTCGTGCCCAGTTTATGTTATACTTGGGCACCGTAAACTTTCTCGTTGCCGATTACCACGTTCTTGTCCACGTTTGGTTGGACACTCGAAACCGCACAGTCCACACCGTTGCTGAAGTCGCCCAACGCCTAGATTAGGTGTTATGCTCCATTTGTTGTCTTCATCCTGTTTCACTTGAATAGGACTGCCACAAGGCCGAACTGTTCGTTCCCCCTCGCCTCCGTCGTCTTATGCGCTCTTGTGCTCGCACAGATCATCTCCACTTTGAGCAACAACAAGCAGCCCTCAACCTTTACGCCGCCACCCGTATCATTCGCATTTCGCCCGCCCCAGAGCCTCTCTGTTTTGCTCCCTTCTTCGGGCAACCTGCCTACACCGACGAGGTCGACCCCAACGACCATCCCATCGAGCCACCCCATGAATATTTTCCCGCACCCATACCTTCCCGAGAGCCAACTCCCACTCCATGTTCCCCTTCCCCTTCCTTCTCTTCCCGTGCCATCTCTCCCGTTCCCCCACCACCAGCTCTACCTTGCGCACATAAACAGTGCAAACACCGTCGCCTCGAACTCAAAAATGTTCGACCTGACACTGGCCGTTTTCCTCATCTTTTTTGTCTTCGATCCTGCACCATCCTCTGTCGTCCTGCCAAATTCCTTTAAGCAATGTCTGAACAAGCAGCAGCTCCGCCCGTCAACCCCAACATAACGTGGGCCGACATCTGTAACACGATGGCCAACATGGCCGCTCTCCTTCAAGCGTCGTTGCTGTTGTAGCAGCAGATGACGCAGCAACTAGCTGAAGCTGCGATGACACGTACTTTGTCATTACCCGCCAAGTTAATCGCTGACCCAGGTATGTGGGACGGTAACCGAGTCACGTTCCGCCCCTGGTGGGTGAAGATTGCAACGTGGGTCCAGTGTCAAGGCGGTCTAGATGATCATCAAGCAACCGCTGCCATCCTCCTCCGGATGGTAGGGAAAGCCGAATCCTTCTTGAGAATCACACTCGAGAAGTATCAAAAGAAGAACTCTGTCCTGGAATGGCCGACCTGGGAGGAGTTGAAAAAAGAAGTAGAAGACCATTTCAGGATTGACGTCCTGAAAGAAGAATCGTATATTCGGCTCACCAACCTTCGGCAAGGCTCGATGCCGATTGAGGTATTCACACAGCAGTTCGAGCTGTTACGACAGGATGCGGACTTGTCGCGACACGACAACAATGTCTTGCGCCTCTATAAAGAGTGCATAGACTATAACATTTATTTCCAGTTGTCGACTAGAAGCCCCACCCTCAAGGACTCACTCACCGCCTGGCAAGAAGGCGCGATCGAGATGGGCAAAATGTTTGAAAGGATGCGGCTGGAGCGAAGTAAGCAGCCACAGCAATGTCTCTTTGAACCCCGCTTCACTGAAGTGGGCACGCAACTGGGCCGAGGTGCCCCAATGGACACCCGTGCAGTCCAACCAACCCAGCAGGATACAAGGACCTGCTACAACTGCAACAAGGTTGGTCATATCTCGCGCGCATGTAAAGAACCGCGCAAGCTGTGTGGCTGGCCTCTCTTCGACCCGGTCACCGGCCGCACACGTTATGCCCCACCTTGTTCCGCCCCCGTCCGCGAGATTCCCCTTGCACCTACCACCGCCATCGCCGCCGTTCCCGACACAGCACAAGGTTCCAGAAATCCTCTGTGGATGACTGAAGAGGCCCAGGCCTACTACCTGGACATGTTTGAGTCCTGAGCCCGCCAGCTCGCTGCAGAAGGACTCAAGGGAAAAGGCAAGGCCAAGTAGAGAGAGGTACCTACTCGGCTAAGGATCCTAATTTTTTATCTTCTCTTTCTTCTCCTTTTCATAATCGCTTCACTGTGTTAGGGGAGATGGACGGTAGGTTGGACAATGTATACTCATCGAACAATTCGTCTTGTAATAGTTATGATACCGACTCTGAAGGAGCGACCTTCTTGAGCAAAGCTCGGGGCGCAGCACAGGAGGATAAACAAAGTGTGCTTAATTCTCCTGTTATGAACAATTTTTCTTTTTTCTCCGATTTCCCTTCTAACCCTAACCTCACCCTCAGGAATACCTCTCCTGCTGGGGAATTCGACATCGATACTGATGTATACTTCTAGAAAAATGACAAATGGCAAAAAACAACGGAAAAAGTGCTCCTCAATTCCGGAGCAGTCCAAACGTTCGTGGACAAAAAATGGGTAACCTCTCTTGGTATACCCACCAAACAATTATCTCTCCCTCGCTCTATTACTAATGCCGATGGGACATTTTCATCCCACGGCACAATCACGGACTACGTTTCAGTTGTTTTCTCTTACCAAGGGCACTCTGAAGGAGTTGATGCCCTGGTAACAAACTTAGGAACTCATCATATTTATCTAGGATATGATTGGTTTCAACGACACAATCCCCTCATCAACTGGGTTGATAAAGAAATCAAGTTTTGCCGATGCACCTGTAACTGCATCACAATCAACGCAGCAGGATTAATCAAGGAGGTCTGGAACCCATCTATTCGTTCTATCAAGGAAGGACTCGCAGAAAAGGTACCGAAACAATACCATGAGTTCCTCGATATATTCAGCAAAGAAAAATCAAAACGAATGCCGGTCCGCAAACCTTGGGACCATGCCATCGACCTAAAACCCGACTTTATATCAAAAAAGGGTCGGGTAATCCCTCTCTCAGATGCAGAACTAGAAGAAGTCCGGAACTTCATTAACTCCGAACAAGAAAAGGGCTATATTCGCCCATCAAAATCCCCACAGACGGCTCCTGTATTTTTTATTCCCAAAAAGACTGGCGAGAAACGCCTCGTCATGGACTACCGATACTTAAACGAGGGTACAGTAAAAAACTCTTACCCTCTTCCCCTTATCTCAGCACTCGTCAACCGCCTCAAAGGCGTGGACAAATTCACCTGCCTTGACCTTAGGTGGGGTTACAACAACGTTCGCATCAAGGAAGGTGACGAATGGAAAGCCGCCTTCGTTACGCCCCTGGGGGCTTATGAACCCGTCGTAATGTATTTCGGGATGACTAACTCTCCTCCCACTTTCCAACAGATGATGAACGATATATTTAACGACATGTATGCCGCAGTCATCATATACCTCGACGACATGTGTATCTTCACCAAAAACAAATCCAATGAGGAACACTCCGAGGTCGTAAAGGAAGTATTGCGCTGGTTACGTGAAAACGACCTTTATGCAAAACCCGAAAAATGCATATTTAACACCGACAAAGTCGACTTTCTCGGTATGACAGTATCCGCCAACGGCGTCGGCATGCAAAACAACAAAGTTGATGCCATACTCGACTGGCCTGCACCCATGAAGCTCAAGCAGCTTCAATCATTCCTCGGACTATGTAACTATTATTGTCGTTTTATTAATGGATTTGGACAGATCGCTCATCCCCTCAACGATCTGACAAAAAAGAACATGCCATACACCTGGGGGGAGGCACAACAAAACGCGTTCGATATGCTCAAAAAACAGTTCACAACTGCTCCTCTCCTCGCATTTCCCGACGCCTCAAAAGAAATGCGTGTCAAAACTGATGCTAGCAATATCGCTACCGGCGCAGTTTTGTCTGTCCTAGGGGAGGATGGCTCGTGGCGCCCTTGCGCCTTCCTTTCTCATTCTTTCTCATCCGCTGAACGTAACTACCCAGTCTATGACAAGGAGTTACTAGCTATCATCCGCGCCTTAGAAGAATGGCACCACTATTTAATTGGAAAAACTAACTTCAAGATTTGGACAGATCACAAGAATCTCAAATACTGGAAAAAGCCACAGATGCTCTCGGGCCGTCAAGCCCGCTGGCACGAGCTTCTGCAGGAATTCAACTACACCCTTATCTATAAACCCGGCACCACGAATGGATGTGCCGATGCTCTCTCTCACCGCCCCGACCATGGCGACGCAGTCGATAAATTAAATGAGAACATCACAGTATTTCCCTCCACTGTTCTCCGTTCTTCCTCCTTGTCCATCCCGGTCGAATTAACCTCTTCAGACACTTGCTTACCCTCGAAGGGCTCCCCCGATGCAGCAGGCTTTGACCTGTATGCATCCGTTGATCTTGACCTTCCCGCCCACGACCAAGCCCTCATTCCCACCCATGTCAAGATCCAACTTCCATCTGGCACCTACGGCAGAATTGCACCACGTTCGGGCCTCGCCCTCAAACATAAAATCGATGTCATGGCCAGAGTCATTGACGCCGATTATAGGGGAGAAATTGGTGTAATTCTGTTTAACCACTCTGATACCCCTTTCCACATCTCTAAATTTGACCGTATTGCACAACTAATTATTGAAAAAATAGAAAACCCAACATTAACAGAAGAAAAGACTCTTGAAGAGTCACAACGAAACGACAAAGGCTTTGGCTCCACAGGAGTTAAAGCAATCTCATCTACTTCTCTTTCCCCGAACTTTGAAACTAAATTATCTTTTGAATCAGCCAAAATGGATGTTGATGCCATCAACGAATACGAATATTATGCAAATGAGAAACTATTCAGAAATTCGAATGGGATCGTTTTCATCCCACCTTCCCTTCGCACCGAGATAATCTCGCTATTCCACGATTCTCCGGTCGCAGGCCACCCAGGCCGAGACCGAACCATCTCTTCTATTAAATGTTTCTACTGGTGGCCAGGCGCCGCTAAAGACATTTCGTCGTACATTGAACACTGCCAGGTGTGCTCCCTCACGAAGGGTTCGTCAAAGCCACCGGCAGGAAAGCTTATGCCGTTACCTGTTCCTTCCCACCCATGGGAAGATATCTCCCTTGATTTCATCACAGGACTACCCCTTTCCAACGGTTTTGATTCCATTGGGGTAGTTGTCGATCGTTTTTCTAAAGAAATCGTTCTCTTTCCTTGCCTTAAAACCACTTCTTCCTCGGACTTAGCCGCTTTATTTAGAGACCACATATGGTGTCTACATGGACTTCCTAACACTATTCTCTCGGACAGAGGACCGCAATTCATCTCGGAGTTCACCAAAGAACTTTGCAAAGTTCTTGGCATCCAACAGAAACTCTCCACAGCATACCATCCCCAAACCGATGGTCAGACGGAACGGGTCAACCGAGAAGTTATCGCGTATCTCCGAGCTTATGTCGCCAAAAAGCAGGAGACTTGGGCCTCGTGGCTAAAAATGGCGCAATTTGCGCATAATAACACCCTCACCACCGCCACGGGCACCACCCCCTTTTCCGTTATGCAAAACTACTCTCCACGCATGGGTACGGAGCCCACAAACTCCACTACGACTCCTGGGGGGTCGTTCGGTAAAACTATGGAACGAAATCATGAAGAGATCGCTTCCACATTACAAAAAACCCGCAATCAGATGTCGCACGCACAAACATCCAAACGCTCTTCCGCTCCTAATTATTCCGTTGGAGACCTAGTTTGGCTCTCCACCGAACACCTCTCACTCCCCTACCCTGCACGTAAATTAACACAGAAATTCATCGGACCCTACCATATCACCACCGTTCTCCCTAATGCCATCACCCTCGCCCTCCCTTCTTCCATTTCCATCCATCCAACCATTAATATTTCCTGCGTTAAACCCTATAAAGCCCCGCTGGACGGACAAAACATATTTAAACCAGATCCTATCACTGTGACCGAAGATCATCACGAAGAATATGAAGTCGATCACATTGTCCAGTCGAGACTTCACCGCAGAAAATTACAATACCTCATCCACTGGAAGGGATGGGATGAGGTGGACCGCACCTGGGAACCAGCCGTTAATCTAAAACATGTGCAGGACGCAATCGCCAAGTTTCATGCTTCACACCCAAACACCCCATGACCCATCTGGGGTATCTCCGAGATAGAATTCACTTCCCTTTTTCGTCCATTCAGTCCCTCCTATACCAAATTCACCGATTCTTGACTAGATCTCGAATCTGGTGAATGGGGGGTAGTGTTATAGTTCAGGACCTATATGCTACGTTTTTCACTTTTCTTTACTTTCGAATTTAACATTTCCTTTTCCTTTTCAAGGTCACGTGACCAGTGCACGTGACCATGAGATCGCTCACATGACTTGAGGTCTAGCCCATGATGTCATCATGACATCATACCTCATGTCTTTCATTTCCGTTCGTTTTCCTATAAGGACGCTTCTTCCTTCCCACACGGACTTCTCGCCGTCCTCATGGTATCCTCATTCCCTTCTTTCTCACACTGGCCCTCAATAGATTAGGACTCAGACGACCTACCCTAAATCACCCTACTTACATATATAAACTCTTCCCCATCGTCATCTATTCCCCAGTCCTATTCACTTGAATACTCTCCACTTGGGGCCTGTTCATTTGTCTACCACTCATACCTTTACTCTTACCTTCTACTATTGAGACTGTGAACAGCTCATTAGTCAATCTTATCTCTGCCCTTGCCGTCTCTCGCACAACGTTACTGTGCGCTCGTCGTTCTTCGTGCCCAGTTTATGTTATACTTGGGCACCGTAAACTTTCTCATTGCCGATTACCACGTTCTCGTCCACGTTTGGTTGGACACTCGAAACCGCACAGTCCACACCGTTGCTGAAGCCACCTAACACCTAGATTAGGTGTTGTGCTCCATTTGTTGTCTTCATCCCGTTTCAGGCTGGGTTAGATAAGGGAACAATGAGGATAGCACAAGTATAGCAAGAAGTCCATTATGGGGAGAAAGAAGCATACTTATGAGAAAAAGACAGAAATGAAAGAGACATGAGGTGTGATGTCATAATGATATCATGGGGCTAGGCCTCAGGTTATGTGAGATGTCTCATAGTCACATAACTTTGAAAATGAAAGAATACGTTAAGTACATAAGTCAACTCTATCTACATGTTTTTTAAGCTAATTTTTTATCAGGTGATTTGTGCTCTTTGTTATAGTTCAGGACCTATATGCTATGTTTTTCACTTTGACTTCATTTTCACACTTAATACTTTCTTTTCACTTTTCGAAGTCATGTGAACTGTGCACATGACCATGAGAACACTCACATGACCTGAGGCCTAGCCCCTGATGTCATCACAACGTCACACCTCATGTCTTTCATCTCCGTCTCTTTGTTTACACAAGTATGCTTCTTCATTTCCACATGGACTTCTTGCCGTGCTCGTGTTCACCTTGCTTTCTCCTCATATTCCTTCTCTTTACTAGCCCTAAACTATTTAGGACTCAGATGACCTACCCTAAACCCATTGCTAGTCACTATATAAACCCACCTCCTCTCATCATCTACTTTTCCTTAGTCCTATTCACTTGAATTCCTCTCCTCTTTGGGGCTGCATTCACTTCAAGTACTACTCTATGTTTATTTCCAAAATCCTACTCTGCATTGCTGCCTTTGTCCCTATTACCAGACACTCTTATCGTTGAATCTCATTTTATGCTTTACCTGGGAATGGCAAACTTCATCGTTGCTGATCTACATGTTCTAGTCCATGTCTGGCTAGACACCTGTTGTTGTCAAGTACTCACAGTAGCTGAAGTCACTATCATCCTAGATTAGGGTGATGTCTCTTAAGTTTTGGTTCTCGTCCATTCAACTCCATTTCACTTGAATAGGACTACTGCAAGGCTGATCCTGTCTTATCCTCCTCACCTTCATCATATGCACTCCCACACCAACACAGACAATCTCTACCTGCAACAGCAGCAAGCACTTTAAACTTTTATGCTACTACCCACATCATCTGCTTTTCTCCCGAGCCTGTTCCAGTGCCAGAACACACTTGCCTCTTTGCCCCTAACTTTGCTCACTGCTTAGATGAGCTCCCAGTAGATGACAACAATGAAATCAACCCAAACAATGCTTCTCCACCTCCAGAACTTGCATGTATTTGTACCCCTTCCCTCGCTCCATCTGACATCCATGCCCTATCCCCTTCTTCTGTTCATGCATGCAGGCAGTGCAAAAAATATACACAGAACCCCAGGAATGTATGAGTTAGTAATACTCAGTATGCTCATTTCTTTTGTCTTTGCCTGTGCAACGTCCTTTGCCACCCTTTTAAATTCCTGTAAATATCTGGTGCCATGGAAGGAGTTCCCCTGCCACCTGCTGACCCCAATGTCATGTGGGCAGAAATCCGCAATACAATGGCAGCCATGGCCACGATGTTACAAAACTCCCTGTTGACATAGCAGCAGCTTGCCCAACAACTTGCCGACACTGCTGCCACTGCTTCCACACATTACTCCTCTCTTCTGACCCAACTCATCATCAATCCCAGCACTTGGGACAGAAATCGCTCAACATTCCATCTCTGGTAGGTAAAAATAGCAACTTGGGTCCAGTGCCAAGGTGGCCTGGACGATTGTCAACAAACCACTGCTGTTCTACTTCACATGGTTGGCAAAGCCAAATCTTTCTTTCATATCACATTGGAGAAATACCAAAAGAAAAACTCTGCTCTCGAATGGCCAACATGGAAAGAATTGAAAATGGAATTAGAGGGCCATTTTAGGATTGACATGTTAAAAGAGGAAAGTTACATTCATTTGTCTAATCTCTGACAAGGAAACATGCCAGTCGAAATCTTTACTCAGCAGTTCGAACTACTGTGACAAGACACCGACCTTTCGGTCCACAACAACAACATCTTTTGGTTATATTGGGAACACCTCAACTATAACATCTACTTTCAGCTATCAATTTGTTCCCCTGCTCTCACCAACTCACTCCCCAAGTGGCAAGAAGCAGCAATTGAGGATGGGGAAGATATTTGAAAAGATGTGGTTGGAATGTAGCAAACAACTGCAAAAGGTATTTGAGCCCTGATTCACTGAAGTTGGTACTTAGCTGGGCCAGGACACCCCAATGGACACATGTGTAGTCTAACCCCAACAAGAGACATGCACGTGTTACAACTGTGGTAAGCCAGGTCACCTCTCCCGTGCTTGCAAGGAACCACATAAACTGAGAGGTCACCCTATTTTCAACCCTGTCACTGGTCAAACCTGTTATGCCCTATCCCATCCTGCTCCACTCTATGAGATTCCCCTCACTCTGACAACTTCCACCGCCACAGCCCCCAAGGCCACACAAGGTTCCAGAAATCCTCTGTGGATGACCGAAGAGGCACAAGCTTACTATTTGGATATGTTTGAGTTCTGGGCTCGCCAGCTTGCCACTAAGGGACTAAAGGGAAAAGGCAAGGCTGAGTAGATCTGGGAGGTACCTACTCAGCTACGGACAAGTTTTCTTCTTCTGCTCATTCTGTTTCTCTGCTGTCTTTTTCTTTTTCTAATCATTTTGCTGTACTTGGGGAGGTAGACAGTTTGTCGAGTGGCAATAACTTACTGAACACTTTCAATTGTAATAGTTATGATACTGCCTCCGAAGGAGCATCTCTTCAGAGTGCAGCACCAGACAATAAGAATAGTGTGCTTAATTCTCCATTTACAGACAACATTTCTTTTTTCCCTAAATCCTCCCCTAACTCTAACCTCACTCTCAGGAATACCTCTCCTGGAGGAGAATTCGACATTGATACTGATGTCTATTTCCAGAAAGGTAACAAATGGCAAAAAACAACAGAAAAAGTGCTTCTCAACTCTGGTTTAGTCCAGACATTCATGGACAAAAATTGGGTAATATCTCTTGGCATTCCTACTAAAAATTAACTTCCTCTCAATCAATCACTAATGCTGATGGGACCTCTTCATCCCATGGGACTATTACAGACTATGTCTCGGTTGTATTTTCATACCAGGGTCACTCTAAAGGAGTTGACATCTTGGTAACAAACTTGGGTACTCACCACATTTATTTAGATTATGACTGGTTTCAATGACACAACCCACTCATCGACTGGGTGAATAAAGAGATCAAATTCTGCCATTGCACACGTAACTGTGTTACCATCAATGCAGCTGGCCTCATCAACAAGGTCTGGAACCCCACCATTCACTCTGTCGAGGAAGGCCTTGCAGATAAGGTACCTTCACAATATCACGAATTTCTGGACATCTTCAGCAAGGAAGAATCCAAATGCATGCCCATATGAAAACTGTGGGACCATGCCATCAACCTCAAACCAGACTTTGTTCCCAAAAAAGGTCAAGTAATTCCTTTGTCGGATGCTGAATTAGAAGAAGTCAGGAACTTCATCACATTGGAACAAGAAAGGGGCTATATCTGCCCATCAAAATCACCTCAAACCACACCAGTATTTTTTATCCCAAAAAAGACTGGTAAAAAATGTCTCATCATGGACCACAGGTATCTAAAATGAGGGTACAGTTAAAATTTTGTATACTCTTCCCCTTATTTCTGCACTCATCGATTGCCTGAAGGGTGCAGACAAATTTACCTGCCTTGACCTTTACTGGGGATATAATAATGTCTGGATCAAGGAAGGCAACAAATGGAAAGCAGCATTTGTAATGCCCCTAGGGGCTTATGAACTTGTTGTAATGTATTTTGGAATGACTAACTCCCCACCAACATTCCAACTGTTATAGTTCAGGACCTATACGCTACATTTTTCCACTTTTCTTTACTTGTGGACTTAACAAATTCTCTTCACCTTCGAAGTCACGTGACCAGCGCATGTGACCTGAGGCCTAGCCCATGATGTCATCATGACATCATGCCTCATGTCTTTCATTTCTGTTTCTTTTCCCATGAGGACGCTTCTTTCTTCCCATATGGACTTTTTACCATCCTCATGGTTGCCTTGTGTCTCCCTCATGTCTTCCTTCCCACACTAGCCCTCAATCATCTAGGACTCAGACGACCTACCCTAAACATTCCATACTTACATATATAAACCCTCTCCTTTTGACATCTACTCCCTAGTCCTATTCACTTGAATACTCTCCTACTTAGGGGCCTGTTCATTTGCTTACCACTCTTCTACTCCAAATCTATCACTCTGCATTTGCCGTCTTCGTGCATGTTATCGCATGCTCCTTGTTTTGTGCCAAGTACATGATTTACTTGGGCACCATTAACTTCCTTGTTCTTGACTATCACATCCTCGTACATGTCTGGTTAGATGTTCGCACTCGTACCATCCACACCGTTGCAGAAGTCGCCCAATGCCTAGATTAGGTGTCATCCATCTTTAGTAGTTTTCATCGTTCACTCTGTTTCACCAACAGATGATGAACAACATATTTAATGACATGTGCGCTGCCGTGATCATCTATCTGGACAACATGTGTATCTTTACAAAAAACAAATCTGATAAAGAACATTCTGAGGTCGTAAGGGAAGTATTGTGCAGGCTTCACAAAGATGACCTTTATGCAAAACCAGAGAAATGCGTATTTAACACCCAAAAAGTTGACTTTTTAGGTATGACCATATCAGCTGATGGCATCAGCATGCAAAACAATACAAGCAATGCAATACTCGACTGGTAAAACCAGATGAGAAAACTACTAAGAGCACTATACCTAATCTAGGCATAGGGTGACTTCTGTGACAGTGTAGATGGTGCAATTGTGAGTATCTAGCCAAACGTGTACTAGAACATGAAGGTTGGCAACTAAGAAGTTGACGGTGCCCAAGTAGAGCATAAAATGTGTATTTTGAATAAGCATGTGATAATGGGCATGATAACAGCAAATGCAAGGGTAGGATAAGATGATGAGTTGTTTATGATCTCAACATTGAAAAGAGTAGGTAGAGTGGTATTTGGGAAGTATCTGGCCCCTAAGGTGGAGGGGAATACAAATGAATAGGACTAAGGGAAAATAGATGATGAGAGGAGATGAGTTTAAATAGTGACTAGCAATGGGTTTAGGGTAGGTCATCTGAGTCCTAAATAGTTTAGGGCCAGTATAGATATGGAAACATGAGAGAAATGCAAGGTAAACATGAGTACAGTGAGAAGTCTGTGTGGGAATGAAGAAGTGTACTTGTGTGAAGGAAAAGATGGAGATGAAAGATATGATGAAGCCGGTATTGAATGATGAGAGGAAACAACTAAGAGAACTCCACCTAATCTAGGCAGAGGGTGACTTCGGCAATGGTGTGAATAGTATGGGTCCTAACGTCAAGCCAGATGTGGACCAAGATATGATAATTGATGACAAGAAAGTGAATAGTGCCCAGGTAAAGCATGTACAGGGGCAACAACAAGTAGCATCTGTTTATGTGTTATAGGATTCCCAATATGATTACTATAACACTGGACGCTTATCTTATCTTATCAGATAGTATCTCATGTGACAACCCCCACAGCTGGGCTTAGGATCTAGGACCACACCTAGACTGGTCACATGACATGACATTATCATTGGGCCTGGAGCTATGACCTCATTAGTCTAGGCTATGACATCATCAGTGATGTCATGCCTTATGGTAACCTCATGGACACCTCATGTTATCTGCATGTTTCCCTTCTATACCAGCCCTCATATAGATACAGGAGCCTCCTCTAAACTGATCCCTTACCTATATAATACTGCAGACCCTCCTGTATATTCCCTAGTTCTATTCACTTGTATCTTGCTCAGTTCCCTATGTTCAAACTGCCTGAGATACCAAGTGGATGCCCTTCCATACTCCTTGCCAGGTTATGCCATCCCATTATGAAAGGCACTTGTCATTGAACCCTTCTCCCTTCTCGTTGGCCTATCTATTGGCTAGATGCCACCTTCATTATCATCACCAGCAGGAACCTTCCCACAAGGTGGATGGAGTAGCCTTGTGTGCTGTTCCACTCTGTTACATTATGAGGATGAGTTTGGCAAATGCATAGTAGGATTGGATAAAGGAAAATGTAGAGTGGTACTCATAATGAAACCAGCCCCAAAGGTGGAGGGAGATTCAAGTGAATAGGACTAGGGAAAAAGAGACAATAAGAGGAGGTGGGTTTATATAGTGACTAGCAATGGGTTTAGGGTAGGTTGTCTGAGTCCTAAATAGTTTAGGGCCAGTATAGATAGAGAAACATGAGGAAGAAGTGAGGTAAACACAAATACAATGAGAAGTCCATGTGGGAAAGAAGAAGCGTACTTGTGTGAATGAAAAGACAGAGATGAAAGACATGAGGCATGATGTCATGATGACATCGTGGGCTAGGCCTCAGGTCACATGAGATGTCTTACAGTCATGTGCACTGGTCATGTGACTTCGAAAATGAAAGAAAAGCATTAAGTGAAAAAATGACTTAAAAGTGAAAACATAGTGTATAGGTCCTGAACTATAATAACTGGCCTGCCTCCACAAAGCTCAAACAGCTTCAATCTTTCCTTGGCCTATGTAATTATTACTGTCACTTCATTAACAGCTTTGGACAGATCACTCGCCCCCTCAATGATCTCACAAAGAAAAATGTGCCCTACACCTAGGGGAGGCACAACAAAACATGTTTGACACACTCAAAAAACAATTTACAATAGCCCCTCTCCTTGCTTTCCCCAATGCCTCAAAGGATATACACATTGAAACTGATGCCAGTGACATTGCCACTGGCGTGGTACTATCAGTCTTAGAGGAGAACAATTCCTGGCACCTTTGCACCTTTCTCTCTTACTTCTTTTTGTCTGCTGAACACAACTACCCAGTCTATGACAAGGAGTTACTGGCCATCATTCGCACCCTTGAGGAGTGGCACCACTATTTATTGATAAAGCTAATTTTGAGATTTGGACTGACCATAAAAATCTTGAGTACTGGAAAAAACCACAAATGCTCTCAGGCCGCCAAGCCCACTGGCACGAGCTGTTACAAGAATTTAATTATATGCTCATCTACAAGCCTGGCACCATGAATGAATGTGCCAATGCTCTTTCTTGTCACCCAGATCATGGTGACACAGTCGATAAATTAAATGAAAATATCATGGTTTTTCCGTCCACTGTTCTTTGTTCCTCATCACTATCTATTCCAGTCAAGTTGACATCCACAGATGCTTGCTTACCCTCAAAGGGCTCTCCCAACGCTGCAGGCTTCAACCTGTATGTGTCTGTTGATCTTGACATCCCTACCCATGACCAATGCCTCATTCCCACCCGTGTCAAGATTCAACTTCCTTCTGGTACCTATGGCAGAATTGCACCTCATTTGGGCCTTGCTCTCAAACATAAAATCAACATCATGGCCAGAGCTATTGACACCAATTATAGGGGAGAAATTGGCATAATTCTGTTCAACCACTCTGATTCACCTTTTCACATCTCTAAATTCAACTGTATTGCACAACTAATTATTGAAAAAATAGAAAACCCAATACTCAAGGAAGAAAAGACTCTAGATGAGTCTCAATATAACAATAAAGGTTTTGGTTCCACTAGAATCAAAGCTATCTCTTCTACATCTCTCTCCCCGAATTTTGAGACTAAATTATCATTAGAATCCTCTAGGATGAATGTTAATGCTATCAATGAATATGAATATTACACTTCAGAAAAACTTTTCAGAAATTTGAATGGCATCATTTTCATGCCACCTTCCCTTTATACTGAATTAATCTTGCTCTTCCATGATTCTCCAGTTACTGATTATCCTCACTGTGACCACACCATTTCTTCTATCAAACACTTTTACTGGTGGCCTGGTGCAGCCAATGACATTGCTTCATATATAGATCACTGCCAGGTGTGCTCCCCTCATGAAGGGTTCGTCAAAGCCACCGGCAGGAAAACTTATGCTGCTCCCAGTTCCTTCCCATCCTTGGGAGGATATCTCTTTTGATTTCATCACATGACTATCCCCTTCAAATGGCTTTGATTCTATAGGGGTAGTCATTGATTGTTTTTCTAAGAAATCATTCTTTTTCCTTGCCTCAAAACTACTTCTTCTTTAGACTGAGCCACTTTATTTAGACATCACATATGGTGTCTCCACAGACTTCCTAACACCATTCTCTTGAACAGGGGACTACAATTTGTCTCGGAGTTCACCAAGGAACTTTGCAAAGTCCTTGGCATTCAGCAGAAACTCTCAATAGCATACCACCCTTAGATGGATGGTCAGACAGAATGGGTCAACAGAGAAGTCATCATGTATCTCCATGCTTATGTCACTAAAAAGCAGGAGACTTGGGCCTCATGGCTAAAAATGGTGCAATTTGCACATAATAACACCTTTATCACTGCCATGGGTACCACCCCCTTTTCCATTATGCAAAACTACTTACCACACATGAGAATGGAGCCCACAACCTCCACTATAACTCCTGGGGGGTCATTCAGTAAAACTATTGGTTGTTCACATGACAAGATCATTTCTACATTACAAAAAACCTGCAATCAGATGTTGCATGCACAAACATCCAAGTGCTCTTCCATCCCTGACTATTCTATTGGAGACCTTGTTTGGCTCTCCACTGACCACCTTTCCCTTCTGTATCCCATGCATAAACTTATGCAAAAATTTATTGGACCTTATCGTATTTCTGCTGTTCTTCCTAATGCCATCACTCTCACCCTCCTTTCCTCCATATCTATCCATCCCACAGTTAATATTTCCCATGTTAAACTTTATAAAGCCCCACTGGATGGACAACCCATATATAGACCAGATCCAATTACTGTGACCAAAGATCAAAGAATATGAAGTCAATCGCATTGTCCAGTTGTGGCTTCATTGCAGGAAGTTACAATACCTCATCCACTGGAAGGGATGGGATAAGGTGGATCACACCTGGGAACCTGCCATTAACTTAAAACATGCGCAAAATGCAATCTCCGAGTTTCATGCTTCTCATCCCAATGCCCCACAACCCATTCGGGGCATCTCTGATGTTGAATTCCATTCCCTCTTTTGTCTGTTTGGTCCCTCCTATACCAAATTCACTGATTCTCAACTAGATCTCGAATCTGGTGAATGGGGGGTAGTGTTATAGTTCAGGACCCATATACTATGTTTTTCACTTTGACTTCATTTTCACACTTAATACTTTCTTTTCACTTTTCAAAGTCATGTGAACTGTGCACATGATCATGAGAACACTCACATGACCTGAGGCCTAGCCTTTGATGTCATCACAATGTCATATCTCATGTCTTTCATCTCCATCTCTTTGTTCACACCAGTATACTTCTTCATTCCCACATGGACTTCTTTCCGTGCTCATGTTCACCTTGCTTCCTCCTCATGTTCCTTCTCTTTACTGGCCCTAAACTATTTAGGACTCAGATAACCTACCCTAAACCCATTGCTAGTCACTATATAAACCTGCCATCTACTTTTTCTTAGTCCTATTCACTTGAATTCCTCTCCTCTTTGGGGCCGCATTCACTTCAAGTACTACTCTTTGTTCATTTCCAAAATCCTACTCTGCATTGCCACCTTTGTTCCCATTACCAGATGCTCTTATCGTTGAATCTTGTTTTATGCTTTACCTGTAACGGAGTGGAATGGCAAATGAGGCTGCTCCATCTGCCTTGCGGGAAGGTTCCTGCTGGCATGGACGACGAGTGGCATCTAGCCAATAGATATGGCCAACAAGGAGGAGGGAAGGGTTCAACAACGAGTGCCTTTCGTAACAGGATGGCATAACCTAGCAAGGAATGGAAGGAAGGACTTCCACTGTGGCTCTCAGGCAGTTCGGACGTGGGGAACCGGGCAAGAGACAAGTGAATAGAACTAGGGAATAATACAGGAGGGGTCTGCGGTATATATAGGTAAGGGTACAGTTTAGGGGAGGCTCCTGTATCTACGTGAGGGCCGGTATAGAAGGGGAACATGCGGATAACATGAGGTGTCCATGAGGTTACCATGAGGCATGACATCACTGATGATGTCATAGCCTAGACTGATGAGGTCATAGCTCCAGGCCCAATGATGACATCATGTCATGTGACCAGTCTAGGTGTGGTCCTAGATCCTAAGCCTAGCTGTGGGGGTTGTCACGTGAGATGCTACCCGATAAGATAAGATAAATGTCCAGTGTTATAGTAATCATATCACGAATCCTATAACATTACCTGGGAACAGTAAACTTCATCATTGCTGATCTACATGTTCTAGTCCATGTCTGGCTAGACATCCATCATCGTCAAGTACTCACAGTAGCTGAAGTCACTGTCATCCTAGATTAGGGTGACATCTCTTAAGTTTTGGTTCTCATCTGTTCAACTCTGTTTCACTCTTGAGCATGAGTCTGCACATTGGTCATCGACTCATTCAAAGACCACATGATCAAACTATGATTGCAACTACTGGTAAGTAATTGCATGGCTATATGTCAATTGTACTCAGGCTAATGGGCATGCTAGAGTGAGTCTGTCAAAGGACAAATTAACCTAACATGTGATGCATGGCAAGCATCCAATACAGATGTGTACTTTGCAGTCATAGGTTCTTGGATACAAGAATATCCTCCAGGCATTTGGGAGTTACAAGGTCATCCAGTAGCTCAGGATCACACACAAGATGTTATAGTTCAGGACCTATACACTACATTTTTCACTTTTACTTCGTTTTCACACTTAACGATTTCTTTCACTTTCAAAGTCACATGACTAGCACACATGACCATGGGACATCCCATGTGACCTGAGGCCTAGCCCATGATATCATCATGACATCATGCCTCATGTCCTTCATCTTCATCTTTTTGTTCACATGAGTACACTTCTTCCTTCCCACATGGACTTCTTGCTGTACTAGTGCTCACCTTGCATTTCCCTCATGTTCTCTTATCTATACCAGCCCTAAACTATTTGGGACTCAGACAACCTACCCTAAACCACCTGTACTTAAAAATATAAACCCCCTTCCTTCATTGTCTATTCCTTAGTCCTATTCACTTTAATCCCCCTCCTCCTTAGGGACCAGTTTCTCTTCGAGTACTACTCTTGTATCTCTTTCCAAATCCATTACTCTGCTCTTCACCAGCTTTGTGCACGTTATCGCATACTACATTCATACCTCATTTTATGCTCTATCTCAGAACAGTCAACTTTCTCATTGCTGATCTCCACATCCTCGTCCATGTCTGGTTGAATAGGATGAGGTAATCAGTGACTAGGAAGTTGATGGTTTCCAGGTATAGCATAAACGTATTATGATGAGCATGCGTTAACGAGCACAAAGCCAGCAAATGCAGAGTAGGATTGGGTAAGGTAATAAGAGTGGTAGACAAGAGAACCGACCCCTAAGGTAGAAGAGGATTCAAGTGAATAGGACTAAGGAAAAGTAGATGTCAGAGGAGAGTGGGTTTATATAGTGAATAGCGATGGGTTTAGGGTAGGTTATCTGAGTCCTAAATAGTTTAGGGCCAGTGGTGAAGTAAAACATGAAGCAAACACAAGGGAAACATGAGGACAGCAAGAAGCTCGTGTAAGAAGAAGGAAGTGTCCTCATGGGAAAGGAGACAGAGATGAAAGACATGAGGTATGATGTCATGATGACATCATGGGGCTAGATCTCAGGTCACATGTACTGGTCACATGACTTCAAAAGTGAAAAAAAAATGTTAAGTCCAAAATAAAAGAAAATGTGAAAATGTAGCATATAGGTCCTGAACTATAACACTACCCCCCATTTACTAGATTTGAGATCTAGTCGAGAGTCAGTGAATTCGGTATAGGAAGGACTGAAAGGATGAAAGAGGGATGTAAATTCGAGCTCAGAGATACCCTGGATAGGTCGTGGGGCATTTGGATGAGCGGCATGAAACTCTGTGATTGTGTCTTGCACATGTTTTAAGTTAACAGCAGGTTCCCAGGTGCGATCCACCTCGTCCCATCCCTTCCAGTGGATGAGGTATTGTAATTTTCTGCAGTGAAGCCATGACTGGACGATGCATTCAACTTTGTATTTCTTGTGCCAACCTTCAGTCATGGTGATTAGATCTGGTTTAAATATGGACTGTCCTGCCAGCAGGGCTTTGTAGGGTTTGACATGTGAAATATTAATGGTGGGATGAATAGAGATGGAGGAAGGGAGGGTGAGAATAACGGCATTAGGGAAAACAGCGGAGATGTGATATGGACCAATAAATTTTTGTGTAAGTTTTCACATGGAGTAAGGAAGGGAAAGATGTTCAGTGGAGAGCCAGATGAGATCCCCAATAGAATAGTCAGGGGCAGATGATCACTTGGATATTTGTGCATGCGACATCTGATCACAGGTTTTTTGGAGTGTAGAAGCAATCTCATTGTATGATCGACTTATAGTTTTACCAAATGACCCTCCAGGAGTCATAGTGGAGATCATGGGCTCCATTCCCATACACAGCGAGTAGTTTCGCATAACTGAAAAAGGAGTTGTTCCTGTGGCAGTGGTAAGGGTATTGTTATGCGTGAATTGCACTATTTTTAACCACAAGGCCCAGGTCTCCTGCTTCTTTATGACATAAGCACAGAGGTACACGATGACTTCTTGATTGACCCGTTCCGTCTGACCATCTGTTTGAGAATGGTATGCCATGGAGAGTTTCTGCTGAATCCCAAGGACTTTACAAAGCTCCTTGGTAAACTCTGAGATGAATTGAGGTCCCCTGTCTGAAAGAATAGTGTCAGGGAGTCCGTGAAGACACCATACGTGGTCTCTAAATAATGTAGCTAAGTCTGAAGAAGAGGTTGTTTTGAGGCAAGGAAAAAGGACAATTTCTTTAGAGAAATGGTCGACAACTACCCCTATAGAATCGAAACTGTTGGAAGGGGGTAGTCTGGTAACAAAATCAACTGAGATGTCTTTCCAGGGATGAGAAGGGACAGGGAGTAGATGGCCTTGACTCCGGTGAAGCCAAAACCTTTATTGTTTCATTGTGACTCTTCTAGAGTCTTTTCTTCTTTTAATGTAGGGTTTTCTATTTTTTTGATAATTAGTTGGGCAATGTGGTCAAATTTAGAAATGTGGAAAGATGAATTGGAGTGGTTGAACAGAATTACACCAATTTCTCCCCTATAATTGGCATCAATAACTCCAGCCATGACATCAATTTTATGTTTGAGGGCAAGACCCAATCATGGTGCAATTCTGCTGTAAGTACCAGAGGGGAGCTGGATCTTGACACAGGTGGGTATGAGAGCTTGTGTTAATTGAGCACCATGTAGTAGCTCTCAATGCTACTTATTACTTACTAGTTGTAGTGTAGCTTACCCTATTAGGGAATAGTCACACAGTCTATGTAGTATATAAGTTGGAACTCAGTCATCTGAGTTTGAATAACATCTTGTGTTCTTACAACAACCATCTCCTTAAGCTAACCCCTTAAAACCTTGGTGAGTGTCAGATATTCCTCTACCTTATCACCTGTATGCTTTCAACAGGTTATGAGCCCTGTCAGTGCACTGTAGTGTACATCGAAAGACTGCACCTACATGTCGCCTGACCTCATTGCTCACCATTGTTGCACATTCGTTGTGCTAGAGAACGTTGAAAGACTGTTCCTATGCACCAGATAGCACCATGGTAATGAACCTATGCTGGAATGGCACGCTGACGCTGTTGCATTCCAGATATCATTTACAATGTCTCTTTCTATGAAGGATGTTTCCATCCCCATTTTCAACGGGACAAACTGGCAGGTGTGGTGGCCTGCAATGGTCTCCTACCTCTAGTCCACCGGGTCCACATGGGCCCTTGAGCTCTCACATCCAGCGGCATTAATTGCCACCAGTGATGTCAATGACAAAAACGCCTGGATCCAGTGGTCCAAGACCAATGACCAGATCTTGGGGTCAATTAAGATGAGGCTCTCTGAGCCCATCAGAGCCAAGCACACCGATCTCCCGGACACTGCCAACCTTGTGAAGATGCTCCACGATGAATATGCCAAGCCTGGCCTAGCCAGTGCTTACGGTATCTTCAAGGAGTTACTTGAGCTCTCCATCCCTAGCTCGTCGCATCCTGCCCCTGCCTTAGACAAGGTAGCTAACCTCTTCACAAGGTTAAAGGCCGCCAACTATGAGGTCCCTGCTGGCATCCAGGTGATGCTGCTCTTGAGCAAGCTCTCTCCCACCATGGATGTCGTCTTGCAGATGATGATCCAAGCCAAGGACTCAGCTGGTGCACCAAAAACCCCCACCATCGACAAGATCCACAAGGCTGCGGTCCTGTCATGGGATCAGCACCTTCTTGGAGGGCATAAGGGGAAGCAACCAGCTTAGGCCAATAAGATATCAGCCATGAAGCAGAAAGGTGACAACCCTCACTTCCAGCAGCAGCAACAACCTAAGCAGCAACCACTGCAAGGGAATGCTAGCGTGGATGGAGCAGGGAAGAAAACCTGTTGAGGCAAAAAGAAGAGCAAGTCACAGGCTGACCATGCTCACATTGCCTCCCCCGCCTTCATCATGTACACAACCAGTCCTGAGCCCACTCCTGATCCCTGTGCTCTCACGCACACCTCTCCACAACTCTACCAGGGAGCTGGCGGTCCCCTCACTGACACCCACATCAAAGAGGCTTTTAGCCTCACTCATTGTCTAGAGATCCAACTGTCCACTGAGACAATTAGGAAGCTCAACAAAGAAACGAGCAAAGGCAAAAGGGTGAGTGAACCTAACTGGATCCTCAGAAACCCTGACCTCATATTTGGTGTCCCTGGCCCTTTATCAGTGTCGGATGCTTCCAATCTACCTGATGATCAGTGCATAGTGGAGATCTTGAGTGACGAGGAAGAGGTAGCTGTTGCTCCCAAATGACGAAAGAATCAACGCTCTCACAAGCATGAAATCATGGCACTGCCCCAATCTTCTTGGGATAGTGATTGTTACGGTCAGTCCGGGTAGGAACAATTGTAGACCTGGGAGACGAGGAATGTCAAATAAGGGGCTTGCTTATCGATGGAACAAGTCGCGATCAGAGACGACCGGAGACAAGGACAAGTTGTGTGTTTAACGACCAGAGACTTCCACAGGGGCTTCCTGAGGTAGACAAAGGATAATCGACCAAGGGACCCCCTTGTCGACAGGACAACCACAAAGAAGAGTGGCGGGGACGAGTCACAATGAAGGGTGACCAGAGATGAAGGAGAATGACAAGCGTCCACTCAAAAGTAGGACGGGTGACTTAGAGAGCGATGGACAAATGAAGAAAACAAAGGTGCTATTCCAGGTAGGTCTAGCTTAGGGAATACATGGTAAGAGTAACAGCCTATATATACCCTGGGTATCAGTGCACAGACCAAGCTGTGTTACAGCAAGAGGTCAGAGGAATCTAAATAGGGTAAGTGGAGTGGGAATGACAACAGTGTAAAGGCGTCGTCAGAGAGAAGAACGAGGCTGTCCAGTAAGAGATAAGAATGTGTAATCAGGATGACCATCATAAGAGAAGAGCAGAAGTAAGCATGATGGTCATTGTGGGGACGAGAAGATAGGAGCATGAGTCACAGACGAGATGCGACAAGAAAGGAGAAAGAAAAGAATGAATCATAACAGTGATGACATGGTCGACATCTACAGTTTGGACGTCAATGGGGAGATTGCAGACGTGGCTGGACTTGAGGATCCCTCATGGCCTCGCATGATCAGGCAAGTGATTCAATCCACGCCTTATGCTTGAACTGACATAATTTCCTCTGATGCATTATCTGCTTGAGTAGTAAATAACATGTCATCTGTTGTGGTAGATAGCGCAGCGGACACTTGTAGTTATTCTTGTATAGCTACTTTTAACACAAATAGACTTTGCTTTTTGTGCTCTGCTCCTACCAGTTCGAAAAATAAGTGTTCGTGTGACCCTTTTGGGAAGTTCTGGATCCTTGATTCTGGTGCTTCAATGCATTTCACACCTGATCAAACTGACTTCATTGAGTATGAGGCATTTAAGCATCATGAATGGATACCTATTATGACTGCCTCTGGAATGATCTACATTGAAGGACAAGGTAGAGTACTTGTGTGATGGAAAGACTCCAAAAGGAATTCCTAAATCATGGATTTACACAACGTTGGCTTAATACCCAACTCAGGTGTTCACCTTGTCTCCCTTGGTCAATTACTTGCTCATGGAGCAAAAGTTCATGGTGATGATCATCAGATTACAGTGACTTATGGTAATGGCACTATCCTTGCCCCATTTACTCCTGGTTGAGTTGGTCGTGGTTTATACACAATTGAGGCATTACCACTAAAAGGACAATGTGCCCACATGACAAGAACTATCACATATGATATCCTTCACAAACGTCTAGGACATCCACTGAAAGAAGTCATTAAACATGCCAAAAAGCACACTAAAAGTCTGCCAGATGTCGAGATTCCAAAGAAAGACTCCATCTGCAATGGTTGTGCTAAAGGTAAACTTCCCAATAGGAGTTTTCCTCCTACTGAGCAACGTGCTACTCACGCGTTTGAATTGATTCACTCTGACATAAAGTCTTTCCCCATTGAATCATACCATCGGTACAAATACATCATTACCTTCTTTGATGACTATACCTCCATGGCGTGGGTCACTGCTTTGCACACAAAAGATGCTGCATTGACAGCCACAAGACACTTCTTAAAAATGATGTCCATGCAATTTGGAGTGAAAGTCCAAGGATGGATGTCCGATGCTGGGGGAGAGTACAAGTCCAGAGCTTTTGATGATATGCTCAAGGGGGAGGGGATACGCATTTTCCAAAGCGCCCCTCATACTTCTCAACAAAACAGTCGAGCAGAACAATTCATGCATACTGTGATGGACAAATCTGAGGCTATACGGCATGATGCCTGCATTCCAGATAGTTGGTGGGAATTTAGCATTATATACGCAACCCACATCTACAACAGAACACCACTGCGTCACCATAACTGGTGCACTCCTTATGAGTTGCTAAACAAGCAGCAGCCAGACATAGCCCATCTTTGTGTTTTCGGAAGTGCTGCTTACGTGCATATCCCAGAAGATGTGTGGGCAAATAAAATGGCCCCTAAGTCTGAACTTGTGGTGTATCTGGGTGTGATGCCAGGAAATGACTCCAATTTCCTATTCATGCATTCCCCCAACAATGTCCTGTTCACCTCTGGACACACTATCTTTGATGAATCACGATTTCCCCATTGTGCATCACACCACACACAGACTGCTGCACCTCCAGTGCCTACTGTTGCCGGTAAGCGTGAGCCTCTGCAAGAGCTGCCACTGCTCCCTGCAGACGACGACTATTGACCCAGCCAACCTGCTCTGCGAGTTCCTACTCCTCCTTCTGTCCCTCCTCGCACACCTTTGCCTTGCCCAGCACCGCCCCCTCCTAATGCACCTAAGAAAGGATCATGAGGAGCACTGCCAGCAATCCCTCCTGCCCCACTGTGCCCCCAATGACAGCGACATGTGCCTATCTGGCCTGACAATGTCTATGGGGAAAATACACATCCTGTAAAGCAAGTGAAGGAGATTGAGTGCAAATCGCACTGGCAAGACAAAGTTAGGGAACCTGGCCCATCTTGACAGAGACAGCCAGAGCCTGAGTCACCTCAAATGCCAGGCAACCTTCCTGAACACACTAGCTGCCTGCTTCTACCACAGCTCCTGAATCTGATAGTGAAGCTGACGTCAAATGATTATGTCATGAAGAGGAAGCTGGATTGGCTGCATTTTTAATGTCTAAGGCAATCCCACATGTGCTAGTTTCTGCAGAATCTAAGCCCCTATGCAAATGGACTTATAGAAACATTCAGATGCTGCCAGCTGCAGCACAAGAGGAATGGAAAGCCACTTCTCAATGCAAGCTAGACATACTCCATGAGCGAAAAGTCTTTGAACTGGTTGACCCCCCAAAGGGGCGTAAGGTTATTGCAAACTGATGGGTCTTTGATCAGAAACCAGATGGTCATAAATGTGCATGCTTGGTTGCAAAGGGTTTCTCTCAAACAGAGGGAATCGACTTCAACCAAATATTCTCTCCGGTTGTAAGGTTTGAGACTGTGCAGCTCATGCTTGCACTCGCTGCCTTGGAAAACTGGCATATAGAAGCACTTGATGTGAGAAGTGCTTACCTTTATGGAAAGCTACATGAGGAAATCTACATGAAACAACCCGAAGGTTTTGTAGTCCCAGGGCAAGAGCATAAAGTGCTCCATTTATGATGTGCCCTGTATGGCCTGAAACAAGCTGGACTAGCCTGGTGGGAAACTCTTAATGAGTCCATGAAAGACCTTGGCTTCGAACGTTTGAAGTCTGATGCTGGTGTTTTCCTATACCAGAAGGAAGGCACACATGTAGTGGTTGTCATCATCTATGTTGACGATGCCCTGTTCTGTGGTCCTGACAAAGCCATAGTTGCAGAGGTAAAAGCTGCATTTATGCAGAAGTGGGAATGCAGAGACCTAGGCCCTGCAAAGGAGTTCCTGCACATGAGAATTCGTCGGACTGGCAGCAAGATCATGATTGATCAGTGCGCTTACTTAGAAAAAGTCCTTGAACGATTCAGAATGCAGAACACTAGAGTCGCTCCTACTCCCCTTCCACAGGGGTATTATCCTCTTAACTACAATGGTCCAGTTGATCCAGAACTGCGATCTTGCTTCCAACAAGTGATCAGATCCTTATTGTACATTACATTAGGGACCAGACCAGACATAGCTTATGCTGTGACTGCCCTATCTCAGCATACTGCCAAACCATCGTCAGAGCACCTTGACAAGGCACTCTACATATGCTGGTATCTACTTGGTACCCGCTACTACTCCCTTGTCTTTGATGGAGCCTCTCAGGCTGGCATGATTGCATATACCAATTCTGATTGGGCATCCAATCCAAATACCCGTTGCCCTCAGACTGGCTGGTTTATTAAACTAGCTAATTGCATCTTCAGCTAACAATCGTGCCAACAACAGCACATTGCTTATTCTTCTACAGAAGCTGAATATGTTGCACTTTCTGATTGTAGCAAACAGGTGGTATGGTTGCATTCCTTAATGGAAGAACTAGGATACAAGTTACACCCAATACCAATTTGTGGTGATAACCAAGGTTCCATATTCATGGGATCAAACCCCATTACCAAAAAGTGTAATAAACACGTAGACATCAAACAGCATGGTGTTAGGGAGTTCATCTGTGAAGGTTTAGTGAAATTATTCTTTGTCAAAGGGGCACATAACCCTGCCAACATGTTCACTAAAAACCTTGGACATGTTAAACTTGATCAGTTCAGATCGCAACTCGGGCTAGTCTTCTATGACCAACCCATAGCACCTTGAATGAGTGCTCTCTTCACTTACGTACCTTAGATAGGCAGCTAAGCAAGGGGGAGTGTTGATTGAGCACCATGTAGTAGCTTACCTTATTAGGAAATAGTCACATGGTCTATGTAGTATATAAGTTGGAACTCAGTTGTCTGAGTTCAAATAGCATCTTGTGTTCTTACCACAACCATCTCCTTAAGCTAACCCCTAAAAACCTTGGTGAGTATTAGGTATTCCTCTATCTTACCACCTGTATACTTTCAACAACAACGATAATAATTGCATAATCCAAGAAATGATTGAAGCTGTTTGAGCTTTGTAGGAGCAGGCCAGTCAAGTATTGCACCAACTTTGTTATTTTGTATGCCGACACTATTGGCTGACATGGTCATACCTAAAAAGTCAACTTTTTGGGTGTTAAATATGCATTTTTCAGGTTTTGCGTAGAGGTCATTTTCATGTAACCTGCGTAATACTTCCCTTACGACCTCAGAATGTTCTTCATCAGATTTGTTTTTTGTGAAAATGCACATGTCATCAAGGTAGACAATGACCGTGGCATACATGTCATTAAATATGTCGTTCATCATTTGTTGGAATGTGGGAGGAGAGTTAGTCATCCCAAAATACATTACAACTGGTTCATAAGCCCCCAGGGGTGTTACAAATACTGCTTTCCATTTGTCACCTTCCTTGATCCGGACATTGTTATAGCCTCATTGAAGATCAAGGCAGGTGAATTTGTCTGTGCCCTTCAGGCAATCGACAAGAGCAGAAATGAGAGGAAGAGGATATGATTTTTTTACTGTACCCTCATTTAAATAATGGTAATCCATGATGAGATGTTTCTTGCTGGTTTTCTTCAGAATAAAGAATATGGGAGCTATTTGAGGTGATTTTGATAGGTGAATGTAGCCCTTTTCTTGCTCTGATGTGATGAAGTTCCTGCCTTTTTCTAATTCGGCATCTGACAAAGAAATTACTTGACCTTTTTTAGGAACAAAATTAGATGGCGTCTTGTGCATGTTTTAAATTAATTGCGGGTTCCCAGGTGCGATCCACCTCGTCCCATCCCTTCCAGTGGATGAGGTATTGTAGTTTTCCGCGATGAAGCCGAGACTGGACGATACGGTCGACTTCGTATTCTTCATGACGATCTTCGGTCACGGTAATAGGGTCTGGTTTAAATACGTTTTGTCTGTCCAGCGGGGCTTTGTAAGGTTTAACGCAGGAAATGTTGACAGTAGGATGGATGGAAACGGAGGAAGGGAGGGCGAGCATGATGGCATTAGGTAAGACGGTGGTGATACGGTAGGGTCCAATGAATTTCTGTGTTAATTTACGTGCAGGATATGGGAGCGAGAGGTGTTCGGTGGAGAGCCAGACCAGATCTCCAATGGAATAATTAGGAGCGGAAGAACGCTTGGATGTTTGTGTGTGTGACATCTGATCACGGGTTTTTTGTAATGTAGAAGCGATTTCTTCGTGATTGCGTCCCATAGTTTTACCGAACGACCCCCCAGGAGTCGTAGCAGAGTTTGTGGGCTCCGTACCCATGCGTGGAGAGTAGTTTCGCGTGACTGAGAAGGGTGTGGTCCCCATGGCTGTGGTGAGGGTATTGTTGTGCGCAAATTGCACCATTTTTAGCCATGAAGCCCATGTCTCCTGCTTTTTGGCAACGTAAGCTCGGACATACACGATAACTTCTCGGTTGACCCGTTCCGTCTGACCATCTGTTTGGGGATGGTATGCCGTGGAGAGTTTCTGCTGGATGCCTAGAACTTTGCAAAGTTCTTTGGTAAACTCTGAGACGAATTGTGGTCCTCTGTCCGAGAGAATAGTGTTAGGGAGTCCGTGAAGACACCATACAGTGGCTCAAATAAGTGTCCCAATGTTGGGCCATTTTAGAAAGACTTTATAATTGCAAGAGAACTAAAAGAAATCAGCTCTGACCCTTGCAGGGTCATCAATAGCCTTAACTCTTGCCCTACAAATGAGCCCTTAGGCATGTGGTTTGGCTGTCATAGCACTGAGATATAACAATTTTAAAATGACATGTCATTGGGACACTTATTTGAGCAACATTTCTACTCTGTAATTTTAGTACTTTGTATGCCCTCCTTTTGCCTTTATCACTGCATCTAGTCTTCTAGGCATGCTTTCTATCAATCTTTGACATTCCTCAACCTCTATCTTGCCCCATTCCACATCAATCCTTTCCCAAAGCTCCCAAACCCCTCTTGCTGGTATTGCATAGTTATTGAGCTTCTTTTTGAGGATTTGCCAGAGATGTTCAATAGGACTAAGGTCTGGAGACTGTGCTGGCCAATCAAGGATCTTGATACCTTGAGACTTCAGCCACTTTTGGGCCCTTTTAGAGGTATGCTTGGGATCATTATCTTGTTGAAAGATAATGCTCTCTTCAGGGATCCCAGAATTTTCCATAGTAGGAAGCAAATTACCCTCCAAAATGGAGATATACTGCTCAGTATTCATCCTTCCTTCCACCTCTGCAAGGATTCCCACTCCATTCCAGCCCATGCATCCCCAAACCATCAAAGAACCTCCTCCAAACTTTACTGTCCCTTGTACCTCCTTGTCTTGCAGAGGTTTTCCTATCACTTTCCACACATACTTCCTTCCATCTGACCCAATTCTGTTGATCTTGGTTTCATCTGACCAAATTACCCTAGTCCAGTCCTCCACAGTCCAATGTTGGTGCTTGAGAGCAAAGTCTAGCCTATGTTTCCTATGCTTCACAGACAAGAGTGGTTTTTTTTTCTTGACTACAGCCTTTAGAGATGCTGACTTTAGCACATTGCGAATGGTTTGGGAAGAGACAGGAGAGGAGAGGGTAGAATTGATGAGATGGGTTGCCTGGACAGCATTTTCAACCTTGCCAGTGGTAATACTAGAAACAATTCTCCTTTTATCAGTAGGAGAAAGCTTG
>JBBPLC010000021.1:0-185409 GCA_038089535.1 Hemileccinum rubropunctum | reverse complement strand
TCTGGGTGTGATGCCAGGGAATGATTCCAATTTCCTATTCATGCGTTCCCCCAACAATGTCCTATTCACCTCTGCACACACCATTTTTGATGAATCCTGTTTCCCCCGTTGTGCGTCACACCGCACATGGACTGCTGCACCTCCTGTGCCTACTGTTGCCGGTGAGCATGAGCCTCTACCAGAATTGCCACTGCCCCCTGCAGACGACGACTATCGACCCAGTCAACCCATTCCGCGAGTTCCTACTCCTCCTCCTGTCCCTCCTCGCACACCTTCGCCTCACCCAGCACTGCCCCCTCCTAGTGCACCTAAGAAAGGATCAAGGGGAGCACCGCCAGCGATCCCTCCTGCCCCACTGCGCCCCCAACAACAGCGACGTGTGCCTATCCGGCCTGACAATGTCTATGGGGAAGATACGCATCCTGTTGAGCAGGTTAAGGAGATCGAGCGCAAATTGCGCTGGCAAGACAGAGTTAGGGAACCTGGTCCCTCTTGGCAGAGAGAGCCAGTGCCTGAGTCACCACAAATGCCAGGCAATCTTCCCGAACACAATGTGCCACCCGCTCCTACTGCAGCTCCTGAATCTGACAGTGAAGCTGATGTTGAACGATTGTGTCATGAAGGGAGAGCTGGATTGGCTGCATTCAGACGCTGCCAGCTGCAGCACAAGAGGAATGGAAAGCTGCTTGTCGACGCGAGCTAGACATACTCCACGAGCGAAAAGTCTTTGAACTGGTTGACCCCCCAAAGGGGCGTAAGGTTATTGCAAACCAATGGGTCTTTGATCAGAAACCAGATGGTCACAAATGTGCATGCTTGGTTGCAAAGGGTTTCTCTCAAACAGAGGAAATCGATTTCAACCAAATCTTCTCCCCGGTTGTAAGGTTTGAGACTGTGCGGCTCATGCTTGCACTCACTGCCTTAGAAAACTGGCATATAGAAGCACTCAATGTGAGAAGCGCTTACCTTTATGGAAAGCTACATGAGGAAATCTACATGAAACAACCTGAAGGTTTTGTAGTCCCAGGGCAAGAGCATAAAGTGCTCCGTCTGTGACATGCCCTGTATGGCCTTAAACAAGCCAGACTAGCCTGGTGGGAGACTCTTAATGAGTCTATGAAAAACCTCGGCTTCAAACGTTTGAAGTCTAATGCTGGTATTTTCTATACCGGAAGAAAGGCACCCAAATAGTGGTTGCCATCGTCTATGTTGACGATGCCCTATTCTGTGGTCCTGATAAAGCCATGGTTGCAGAGGTAAAAGCCGCATTCATGCGTAAGTGGAAATGTAGAGACCTAGGCCCTGCAAAGGAGTTCCTGCACATGAGAATTCGTTGGACTGGCAGCAAGATCATGATTGATCAGTGTGCTTACTTAGAAAAAGTCCTTGAATGATTCGGAATGCAGAACGCTAGAGTCGCTCCCACTTCCCTTCCACAAGGGTATTATCCTCTCGACTACAATGGCCCAGTTGACCCAGAACTGCGATCTTGCTTCCAACAAGTGATCGGATCCTTATTGTACATCACATTAGGGACCAGACCGGACATAGCTTATGCTGTGACCGCCCTATCTTAGCATGCTGCCAAGCCATCATCAGAGCACCTCGACAAGGCACTCTACATATGTCGGTATCTACTTGGTACCCAATACTACTCCCTTGTCTTTGATAGAGCCTCTCAGGCTGGTATGATTACATACACCGATTCTGATTGGGCATCCGATCCAAACACCCGTCGCTCTCAGACTGGCTGGTTTATTAAACTAGCTAATTGCATCTTCAGCTGGCAATCGCGCCAACAACAGCGCATTGCTTATTCTTCTACAGAAGCTGAATATGTTGCACTCTCTGATTGTAGCAAGCAGGTGGTGTGGTTGCGTTCCTTAATGGAAGAACTAGGATACAAGTTACACCCAATACCAATTTGTGGTGATAACCAAGGTTCCATATTCATGGGATCAAACCCCATTACCAAAAAACATAATAAACATGTAGACATCAAATGGCACGGTGTCAGGGAGTTCATCCGTGAAGGCCTAGTAGAACTGTTCTTTGTCGAAGGAGCATACAATCCTGCCGATATGTTCACTAAAAACCTTGGACATGTTAAACTTGATCAGTTCAGATCGCAACTCGGGCTAGTCTTCTATGACCAACCCATAGCACCTTAAATGAGTGCTCTCTTCGCTTATGCACCTTAGATAGGCAGCTAAGCGAGGGGGAGTGTTGATTGAGCACCATGTAGTAGCTCTCAATGCTACTTATTACTTACTAGTTGTAGTGTAGCTTGCCTCATTAGGAAATAGTCACACGCTCTATGTAGTATATAAGTTGGAACTCAGTCATCTGAGTTCAAATAGCATCTTGTGTTCTTACCACAACCATTTCTTGAAACCAATCCCTCTAACCTTGGTGAGTGTCAGGTATTCCTCTACCTTACCACCTGTATGCTTTCAACAGGAGAAGGGTGACATTGTCATTGTCAGGGGAGTCAATAGCAGGGAGGAGATCAGGGCAGCGGGAGAGGGCGTCAGGGCCAGCGAGTTGGGAACCAGGGACATGCCACATATTGAGGTCGAAATCAGCAAGGTCAAGAAGCCAGCGGGCTTGACAGTGATTCAACACCTGAGGTTGTCGGAAGTATGTGAGGTTCTTGTGGTTGGTGAAGACCTGGATGGGGAAAGGGGATCCATGGAGGTAGTGGCGCCATGTTTTTAAGGCGCAGATGACGGCAAGGAGTTCGTGGTCGTAGATGTCATAATTCCTTTCCGCGGAGGAGAACAATTGAGAGAGGTAGGAATAAGGGTGCCAGTTGCCATTGGAATCAGTCTGAAGGAGGATTCCTCCAGAAGCGAATTTGGAGGCATCAGTGGCGATGGCGAAGGGCACGGAGAGGTTGGGAAGGTGGAGAATGGGCTTGGAAAGGAATCAGGAATGGAGGGTGTCCATGGCTTGTTGGCAAGCAGGGGTCCAGGACCAAGTGCAGTTTTTCTTGGTAAGGTCAATGAAAGGGTGGGCAATGTTGGAGTAGTCAGGGATGATACGATGGTAGAAATTGGCAAAGCCAAGGAAGGAGCGAATATCTTTGACTTTCTGGGGAGTAGGCCATTTGGTGATGCCATCAAGTTTGACAGGGTCCATGGCAAGTTGACCTGGTTTGACGATCATACCGAGGTATTCAACCTCAGTAGTAGCGAACTTGCATTTCTCAAGTTTAAGATGGAGGTTGAGCTCCATCATACGTTGCAGGACATGTTTGGTACGTTTCTCATGGATGGCGGGGTCAGGGGAGAAGATGAGGAGATTATCCATATAGATAATGAGCCATCCTTCGGCAATCATATCACGGAAAGAGTCATTCATGAATCGTTGGAACGTGGCGGGGGAGTTGGTGAGGCCGAAGAACATGACGGTGGGTTTGAAGAGCCCCTTATGGGTGATAAAGGCGGCTTTCCACTGATGTCTGTCTTTGATGCAGACATTGTTGTATCCCCATCGTATGTCGAACTTGGTGAAGACCTTGGCATCTCGGAGTTTATCAACGAGGTCAGAGATAAGGGGAAGGGGGTAGACGTCACAAACAGTGTGTTTGTTGAGATAATGGTAGTCTTGGCAAGGGCAGAGTCCGCCATCCTTCTTTTTGATGAAGAAGAAGGGTGTGGCTTGGGGGGAGTTCAAAGGACAGATTTTTCCAGCCTTGAGATTCTCTTCTAAGAAGTCCTCGGTGGCTTTGCATTTGTCGGGAGATAAGGGGTATATCCTTCTGACCTTAGGGACAAAGGTTTCTTTGACGTTGATCTCATGATCATAGGGGCGAGAGGGGGGAATGTGGTCCACGGTTTCCTTGGTGAAGACGGGAGCAAATTGAGAGAATTCGGGGGGAAGGGTGGTTTTTGGCTTGTTCCGTTTGGCTTCCATGGCTAGTTCCATAGTGGTGGTAAGTTTGGTGATGATGGGAGATCCTTTGGGGACAGAACGGGATTCCCCATGGATGGTTTGGAAGAGGGAGCGATTGTCAAGAGCATGGGAGAGGAACTGTTCCTCGTTCTCTTGGTTGAGGAAGCTGTAAAGGTGGTAGTCGTGGATGGAGGATACATGGACATGTCAGGGTGTGGGGAAGTGGGAGTTGTGGTGTTCGGAGTCTTTGGCACAGGAAGCATAGAAGTCGTTTGATTCATCAAGAGATTTGGGGAGGGAAAGAGTTCGACTTTTCCAGTCGATTGTGGGATTGGTGGTTCTTAACCAAGGAAGTCTGAGGATGACGTTGGTTCTTCCACAGGCCATGACATAGAAGGTGACCTTCTGGAAGATTCCTTTGATGTTGGAATACAAGGTACAAGTATGGGTGATGTTCCCATTCTTGTTATATGAGTGGTCGGCATTGTGGGCGTGGATGGGGGAGGTGAGTTTCTCGGTGGGGAGACAATGTTTTGACACAAAGTCTCAATCAATGCATGAGATTTCAGCACCACTATCAATGAGGGCGCTGGTGTCGACGGCTTTCTGGGTGTGCAAGGGGACAACTAACTGAATTGGGATTTGCATGGCTTTAGTAGTAGCAGATACAAATACAGGGGCACACAAGAAGGAGGGAGAGGAGACTCGCATTGACTGAGATCCCCTTTCTAAAAATCCATTTGGAAGGAAACCTTCCTGACAGCAACTTCATCTTCGTCGTCGTCAATTTCTCGTAAGGTGGGGAGGTCAGATTCTTCTTCGACCTGATGGATCTTCTTCTCTGTGCGGCAGTTAGGCATGGAGTGTTATAGTTCAGGACTCATACGTTACATTTCTCATTTTTCTTCACTTTCGAACTTAACATTTCTTTTCATTTTTCGAAGTCATGTGACCAGTGCATGTGACCGTGAGAATCCTCACGTGACTTGAGGTCTAGCCCATGATGTCATTGTGACATCACACCTCATGTCTTTCATTTCCGTTCCTTTCCCATGAGGATGCTTCTTTCTTCCCACACGGACTTCTTGCCGTCCTCATGGTTTCCTCATTTCCCTTTCTTCTCACACTGGCCCTCAATCGATTAGGACTCAGACGACCTACCCTAAACTCATCGTACTTACATATATAAACCCTCCCTCTTCATCGTCTACTCCTCAGTCCTATTCACTTGAATACTCTCCTCCTTCGGGGCCTGTTCATTTGTATACCACTCTATCACTTTACTTTTACTCTTCATCATTGAGCTCGTGAACAACTCAGTGATTCAATCGTATTTCTGCATTTGCCGTCCACCGAGCAACGTTACTGCTCACTTGTCACTTCACGTGCCAAGTTCATGCTTTACTTGGGCACCGTAAACTTTCTTGTTGCCAATTATCACGTCCTAGTCCACATTTGGCTAGACACCCGCAATCATACCGTCCACACCGTCGCTGAAGTAGCCCAATGCCTAGATTAGGTGTTGTTCTACATTGTTAAGTTCTCATCCCGTTTCATGGAGGGAAAAGAAGGACAGGAGATGCTATTATGGCCGGCACAGCGGCAGCGGAAACAAAGTCCCTTTTTGATACAGCGTTTGCATTCATCAGGGGTAAGTTTGGCGATGTGGACTACTTCCACATCCATGGCATCAGGGTCTTTGGCAGGAGTGCAGGTGGGAGTGGTAAAGGAGTGGAAATGGGAAGAGGGCATCTTGCCTCTTCAAGCAATTTCATCAGCGTGGTCCCACTGCGTCTGGAAGTGGGTTGCCTTTTTGTACCAAGCTGAGATCTTGGTTGGGGGAGTGTCCATGGAGAGGATGTGACACATGAGAGAGGGGGGGATTCCGGCAGAGAAGTAGTTGATGAGGACATTTTCATTGGTGATACCTGCAAGGGTGATGCGGTTTTGGAATGAGGAGATGTAGGAATCGAGGGATGGTTCATGACGCTTGGTCTTAGCGTTAAGAACCATGCATTTCATGGTGAGCCAGGCGACAGCGTCATTGACAGTGTCGTGGTGTTCGAAGGTTTTCTTGAATTCAGAGACGAAGTTGGTGAAAGTGCCAAGGGTGACAGTGGTTCCGGAAATGGTGTTTTGCCGGAAAGTGTTTGCCCAAGTGAGGGCAGGGCCTTTGGACATGTATGAGAGGGCAAAGACAACTTGCTTTACATCAGTGTCATAGACTTTGTCATTGACGTGGAGGTAGAACTGGACTGTGTTAAGCCATTGAATGGTGATTTTGTAAGAACCATCAAAGGCTTTGGGGGCACAGACACAAAGCTCAGTAAGCTTGGTGGAAGACATGGCAGGGAATGGTGGTCTAACGAATAGTGGAGGGGCAGCGGGTGGAGGAAGAGTGATGGAGGGGATACAAGGAATGGGAAATATGGGGGTGGTAGCAATGGGGGTAGGAGACGGCAGGGTAGGTTGGCGAGGGATTGTTAGACTAGCAGAGAACTGTTGTGAGAGATCAAGGGATTCACTTTGTTGAGCGACAGAGGGTACAAGGGTGTCTGGGTCAAGGTAGTCTTCTTCTTCGGAGTCGGGTTGCTCAGAAGAGGAAGAGTCGTCGAGTGGTTTTGATCGGGGAGCTGATCAACGAGGATCTGAGCACAGTGGTTGCGAAATGGTGGGGGACTATGATGGCAATAGCCTCTTTGATGAGAAGCTAGACCTTTTGTTACGGTCGGTCTGGGTAGGAATAAATGTAGACCTGGGAGACAAGGGATGTCGACTAAGTTGCTTGCTTATCGACGGGACGAGTTGCGAGAGGGGCGACCAGAGATAAGGGTGAGTCATGTGGTTAACGACTGGAGACTTCCACAGGGACTTCCTGAGGTGGACAAAGAATAATCAACCAAGGGATACCCTTGTCGACAGGACAACCACAAAGAAGAGCGGTGGGGATAAGTTGCAGTGAAGGGTGACTGGAGACGAAGGAGAACGATGAGCGTCCACTCAAAAGTAGGATGGGTGACTTAGAGAGCGATGGACGAGTGAAGAAAACAAAGGTGCTATTCCAGGTAGGTCTAGCTTAGAGAATACAAGGTAGCGATGGCAGGCTTTATATACCTAAGGGAGACTGTGCACGGACCAAGCTATGTAGCAACAGAAGGTCAGAGGAAACCCAATAAGGTAGGTGGAGTAAGGAAGGTAATGGAAGTTATCGGAACAAAGGAAACACAGCTGTCCGTTGGAAGGAAGCAGGAACAGAGAGATAAGAGTTCGTAATCATGATGACCATCGTGAGAAGAGCGGAAGTAAGCGGTGGTCATCGTGTGAAAGAAAAGCATTAGCAAGAAGTGTAGGACGAATGCTAATGCGAAAGACAAAGAAAAAGTGAATCATAACACAAGGCATTTTCTCAGATGGCATGACCTTCCATGCTGAAGCTTTCCTCAAGATGGTCCAGCATATCTATGAGATAATGGTCTCCAGCGGCACCAGCTCCAATGTGCTGCTTGTCAAGGCCCATGCCTTCCTTTTGACACTTGCAGCACACGTGATTGTACTCACTGACATGGGCAGTCATCCTGCAACTGCCCTTTTCAAGCTCTATTCTGGATACAAGGTCAATGGCTCCATTCCTGGTGACCATGTTCTACAGCATGACAGTGCTTCCTGCCTGCAGATCAACTACCCTGAGCAGGACACTTGACCTGGAGCTCACGGTTCATTCAATTTCATTCCCACAGATCATTCTCTCCCAAAATCCTTCATTTTCTGATTCACTTTGTTTTTGTTCAATCTCTCTGTCCTGATTATTGGCCTAGTTACTACTTGTGTACATACTAGGTAATATGATCATCATTCTGTCGTTGTCCGCCAAGATTCACACTTGCCTAAGTCCCCACATAACACCTTGGCGAAATTAACCCCCTTGGCACAGCCACGCACGTCTCGTGATGAAAAAGGTCGCTTCAGTCATGGCCGCGCGGAGTTTAAATTATAGGTCGCCTGGGAATTTTTATTGGTCTCTAGGTCCTGATTGGCTGAGATTGGTCGACCAATCGACCCCTTCGCATGGCGGAGCTACCGATTCGGGTACTTTGCGGATTAATTAGAGCACGAGACCACGACGGTTGGAAGAACGAGACGCATACCGCCTATTACTTGATATAGTAGTTCGCTGCTCTCTCTCGGGTCTGACAGTCTACGAGCACAACGGGACCAGTTTGTCAATCAGCCCGTGCTAATAGCGACCCTTTGCACCACATCTTGGATATCCTCTGGAAAAATATGTGCCGTAATCCACTACGCACGCGGACGCCCAACACATTCGACGAGTTCAACTAAAATATTTGAAGCCAAGAGCAGCTTTTCTAGCTCATGGGACGCGTCGTTCGACAGGTCCCCAAACCGATGAGGATGAGCGACGCCGTAAAGGGGATAAAGCCACCGATACAGGTGGATCGGTCAGAGGAACCCACGAGTCAGCGACGTACGCACTCGAGTAGGCCTCGTACAAGAGTATGGCGAGAAAGTCGGTGCTGGCTTTCGCCTTGACGCGCTCTCTCAACTAATCGAATACCTGGATCGCGAATGGTGTCAAGGTGATGTGACCCCCTATGAGGTGACGGTTGGCCGGAATGCAAGATGAGGTGGGTCAATACCAGCGCTGTCAGGCACCGTCAATCTCCTGTACCAACTCGAACGATGAAATAAGTAGACCAACTGTGGTTCCCTCCAACACTGTCCCCTGCGACAATGATATTGGACGGTTTGTACCTCTTTTCGAGGACATAGTCGCACTGGCAGGCAGCTACGACCTCTCCCAATGCGGCGGGAACGGTATTCTCAGGGACAACAGCAAGACAATAGCTTGCCGCAACGAGGAAACAGTTTCTTGAGTGGGAGTCGATGGTACGGAGCAACTGAGAAAAAAGCCGATATAGGGCTGGTTGGTGGGGTGGCAGGTGACGTTTTCCCCACCAGGAATGAAAAAGATGACATGGATGTCTATGATGTCCGATTCGGCCGGGTCGCTGTGGAGGACATGAAAATAGACGGAGATGCGTCGAGTCCACTGATCTCGAGAAGGGTGTGGGGATGTGGGGAGGGAAGAACGATATCGATTCTCGACGCGAACTGTCATCTCCATTGGGACATGCGTGGGATCCGAGAGTCGAGCGGCTGATCTACGGTGCCGATTCTGAACGGTGACTTGCTGGGGTAGGTGCGCAGCTGTGCTAATGCGTTCTGATGTTTGTCGGTCGTGACATATGATGATTGTATACCTGCCTGATAGGCTAGGCGATGTAATGGTTGAAAATAACGTGTCATCAGTGCAAGGCTGCAGCGCTTCTCCGCAACTGGTTGGGTGTTGTCTCAAACGAGAGTCTTTTTGGCTGAACAAATACTTGAGATTTGTGGCTGTGATTCATTCTTTCAAGCGCAACTTGAACCGATCTCATACTAGTACTTACTTAGCATGGAGACTTTGCGATACCTTGTCGACAATCGGGGCATGTCGAACTCACAAACGTTATAGACGTTTTGAAGATCATTGACAGTGAACCTATTGGTTGCATGATGACAAGTTGTACAAACCACAGTACTCCCTCTTCCCGACAGTCCACGTACGATCAAACCCGCTTTCCCGTGCTAATGCAGCTGTTAGAGAACGAATCGGGCGATTCTCTGTGCCACATCTTGAACGTCCTCTGGGAAAATATGTGATAAAAAGCACCACCCATGTGGCAGTTCGTCATATTCGACGAGTTCGACTGGAAGATTCAAAACCGAGAGCCGCTTTTCTATCTCACGCGACGTGTCGATCAACATGTCCCCAGTCCCAATCAAAATCAGCGTCTTGGGCCAGGAGGTCGGGAAGGGAATGAAAGCTCCCGATACAAGCGGATCCGTGCGTGCAACCTTCGAGTCACCAACATATGCGGCCGTAAAACTCTCCACCATGGGTACGGTGAGAAAGTCTGTGCCGATTTGCGCCTTGGCGTGTTCGCTCAGCTGATCGTACACCTGAATCGCAAATGGTGCGATGGTGACGAGCCCACGAGGTGCCGGTTGGCCGGAGTGCAAGATGAGGTGGGTCAATACCATCGCTGTCAGTTGCTGTCAATCTCCTGTCAACGATTGAAAAAGGAGACCGACCGTGGTTTCCCCCAGCACTCTCCCCCGCAAGGACGATATTGGATGGTTTGTACCCCTTTTCGAGGACATAGTCGTAGGCGGCTAAAACATCCTGCAGTGCGGCGGGAAAGGAATTCTCAGGGACAGTAGCAAGACGATACCTCGGCATAACAAGGACACACTTGCTCACACCCCCAGAGTGCGACTCGGTGGCGTGGAGTAACTGGGAATAAAAGCTGGTGAATATTTGGTCGGTGGGGTGGCCAAGAACGTTCCCGCCACCATGGATAAAGAAGATGACGCGGGTGTCTGCGACCTCTGACTCGGCTTGCTTGCTGTGGAGGGCATAGAAGTAAACGGGGACGCGCTCTGGCACCTTGAGTCCGCTGCTCTTGAGAAGGGGATGCGGATGCGGGGAAGGAGGGGCGATCTCGACGCGGGCCGTCACGTCCGCTGGGAGATGTGCTGGATCTGGGGATCGAGCGCGCTGATCTACAGACTCAGCGGTGCCCAATTGGAACTGTGACACGCTATGGAAGTAGGCGCGCAGCTGTGCTAATGTGGTGCGTTGTTCGCTGGTTAGCGGCATGATGGCGATTTTTATTGATAGACTGCGGGTTTCATGCAACGTATTTATAGCAAATCGATCAGGCCTATACAGACTGACAAAACGATGTGTCAATCAGCGGAATATTACGTGGGCCATCCTCGGCAAGGAATGGTGTCACAAAATCGGACCAGCAGCACAAACAATGCAAACTGAGTAGGTCATGGATGATCAATGTGGTCGATGGGGTTTGTACTAAGCTTTGAGTTTATCATTTGATGCGCTGGATCACTGCTAGATCGGAGATCTGAGTCATTTCTTGACCCATATTGAAGCACTTGCCTTAAATTTCTTGTACGCTGTAGCGAGACAACGACTCAGGTGCCAGTGAGACGGGGCTGCACGGGTACCATACTTATGATCAAATCGTGATAAAATCCTATTCCTGCGATGTTGTCGGATTGAGACATAACACGCAAATTGTAAGATTCTCTGCCGCAACTTGACTCTCCTCCAGAAAGATTGAACCATTCATGCGGCAGCTTGCCACACTCTGGAATGCGTTCCATTTCTCTAACGCATCGATCTACACTGGTGGGCGCAAGATCGACGTCCTAAGCCATGACTCCGTGAAGGAGGAGATACAGGATTCCAATACCAGTGAGCAGATGTATACTATCAGGTCGATGCTGGTTTGTGCCAGGAGAGATGACAACGACCCCATTGGGTAGTTACCAGTTTGACTGCAAAACGAGGTGCGTAGACAGCACTTCAGAGTGTTCGCCCTCACCTGTGACAAGGATGTTTGATAGCGGCTGGCCAGGAAGTCATAGATAGCTAAGAAGTCTTGCAGAGCGGTTGGGAATGCCTTCTCGGGAACTGTGACAAGGGGATAGCACTGCAGAAAGATCATGCACGGGCTCGATCCACCCGTCTATCATGATAGCGAAGAGTTAAACTTACAAGGACAGTTGTTACAGTGTAACCAATATCTTCTTCGGTGGGATGACTTTGGTGTCCTTGGCGAGTGGTGTTCTCGCTGTGGTCCGGAAGGGGCACTCATGAGGCAGCAATTGTTGGAACTTTCCTTTTGCCAGTGGTCCCAGTAACACGGTTTCACGGCGTCTGTCATGGTAGCCGACGCTCAGTCATGCAGACCGTTGTTGCTTACTAGTATCCGAGTAGGGCAGGTCCGAGTCCGATCATGCGCGCCTACAACCCATCACGCAGACTAGTCACACACGGTTGCTCCAGAAATCACTTTGTCGCCACTCATCTGCGTCCATTTTACCACTCCACCACGAGAATGGCCGAGTCAAAGACGAGATCCGAGTCTGAATGGCGCGCGATTCTTACCCCTGAGCAGGTATGTACAAGGTACGATGTTGTGAGAGGTTGACTTGAACTTAGGATGGGCAGTTCAGGATCCTACGTCAGAAAGGAACGGAGCCTGCAGGAACCGGCAAATACGATCATCATAGTGAAGGAGGGGTCTACGCCTGCGCTGGCTGTGGGACGCCGCTTTACAAGAGCAACACCAAATTCAAGAGTGGTTGTGGATGGCCTGCTTTCTTTGATGGTCATACTCACTTCTCGTTCGTCATGATTAACCGCTTACTGTAATTCGCAGCCATTCCTGGTGCTGTGAGCCGACATGATGATCGGACGCACGGCATGGTCAGAACTGAGATTACCTGTACCGCTTGTGGTGGACATCTGGGACATGTTTTCAAAGGCGAAGGGTTCCCTACACCCAGTACGAAGTCTCGTTTTTGTCTTGTTTCATTTACTGATGAGCGATGCAGCCGATGAACGTCACTGCGTCAACTCGATTTCGCTGAATTTCCGTGAAGAGTAATAACACATTGTCGTTGACCATGATTCATGTGAATTTGAAGTTTAACCACGAATGACTTTTATTGGTTAATTCCATGATAGTAAGTTAAGGAGGGTGAACGGATGTAGGAATAGGTGTACAAGGTGTGAAATCGCTGCAGATGACCGAACCGTAGCTTCTCAGGAAAGTGAGATAGGTGGATGCGAGACGAGGCTCAGATGCCTTCCATGCTCTTCATGAGCTCGTCCAGCTCAGACTGCGAACTCTTGTACTTGGCAAGCATTTCCTAGAAAGAATTGTGAGGCACGATGCGATGGAACCAATGCACGGACCCATACCTCGTACTTTTGCTCCCATTGGTCACGCTCCTGCTCTGCTCGCTGAACCTGACGCTCAAAGTGCTCAGCCTTGACATCGACTTGTCGCAGTCTAGAAGGGCAATCAGCGACAGATCGCGCGATAACAGACCGACGCACTTTTCCGTTGTCTCTTTAGCGTTCTTCTCGGCTGCATCGAGTTCCTCTTCTAAAAGCACGATCTTTCGCGCCAGACTATCGTTTGTAGTCTTGGAGTGCTCGCTGTCCTCCTGGGCAGACTTGGCCTGCGCGAGCTTCCCTTCACTAGCCTCGAGTTCGGCATCAAGACGTGTAATTTGCACGTTGAGAGAGGAGATGGTATGGTCCTTTTCGAGGAGCTGCTGTTCGTATTGCTTATTCTTGGCTTCTGCTGCCTCTGCACGCTCGATAGCATTGTCTGCCTCTGCACGGAGTGCGTTCAGTTTCTAAAGAGAGCGTGAGCGAGAGGAGAGATGAATTAAAATAAACTACCTCTTTGATCTTTTCCATCGTGTTGGTTGGACGAGGTGATGATGACGGAGGAGAGCGAGTCGTTGTTGGGACTGGAGGTGATTAAATAGGTTTGCCGAGAGTGCGTGAGAAACCGCCGAGCTTGCCTTTTGTGATCATAACCGTTGAGATGGCTGCACCGGTAGCGCAAGAGGGTGAGGATGTTCGTCGAACTGGTGTCGCTGCTGATCCAATTTATACGCTCAGAATTGCCCATCCTCGAGGCCGTGATCAAGTAAGTCTTCCTCAAGGCTCTTATCCTTATCCGATCTACCCTTGCCCTGCTCAGCATCCGGAACCGGCTCACCGCCCTCAAGAGGGACCGCGCCGATTTCATCAAGCCATCTGCGGTAAATGCCCTATACCAAGCGGTCGTAAAACAAGGTCCGTCCACATCCACATCCTTCTCTCACTCTTGCTCCCTCCCTATTCAGTCACCAAATTGAACGATATTCGCGACGACAACACAACCTACAACAACCGCGTAGACACCACCCTCACGGATGTCTTTAGTCTCCTCTCTCTCTGCTATCTCACCCTCGGCCGCACAAAAGAATGTCCTGCCGTATATTCCCAATTAGCTTCCATGCGGGTTAGTGCCTACCCTTTCTCTTCCATTATTAGCTTCTGCCATCAATCACACTCTGAGTCCTTGCAGCTGTTGCTAGTCCTGACCCATTTCAAGCAGATATCACGCTCTTGTTATTGTATCAATATGTAGACACGTACTGATGTCATCCCCTCCTTTCTTCAGCAAATCATCACCCATATGGAGGAATCAGGTCACTATAACGAGTCCGATCTTGGCCCCTTTCAGCGCCGATTAGCTGAATTACGCTCCATCGTTCAACATGACGCCGAGTCCGGCAAGCATCCAGTGGCAATGACCAAGCTGCTAGAACGGCAACTCAGCGAATGTGGTGCGTAACTTCCCTTCCTATCCAGCTTGGATCGCTCCGTTGAGGCCGAGGCCGCCTCTCGCCTTGTCATTTCCATAGATGCTATCGTGTGCTCTCTCCAAGACTCATTGTCTGAAATCTCCGTCGAACTTATTCCCTTCCACGATCGTCTCATTACTGTACGACGAAAATTAGTAACCCTGGCTGCCAAGGAAGGTTCACACAAAACTGAGCTCAAGCCTCTGGCTGAAGAACTCCGCAAGATTGACTCGTGCGTTCATTCTATTTTGCCAAGACTACCGAATCGACAGTCTCTTCTATATAGAAAGCGAGTCGATGGAAAATTCCTCGGCCCAGGAGGCATCGTACCTGCCTCCCAGGCAGTATGCTCCTCGCTCCTCGAAGACTGCTTCGACATCTTGCAGCAGATCAAGGCTCAAGACGAGTCCAAGAATGTAGCGAGTTCGCTCAAACCGATATACGACCGCCTCAGTCAGCTTCGCTCCGAACTCGAGAACCTCGTCCTTACGCACAGATGGAGCCTCCGAGAAACGGATCTATACAATTATTCTCTCAGTCTCCAAGAGATTGACAAGATGAGAATCGATGGCAAGTTTGTGGACGCTGACGGAAACCGACCGCCAGGGCAATATGTCAGTTCTCCACGCTTTCTTCTCTCTTCGCTGTTAAAATTTGATCCCCTAGGTTTTGCTCTATCTTTTGAGGCGCTGCTATGGTCTCATCTACCAGTTGCTCTCGTCGTGTGAGCCCGTATCGGAGGAATTGATGCCCATAGTATGACCCTCTCATCTATACCTCGCACGCCACTCGCAACTCATGTTCCCCGTTCCCAGGCTAACAAGCTCTCGACAGTCAAGAAATGCCTCAACGAAGTATACAAGCATGGTGGACCGTTCAGTCCTCGCGACCTCTACCCAGTACGTCCTTGACACGTGGCATAATCAAAGATATCCTCACGAGTTCGAAAAGTATCAACTAGCACTGCACCAAATCGACTCCCTGCGCAAAGACGGCAAATTCGTCGGTCACGACGGCAATGTCCCAGAAGGTCAGGGTATCGTGATGGCACACCTCAACGAGTGCCACGAACTACTTGAGATGGTGAGTTTTGCCATCGACACGTGTATCGACCAACTAATTGTACTCGCGTAGCTGAAAGAGTCGATGGACGAGGAAGAAAACCAGTTCTATGAGGATGAAGATGACGAACAACTAGGCGCACCGTCGGACGTCACAGACTGAGTTTTGCCATGCGACTTTTTTTTTACGAATATCGTTATCAACCTCAAACTTGATATATGAAGCACCAAACCCCTGTTGAGACGACCGTCTCAAAACCATTTTAGCTTTATCATTTCCATCTTCAATTCTTGCCCAATGTGTTTAAATTCCTCTCACTGGAATGTAGATATAATCACCGAGTTGAAATGTTCATAGGGCAAAAACTAACATCTCAATCATGTAGCCTCCCAAAACAGTTCAGATCTTTCAAGGTTACAACATCCTCATCAAGGATGCCATCCCCCGCGCTCGCTATGTCGCGCTGCGAAATAATGATAGCATTCGCCTAGGTATAACAGGACACAAGGACCACAGGATAAGCAAGTACTTTTATGTCAACATGCCCCCACAACCAGAGCGGTGTACTATCGGGAAATCTGTCTATGAGGTAAAGGAAGAAACGTGGTCCTCAACAACTTTCTTGATTTTGGCTTCCAGTTCGGGTGTAACATTTCCGACCGAGATCTCCTCAAGGAGAGCGGATTGCGAGCTGGTCAAATGTGATCTGAACTCGGCTTCCCACTGGGTAATCTTTTCAACGGGAATGGAATCAAGCTTAAGGATAGTTAGGACACAAAACTCTCGCATAAGACAAAGTGACATACCAAACCGTTGACACCGGCGTAAATAATGGGTACTTGAACTTCCATTGGAAGAGGCTGGTATTGGCCTTGCTCTTCAAACAACCGTAAGTATAAGCAAGTCAACGGTAAGACAAGACACGTACTGAGAAGTTCGGTCAAGCGGGAACCACGACTCAGCAAGAAACGGGTAGAAGCATCCAGATCAGAACCGAACTGGGCAAAGGCAGCAACTTCACGGTACTGAGCAAGGTAGAGCTTGAGCGAACCGGCAAACTTCTTCATAATCTTACTACCGACGGACGAACAAATCAAACACTTGTGATAATAATAAAAAAACACGACAACTTACGTCTGAGCGGCCGAGCCCACACGAGACACGGAAAGACCAACGTTGATGGCAGGACGGACACCGCGGAAGAAGAGTTCTGCTTCCAAGAAAATTTGACCATCGGTGATAGAGATAACCTGTGAAAGCTAAGATTATATCTGGAGAGAAAGTTTCAAGGGACTAACGTTGGTAGGAATGTACGCAGAGACATCACCACCCTGAGTCTCAATAATAGGGAGGGCAGTCAAAGATCCACCACCAAACTTGTCGCTCATCTTTGCAGCGCGCTCAAGGAGACGGGAGTGGAGGTAGAAGACATCACCCGGGTATGCCTCACGACCGGGGGGACGACGGAGCAGGAGGGACATCTGACGGTAGGCAACTGCCTGCTTGGACAAGTCATCGTAGATAATGAGGGCTATGCAATGATGTCAGCAATTTTGACTACTCAAACATCGATTACTCACCGTGTTTTCCGTTGTCACGGAACCATTCACCCATAGCGCAGCCAGAGAAGGGAGCGAGATACTGCAGGGGAGCAGCTTCCGATGCAGTGGCAGCAACGATAATCGAGTACTTCATGGCATCATTCTCCTCAAGGGTCTTGACAAGTTGGGCAACGGTGGAACGCTTCTGACCAACAGCAACGTAGACACAGTACAGTTTCTTTTCCTCGTCCTTGCCATCATTCCACCGTTTCTGGTTGAGGATTGTGTCGATAGCAACTGCGGTCTTGCCAGTTTGACGGTCACCAATGATAAGCTCACGCTGACCACGGCCAATAGGAACCATAGCATCAATTGGTTTGAGACCGGTCATCATGGGCTGGTTGACGGAACGACGGGGAAGGATACCAGGAGCCTTCAAAGAAGCTCGCCGACGCTCGGCGGCTTCGATAGGGCCCTTGCCATCAATTGGGTTACCGAGAGCGTCCACAACACGACCAAGAAGACCGGGGCCGACGGGAACATCGACGATTTGACCAGTGCGTTTGACGGTGTCGCCCTCCTTAATGAGACGATCGTTACCGAAGATGGAAACACCGACGTTGTCTGCTTCCAAGTTCAAACACATGCCGCGGACACCAGAAGAGAATTCCACCATCTCCTCGGCTACACATAACAATTAACAAAGTTTGGCGCAAATGAGAAACAATGTACCTTGCACGTTCTTCAGACCCCAGACGCGTCCGATACCGTCACCAACACCTGAAAGATTGGTTGAAAGGGCAGTCACGGCCTAGTGTATGAACCAACGCACTCAAAACACGACCAGTCTCCTCGACATTACCGCCGACGGACGTGCCGGAGATGCGGGATTCCAATATTGAAGAAACTTCGGATGCAGCTGGAGAGCAGCAAAACAAGACGAATAACGGGTACATGTTAGCACGCCGTACTGGGGGGTAAGAAAATACAGACCAGGCTTGGCGGTTGCATATGTGCGCGCCGAGAGCGCGCTGTTCTGTTGGAATAAAAAAAAATGGTTTAGAGGCGCGAGACAAGTGAAAAAAGGATGGAGGACGAACTCTGGGGGCAGCAGCCAGTGCGACCTTGCGGGCCGAGTTTCGTAGTGCGATTCTGTGCATTGTCCGGGAGAGGCAAAGGTGAGGATGAGAGTTAGGGAAGTGTCGGGTCGGCCAAAAACTACAAATTTAGATCGCCGATTCAATCGCTTTAGTCGGCGCAATGCGGCATTGTTACGTTCTTTGCCTTCCCGGTCATGGCGACTTGGCTCTCTCAAACACTCGGCAGAGGTAGGCAACACCAATTTTGAACCATCCATTACATGGATACTGACCGTGTAACGTCTAGTCGCAGCATCCGCACCAGGCTCTTTCACCACCGCATTGAACTTCATCCGTTCCCAGCCGTCCCAATATGTCATCGCTTCCGTGGTCGGGAGAAAATATATCTTAACTCCACGCGACGTCCTCACCGTTCCTCACCTCAAAGACGTCCGTGTTGGTGACATACTCCACCTTCGTGATATCCATGAAATCGGGTCACGTGAATACACCCTTCGAGGTGATCCACTCATTCCGCGCAACCACATCAAGGTGGAGGCCACCGTAATAGAGCACACCAAAGGGAAAATGGAAGTAGTCTTCAAGAAAAAACGGCGAAAGGGTTACCAAAAGACCATCAAGAATAAGCATCCATACACCCGTCTACGCGTCGGACCCATCCAGTTCACAAACCTCCCATTGTCATCATAGCAGGAGAAGCTCTTGAGTTTGTTTAACTAGTTCGCCGCATGACACAACTTTAATCACCACCTGTCCTCCTTGCAAATTTACCGTGTCATCCTACCCTCCAACCCCACCTATGGCCCCCGATACAAAAGATCTGAATCGCCCTTCAGTGCTTAGCTTGCCCGTCATTCTCCGACACTTTGACCTTCAAAGACATTAAACGTCTGCAAATTGAGAAAAGGGCTTGGAGAAATGATGAGATTCATCTCGACCCAGGGAAATTACTGGATCAAACGCTCATATTTCCTGGCCATGGGATACTCAGACGCGCCAGCGAACCTGGTCCCCGTTGCTAATCAATGTGACCCACCCAGGGTATCAGACCTTGGCACCTGGCTTCTCAATGCATACTATAGGATGCATACCTACAAGTGCGCATCTTCACAGTCTCGGCAGCTGGTGTGCCGTTCCCGGGACAGGTAGACCCATAGCCGCCTATGCTGAGGTATACAGTGTTTTTTGCCATCCACTCTCTTCAACAGAGTATGTACTGGAATTAAAATGGTGGGTCAGCGCTCTGGCCTCGAATGACAATACCTCAAGGAATCACCCACTTCACCGACCAGCCCGGAGTATTCGTGGTTATGGGTTGGATGGCTGTCTGACTCAAGTTAACTTCTTTCTATGAGGGAGGCAATGATGCAGCTTCCTTCTAGTATGTGAACCATCGTCCCACTCCTGTCGCCAAATGAGAATAAGAATCGTACAGTTGTTCGGATTCCCATACACACCAGTTTGAAACGTCGCCTAACTTGCAACCAATTCTCACTCGCAATGATGGCCGCGTACCGTCCGTACCTTTGTATCTGACGGAAGCATCCTCCACACTCCTCTGGTGCGGGTACTGATTAAGTACTAGCAGTTCATCTCAATATACTATCTTCGTGGCGGAATCCGCCACAAGGAACCGCCATCTTTCTGTGTTGCTGTGCTCCATACCATCATCGGATCCAATTGGTTCTGTCGTCTGACTTCTTCCGTGTCATTCCATGTCGCGGAGCCCACACACATTCACTGGCAAAACCGACATTGTATTTCCCTTCTCTTGGTACTACATCAATTTTTTTTAACAAATGATATTACTATGCAGCGACTGACTAGTCCAGTCACACACAATAATGACGACAGGGCCAAGCTACTGGTCCAAGGAAAAATGCACTTATGCACGCCCTGCGATGTGTATGCGCATATCCAGGCCTTGAGCAGGTAGCAAGGTATTTGACTCGGCGTCCAACGACAAATAAGTAGCTTGAGTAAGCAGCGAGCAATTCAGTCCGTCTCGCCATCATTGCCAACAGTTGCTCGTCTGTGCTTCGTAGGTTGTTTAGTTTGGTATCACGATACTAGTAGCACTGGAATGCTGACGGTCTGTTGGGCGCTGGTTAAATCACCCCGCAAGCACCATGGAAAACCCCCCAATCCACCCTCACCATGCGATACGGCGGCCGAGGTCCAAGCCCGCATGGACGAAGAGATCGACAACCAGACGTTGCTATTGTGCGACCTCCGTGCCCGAAGGAACACATTTTCACCTATTTTTCGCCTTCCATCCGAAATGCTTGAAAACGTATTTATCCATGGCGCACGCGACTATGGTGAGGCCTCCGAGTCGCTTTTGGTGTGCCCAGTCGGGTCAGCGTTTTGCATGTTTGCCGTCATTGGCGCGATGTTGCTCTGAACTGCTCGACACTTTGGATCTACCATTTTGTGGCATCGGAGCGCTGAACAGACAAATGACTGGCCAGATCAAAACACGGACCGTTAAAAAAATGCGATCTTCAATCTGGTGGTGGTCGTGTCTCACGGAGAAAGTGATGAACCATGTAGAACACATCCAAGAGCTCCGGCTAGACCTTCCAGCCGAGATTCTGTCAACTAAACGTCCGCTTCCTTTACATGCTCACCGTCTGCAAGACCTGTAATTAGCGCTTCGGTTCATGCTTCCGAGGTCGGTGCTTTTTGATGGGGTACTCCAGCTCTTCGTACACTGAAGCTCTCAGACTGTCCGGTGCCGTGGTATTCACTCCAACAAAGTGGTTTGACCACACTTTCCCTACGTCGCGTTCCTCCACGCATCCGACAGAATATGGTAGAGTTCCGAGCCATTCTGGTCCACATGTAAGACCTCACAGATCTACATCTTTGGGATGTTCTTACTAGCGCCCGTGATCTTCCCGCTGGCGGAGAATTCGATGTCTCCCAGAAAATCAATTTATCTCGTCTTGCCCGCCTTTCAGTCGCTGCTCCAGCCCCGACGGTTGTCGTAAACATCCCATCAAAAACAGACATCAGGCTCGTATTCAAATACGAAGATAATTCCTCCATCAATGACTATACTCCGATCCCTTCAATTATTGCACAAAGACTCAGTATATCTGAAGATCCGGTGTCGTCCAGCCCCACAATTCGTTCGCTGGTCATTGAATCCACTTCGCAGGGGCCGATATTCATTTTCAGTGCCCTGGAACGTGATTGCAATCCTCCCTCTCCATATGCATACGATGATTGGGGTTGCAACATTCCTCTCAAGATAACCGTTGGCATGAACTCATCAATGGTGGAGGGTGATAAGGATCTTCTCACAAGTGACATTTGTTGCTCCGTACCATTGACAAACGTTCAGAGTCTCACTCCAAAGATTCCCCATGCTCCCTGACCTTTTGGAGGAAGATGTTGGGACATCTTCAAGCATTACAGTTCATGAAATAGTAAGTCATGGCTGCATGCCGGATCTGGCTTCCATCCTCTCCCCTGACGAACTCGTGGAGAATCCAAGTGGACCTATTACGGGAGATGGAGATTCAACGCGTCACATGATAGCACCAGCGCTGGAAGAGCTAGAGCTTTGTTACATCACATTTTCACCCGAATCTAATCCGAGTCCATCAGTACTGGCTATCTCCGAAAGCACCCTCCGTGATGCACTCGAAGTACTCCGAGAACGACTCACCATGATCCAATGTGATATCAACTATGGCTACGACGTGGAGTTTTGCGATTGTATTTATCATGAGTCATGACTATGGCTTGGATTGCTCGGATGAATACTATGTCTAACCCCCCTTCACTGCCACCTACCTGCTTTTTAGCTGTTGAATGTTCATGTACGTCTTGCTACTCATTGACCTGATTCTCTGCCATTCCCCAAATCTCTTATTTTGTTACACTTATCTTGTTGATAATATTCAACGGATGTGCTCAAGTCGGTGACGAATACGGGAAAGAACCATCTATCCCTTGTGGTTCACGCATATCCTTAGTTTTCGATCAATGGGATACCTCAGGCTCGATGCACCTCTTGTTTTTTCTTGTTTTTACGCCGGCTTGTGCGAACTAGAAAGCTGGCTCCTTACACATATGCATTCCTACTGCAAACCATAGTATTGTGGAAGTCAAGAATGTCTATGATGGTCACGCTCCTCCAGCAACTCACACAAGTCAGCCTCGCCAGGTCATAGCGATTCAATGCTCACAAGTTTTGTGGTATAAAGGTTATATAGCATTCCCTTTTCGTTGCGCTTGCATTCGACACTCTTCCAATCGTATCGTGAAGGATTTCGGACCATAGAGAAATCAGAAAAGGGATGTGGGGAAATATCAGTTTGTCTCGTCTTGAAACGAAACGAAATCACTGCCAACATCTCATTATATCTCTCCCTCCTCTGGGGTTTCAGCTCTACGCGACTTATCCCCCTTATGCTCCTTCGATTCGTCAATTTCGGGGTCGTATCTCGCTCGCTTTCAATACAACAACTCAGTGATTAGTCTCCGACGCGATAATTGACATACCTTCTCAGCCCTCTCGCCGTGCCCTCTGTCTTCATGTTTTGACAAATCACGTCCTACATCTCTGCTTCGTTCGCGTTTTTCTCGTCCCCTATCCCCGTCTTCGTCTTCGTTTCCATAAGGCGGCGCTTCATCATGCCCACGTCCATACCCGTGGTCTCTCGAGCTTCGACGAGGCCGGCGCCTGTCGTCCCTCCCGTCTCGCTCATCACGAGGGTGCTTGGAGGGCCGATAGTCGCGGTCTCGATCTTTGTCTCGCTCCAAATGTCCATGATCGTCCGAACGGTGATGATGCCGAGAGCTGCGCACGTCCCTATCTCTGTCGCGGTCACGATCACGATCGCCACGATCCCTATCGCGTTCACGGTCCCGGTCACGTTCGTACTCCCGCCCCTTGTCACGGTACATGTCACGATCTCGGTCTCGGTCCCGGTCCCGTTCACGGTCGCGCTCACGGTCGCGTTCTCGTTCTCGTTCGCGGTCCTTGTCGCTATCGCGAGGAGGCTCCTTACGCTTCCTACTTGTGGTAGAAGCGCCATCTTCAGATGCAGCTTCCCGGAGGCGCTCTTTCTGCCTCTTCATGAACTTAGCAAAGGCAGCACGACGGCTTTCTTCGTCCTCGATAGCCTTGTACTCTGGAAGATGTTCAATGAAGGGTACAATCTGAAAACATTTGTTGAATTGTATCCAATAGCAGACATACACGAAAAATTAAACTTACAGCATCGTATGGCAGGCTGATATCAATGGGGTCGGGAAGCTTTTTGAGTGCATAGCGCAGATCATCCTGGAGGTGTCTTTGCTTGCGTTCATAACGGCGTTTCTCTTCTTGTTGCTTCTTGATGGCCTGCTCGTGCAACTAACAAATGGCTGAGATGCAAAAACAAGTCGAAGTGGATGTACTTACACAGCGGAACACTTCTTGGAGGTCTTTATCATCCAATTTCCTGCTGGACTCGGGATCTCTTCTCACCCTTTTCACGAACTCGTCCAGAGTCGATTGCGGGGCGACCACTGCGACCTTGGCTGCATCCTCTGGCGATTCATTTGGCACCTCTACTCGCCGAATGCATTCTTCAGCTGTAGCGATCTTTGCATCAAGTTTTTGGTCGAGCTGATCAACGACATCCCAAAAAAATTCTAATGGGTTGGAACCGGGTTTCCCCAGAAGATGAAGATAACGCTCATCTGAAGCGAACGTAGGATAGACTTGGCGCCATTTCGAGCGCGCCTTGATCTTGCCTGCATCGACTAATTCTTGAAGGAGAGCCTGCCAGTGGTTAGAGTAAATCCATACCATGTAAAATATAAACGACATCATTTACCTTGAACGCTTCACGCGTTTTCCTTTCTGAACGAATCTTCTCCACTTGGGCGCGTCGCATCTGCTCCTCAAATTCACGTTCCTTGACTCGACTATAATCTTCGAAAGCCAGAAGTATATCCAGTGTGGGGAGCTTTCGCAATTCTTCATCACTCTTCCATTCTTCTGATTCGAGGACCAGTTCGTGCGCTTTGCGCCACCGCGTAAGTACATCAACACCTAGCTCTTTGAAGAGGGTCACGATCTTTGAAATACTGCGAGCTCGAGCTGCCCTGGTTTCTTGCTACCCTCAACAATCAATAACATACCATAAGCGAAATTGTAAATGAGTGGGATGGACAAATACGCACTACTTCACGCTGTTTGAGTTCTGTGACATATTCTTCAAAAATGAGTTTTCTCTCTGCTTCGATTTTTGCTTGCTGCCATATCGGGTGTTGCGAGAAGAGCTTATCAGCTGTGGAAAATGTCGTGTAATGAAAGACGTTGGGGTTGCCTCTGAGCATATTCCTTATAGCGGGACGTAACTTGGACAATCGCGCATCCCTTTCTTCTTCCTCTTTCGCACGGAGCCCGTCAGTAAACTGTAATGCTATGCATCAGTACTCTGACAGATGCAGGATAGAGAATCAGAGTCAGGAATATAAAAGCTAACCTTTTGCCAAGCTGTTTTTTTCTCGGCGAGTGTATTCAGCGCTTTATACAAAGGATCGGTGATGATAGCCCTCATAGTTTGATCCCAACTCCAATCTGCATCAACGCCTGCTTTCCTCAACAAATGGAAAAATGCCTTTTCGCCCTCTTCCAAAGTTGCAAAACCGTTGTGTGGAATCACTGGATCATCGGGGAGGTTTGGTCGTGCGGGAAGCACACTGCCCGAAGAGAACGGGAGGGCCGAGCCAGGAAGAGAAACCGTGCCACTTGTGCCATTTGCGACGGTTGTCGAAGGTGGCGTAGTTGGGATGCCGGTGGATGGGGCGGTGGAACCTTGTGCGACAGTAGGCGATGCCGCGGGACTGGGGGAAAAAATTATCTTGTAAACCATGGAACGACAGAAGAATGGTCTCACACGCTGCTGGCCAGCACGAGCTGGCTACCTTGGGCTTCCTTCTCAACCTTCTCTAGGAGAAGGAGGAGTTCATCTGGCATGTCCCACTTGGATTCTTTGGATTCCGTCTAGACAGATATGTGGTGAGTACTGAGCTGAAATGAGAAAGATGAATAGAACACACGTTATAGTAGTATTTTCTTCCTCCGGAGAAATATTCCTTCCATTTTGTCTGCGTTAGAGCGCGCTGTAATATAAAGCTGAGTACAAGTTAGAGTGGAGATGGATGACTCAACCTCGAATGGAGTTTTAAGATCTGTGAAAAAGATGAGATAGTAATGGTCGACCAGCTAATTGCATGATTGGTGCTTACCGTCTGGCTTCTCCCAAACGCTCTCTCGGCTTGCAGTGTTGAACCAGTAAGTGCGCCCTTCTGGATTGCGATGTTCGGTCTGGCAACAGAGTGATCAACCCAAGTCAAACTTCGAAAGGGCTTTAAAGACACTGACCCACATGACGATTCTGGTGAAGACGTTAGATTCGTACTCGGAGTCAGCTGCCGATCGGCAAATTTAGAGCGGCGATCGAAATATAAACAAATTAGTTGAAATAAACCCCTGTGTTATCCAAAATTATGGAGGGAACCCTGCATGTACTTCAATATCTGTGGCTCAGGACAGCCATTGCATAGCATGTTGCGTTGGAATAGCTTTATACCAACCACTACATCCAGGAAGCAGGAAATATCCTAGATTCGTCCGGGGATGGAGAGTAATTGTCGTCTCTTTAATGTACTTCGATCTGCCATCACAATACATAGTACCACTGCGTCTAGATCCACGGTAAGTCCTGCTTCTGTTGTCACACCTCTATACAATGGATTGGAATGATACTTTAACCGGTGAATTTGTACCTGTCCAAGCTTCAGTTAGTCAATTCGCTCTTGTCCTCGTGGATCACTCACCATTTCGTCCTATTAAATCGGATCGTCCTCAGCAATTGATACAAGTGAGCATAGACGAAGGGACGAACCGGGCATCTACTGCCTCTTTCCTCACCACTCTTTTAGGATCATCCAATGCCTTTGCAAGTTCCTTCAAAACGCGGGGCTTGTATGGGTGCAGCATGTCATAGCGCACTGCACCCGGCAAGAGTGCGAGGTATTTCAATGCTGCCGCGCGAACTTTCTGTACATCCCGACCGTATGACCGATGGAATATGATGTTAGGCAGACGTCACTCACGTGTTCTGGCATGTCCACAATCGTGCAATTTTTGAGCATGGTAATTACGAGAGTGGAAGCGTACATCGACAACAATTTGTCGTTTGAAAAAGCATTGATATTATTCGAGAGGGTCTCAATGATTTGCCACCGTATCTCAGGATCCGCGATTTCAAGTCCGCGGAGCAATAGAGGCATGATCTACAGCATCATACATAAGTCGTAGAGTTCCTATAAAGCATGGACGTACTGTGGCAATTTGCGTTTCATACAATGATTTCGGGAGTGCGTTGACAAGAGACGCGAGAGCAATGAGATAGGCCGTCTGTCGCTTTGTTCCTAGGTTCGCACGTCAAAATCACGGAGATATAACAATATTATTTAGCGACACACCATCAACTTTGTTCGCCCTTTCTATCACCTTTGGTAGCACATCATTGGCATATCTCTGAACATGGAGAATCTAATGTGTTAAAGTGAGGTCAACTTATTGTCTTCAGAGTAGTTGTTGCTTACCTTGAGTATAGCGCCATTGCGTTTAGTCAAAACTCCATTGTCTGCGACCAATGCGCCAAGTGCGCGGGCCGCATCCCAGGCTACGGCTTCGTCATCCAGGAGTGTGAAGAGGCAGTCGATAAACGACAACGCCAAAGGATGTGACCGGACTACCAATCCTCTAGTTATCTATTCCGAGTTCAGCAAACTAAAACGAGCGAGCAGTTTATATATGATCGTACCCAAACCCAGTTGTCTATGGCCTTGCGCCGCGCCTCGAGGGGGACGCCAGGGTCGTTGAGAGTGCTCGGATAATAACTTGTTAGCATTTGGTCCAGGAAATCAGAAACATCTAAAGGGGAAGGTGCATCTAAGCACATGGCAGATATGGCCTAATGACATACCATCCGTGTATTTATTAACCAGCGTCGCGAAGAGCTCGCTCGCTGCCTCTCTTTGTAGGGTGCTGCAAGCGGATGAATCGCACCACAGAACAAGATTTCTGAGAAATGCTGATAGAGTGGACTGTCCTTTGACCTCTGGATTTTTCATTACTGACACCTAGAATGCTAAACTCGAAAACTCATTTTATACGAATTTTTGGGAAATATTGCATACCTCCTTGCGGATAGGTACATGAGCTGCTGAAAAAAGAATCATCGTCTCTCGCTGGCGCGCACTAGCAACAACCTATACAACAATCAAAACCGGCCAAAACAAACGAGCAACCATACCAACATCAGAGGGTCGGAACTCCACTGCGAGGGAGGGGAACTCTCCCCCGGTTACAGCCTTAATTTGATCGTAGAGGAACGCTGCGTCCATTGCATCAATGAACCTTTGTTGTTGCCTATGCGGGGTCGTGAATGCACGAGCACCCAAAGAGGTAGGTAACATACTCGACGGATAGTGCTTCCACCATTAACCTCACGATTCGTGCACCCACACGCAGCAGCTTTTGATCTTCCAAGATTCTCAGTTCGCTTGTTACTGCAGCTTGGAGGAAAAGCCGGAAAAGGTGAGGAAGCAGTTGGTCGACATACTTAGGGAGGTCTGGATCAGGTCGTGCTTTGGTCACCTTTGCTGACAGTGTATTTGCGAGGGTCAAGAGAAGTGCATGCGCATATGCGGCACTACGCTCAGCTTCTTCATTCCTTGCCGTCCCACCGCAAGAGATACCTGGCGACATAGGTAGAGAGCAGAGCAACTCGAGCTTGGCTGTAAGTCGTATAACCAGCGTTTCAAATAGAGTTGGTTGGACGCAGAGCTTGCTTAAGGCGCAAAGAGCACGCCAGTACTCCATACGCTTGGAGCCGGCATCTCTAGAAGGTGCTTGATCAGGGAGCATAGCAAACAGCGAGGGGAGAATTTGATCCGCAAGATGGTGTGGGGCCGTGAGGGAAATGGAGGACAGCAACGAGAGAACATCAGTGCTGAGACAACGTCAGTATCCTTGAGAAGCAAACAAGATACAGGTATTCCAGATGAATCCACGCACGTAATATCCTCGACCTCGTCAGGCTCCTTCCCAACGAATTCCCCAGTTTCCAGCACTATGTATCCCAGCTCTGCATCTGTCAGGAGAGTGGCAAGACGCACAAGACTCGAGAGTCCGTGAACCGCGGGGAGACGTGTCGAAGTAGACTTTAATCCAACGACCAGCATCCCCAGTATAGCATCCTTGTGGGGTGTCAAAAGGGAAAATATAGGCGTGGTAGAATCCTTTTCTGATCGTCCGAATGTAACTGAGGTCTCCAATTTTACCGAAGGCACGAAAACGTTCAGTAGGTCGGTCAAGAGTATGATTACTGCGGCTCGATTTGACACCTCCCCCAGATCATGGAATAGTCCAGTTAATTTGTTGATTGCGTCACGGATCGCAGAATGCCCGAGTTTCGCTGTTCAGATCAATTCCTATTGTCGATCAACCATTGAGAAAGCTAACGTCGACATACAGGGTAGATCGAGAAGCGCACACAAGACTTTGATTCCTGCCCTTGCTTGTGCTTTCTCGGGTTCACCAATGGACTCGAGAGAATCGGTGCAAATTATTTGAACTACCGTATCAACGGTGTCATCGGTACCATCGGATGGACTCGGCTGGAGGACACGAACAAAGGCGCGTAATGCATCCAAAGCTATTTCTTCAGTCAAAGAGTCCGTAGGTTGGAAGATCTTGGATGATGGTCTGTTAATGCAATATGAAGCAACGGAATGCTCACCTCGAGTTTCAACGCACTCCAAATCTTCCGCCCAAACTCCCTCGCTACGCCAATGCCATAAATGGGAAAACAAACGGTCATCGTTTGTAGAACGTCCTGCTATACATGATACAGCTTCGTTACTCGGCATATTATTATAGGAAACGCAAACCTTGGTGATTGATGGTCCACTTGCAAGCTTTTCAAGGAAAAAAGTCATACCAATGTGCCCGAAAGCAGGGGTTGCACTGAGACATGCTCTGTTCAGAAGTAACCAAGTGGAACATCCCAATACATATCCCAGCTCACAGGTAAACCGCAGACAAGAAAGAACCTAAAAACATACCTGAGCGACTCTTTGAGATTATCAATATTAATTCCAAGAGGATCATTTGGGGGAGGACGGAAAGCGATGGGATAGTAGCAAAAGATGATGTCAAAGTAATTCTGGTGCGTATGGTGACATTCATGTTTCCATGATTACTCCCAAGTCGTGTACCCACCTCGATATGCTTCGATATATCAAAACTCGTCAGAATCACACGGGCAATTCTGAATGCGACGAGAAGGTTCCGGGGATCTCTTTCTCCAGATGCTAGAGCTGCATAATCCGAAAGAAATTTCTCTCCCATGTTTTTGAGACGCTCCGGGTAAGTGTGCACAAGGGTGTCTACGATGTTATAGACATATAAACGAGTAGGTTGGACCAATGACTGCATCTTTACGTGCTGGAAGATTCTAAATGATCGACGTGAGTTGCATACAGGAGAAATAGAAGTGAAGCTTACGCAGAAAGAACATCAGAGACTTCAAGGGATGAAAAGGAGGGGAAGGTGACGAGATGAGAGAGTCCACTGAGCGCTGGTGTAATCGTTTCTGTGTCCTCCAGCTTGGAACAATAGAATGTGGTCAGAACTCGGACTGTGAGATGTAATTATTAGGAGTGCAAGGAGGGCCTCTCTGAATGTTCATACCTGCCTGTCTATTAAGCTTGTCCCTAGGGCATCGCTCGATTACTAAAGAAAGTATCTGCACGCCTGTTACACGTTAGAGAAGTCTCGGCCAATATTACTGCAGATGCACCTTTGGTCCGCAAGTGATCTTCTTCAGACGTCAAGTACTCCCCAAGAGCCTTTACGATATCGAGAAAAGTGACATTGCCTGAAGAGATGCCTGAAGAGACAACCAGTCATAATTTGCTAGACGAGGTCTGTCAGCACACACCTTCGACGAGCTTCTCTACTTCGACGTCTTTTTCGGACGCTACCCAGGAGCGAATATTGCGCTCTACGACATCCATCTTGACTGAGCCTCGCTTTTAAGAGTGATGAAATATTGGGTGAATTGAGTGCAAGTCAAGGATGGATCGGTAGTCGATGATTAGATTTGCCAATCGCGACATTCGTGACATTGAGCGTCTGATTTTCCCAAGTTCAAGTGACTTCAAGTTGAGCCTCGCTCAATGTTCCCGACAGCGCTAACGCAAGTTCGGCGCTGTTGCCAACGACGACAATACCTCAAGGCTTACTTTTCTACCTCTTCTATTCCCCGAGCAGACAGGCCACCGCCTCGTAAAAGTAACAACGAAAAGTTCAACTTCAATCCTGAAGTCGCGTTTTCCGCAGATGTGCCTCAAGAATATCTATCCTATCCGCTTGTTACTTCCAATGACTTGGCCAAGTCTTTTACCTCTCCCCCGACACGCGTCCGTATGCTCATCCGCGACTTCATCGAAGATGCACTGTATAATCCACACAATGGTTATTTCTCCAAGCAAGCCACCATTTTCTCAGCGCCTGGAGAGGAAAACGAGGGGTTTGACTTCAGCAGCTTCAAAGATACTGCACAGTTTGAGGCGGCTGTCGCCCGCCGCTTTGTAGAATGTGGTAGCTTGTCCGATGCAGATGGCCCTGGCAGGCAAATTTGGCACACCCCCACTGAGCTGTTCAAGGTGTGTGTGCTTGTTTCCTCGTCCTTTCTATTCCTAAAGTCGATCTAGCCGTGGTACGGTCAAGCCATTGCTCAATGTCTCGTGTCCGAATATCTCTTGAAATACTTCCCTTATGAAGACTTCAAGATTTACGAGCTTGGGGCTGGCAACGGCACTATGGCATTGAACATTCTCAATTATCTTCGGACACACTATCCTGAGGTTTATGATCGTACAGTCTACACCATCATCGAGATCAGTGCTCCTTTCGCGAACGCTCAACGAACCCGCCTACGTCGCGCAGGCCACGAGCAGCGCACAGCTTGCGTTGAGCATCGAAGCGTCTTTTCCTGGACCAAGACAGAGCACGCGCCATGTTATATCCTCGCTGCTGAAGTCGTGGACAATTTCGCTCACGATCTCGTGCGATACGACACTCGTACCTTAGAGCCGTTCCAGGGTTTAGTCGCCATCGATGCAGAGGGTGAATTCATGCCGTATTACACAAGAATCACTGACCCCCTTATTGCATCCTTCCTCTCCCTCCGCCAACGCATAAAGCGCCAACCACCTTTGCCATGGTACCTTCGAACTTCCCCGTTGAGAGGAATATACGCCGCCCTTCCCTTTGCACCAAACCTATCACCTCCGGAATATATACCTACGCGTCAGCTCTCTCTCATCCGCCTGCTCCGCGCACATTTCCCACGTCATCGCCTGCTTCTTACAGACTTCTCCTCTCTGCCTGATGCGGTGCTAGGCGCAAATGGACCCGTTGTACAGACGAGCGTGCGCGGGACAATGGTACCCTGTAAAACGATCTTCGTCCGCCAGGGTTACTTCGACATCTTATTCCCCACCGCATTCGAGCAGCTGCGAGACATGTATGAATTCGTTCTCGAACAGCCGGTTGGTGTCGACGATAGCCCCCCTGATTTGAGGCGCGCACGCTTGACACCTTTCGTCTCCGATACATCCACCCCTTCGCTTGACTCAAAATTCTTCTCCCCGTCATCCCGTCGCTTACTGCTTGATGGTGTCAAGTCCGCGAGTGGACTGCCTGTAGGTGAAAGGAGGAGTAACGTTTTCAGCCACGCGGAGTTCATGGAGACTTATGGCGATCTAGATAAGACACGACTCAAGAATGGGGAGAACCCCATGTTGGCATTCTACAAAAATGTCAAGTTCTTATTCTGACGAAGGCAGATTTGTAATGTTTCTGGTCATGATCGAGGTCAAACCCTTCGGTCATCTTCCTCAGCGTTAATGAGAAACATTTGTTTTGCAGACGCCAATACGGGCCTGAACCCGCCATGGTGTTCTATTGAGTTGCAAGTCGATCAATAGACTACTCGGATGCGACACATATCTATTGCCCCATATATACGCCCTTCTTCAGCAGTACCGGTCTACATCCCTTTGGAAATAAACAGTCAGTTCAGTGACCGGGCCATCAAGAGGCGGTGGAGGTAAATGCAGTCTCACTGATCAGGCAACAGATTTGTCTCTGTCGTGTGCACCCTCCAATCCCCTTCGTTGGTAATCTTCACACTGATGAACCAGAGCGAAGAGCACGAACAAGGCATCAAGTACATTTCCCTACGTGTGCTCATCTTTGAAGTTGCTTTCTATTCGCGGTTTGCGCAGGCTGCAACATATAGTCTTCCTGACTTGAAGCTGCAATATTCAATAGCTAGCAACAGACGGTCTACAGTAATATATTCTAATACAGAAACTTGTTTGCAAGCCTGCATAATGATCTGGCCCCATCCTATGCCATTTTGCGCAATATATACATGTAATAATGGAAGGATTCCCCGAGCTCTTTTATTTCCAGACTTGTTCCAGAAGAATGAGGGCCCGTAAGAAACCTTTTGCGGAAGTGGGGCTGGCCGAACGTGATGTAAAGAAAGGTGCCAGATGTTCGGAGAACCCTGGAGAGGCATAATGTAAACTTTGTGTAACCGTAGGGGATGTCGGGGAGATCAACTATACCTGAGTACTTCGGATACCTCTGCAGTACAGTCCTTGATTACATCTTCCGGAGGATCCTGCGCGTTCTGAGTCCGGTATTAAAAACACCATCGGATAAGCACAGACCCAGACATCGGTGGAAGACGTCATCATAGCATCCATGGTTCCTTTGCAGGATATGTTCAAGCCAGGCAGGAAGAAATACCACGTAAAATTACGCTACCTTTATCGATTGCGACGTCGAAAGAAGCATCTTCAAAGGACAGAGCACGGACATCCATCTCGTGCCCTGCAACAAAGCCGCGGGTACATTATCGAGTATACCACACCCCAGTAGCAGCACGTACACTCCATTTCCGGTCGCAACTTGGCATGGCGGGCTCGCATCTGTCTGATGACGACCGCCGAATACTGCGAGACGGTGAGAACGGAGACAAGCCATGATCGGTGTCAAAAATGTGACGGACGTCAACGTTGACAATGTTTCTGTATCCATCCTCCCACATCTAGCGGGTTGACGCGTCAGGGTCGTGCGGTCGTGAATGCGTTTTCCACCTACGTCTTCCGAAAACTTGGAGCTGCCGCATCCGAGCATCAATATCCTGGCCTTCTTGTCAGGTATTAAGACGCGAATATAGGTAGCAAGATCGGCATATGATTTGAACCAGTCAAAAGTTGTATCTGGATCTTCTCTGTGGGCCAGGTTAGGATTCTGTCAGAAATAGGAGGACACACTGGGAGTATCTTGAATTCCTAGTACTCGATCAGATGATCGGGGTGTCATCAAAGGAGGAGAACAATGTATGCTCTCACCAATATTCTTTAGTGCCATACTCCTTGTTCTTCTGGGGAAGCGGCATGATGTAGTACCGCAAGTAGTAAACGATAGTAGTAGTATTGTTGCAGTCGGGCTGAACCGCTTAGGTAGGTGACTAATACGGAGTATGTAACGTACGGTAGTAATCACACGGTTTGCGTTGCAGTTTCTTAAGCAACGTTCACCAACCTCTCCGAAACTTGTATCTGTAAGCCTACCTGAATATCCAGTATACCATGGCAAGCTTATTCCGACTCGGACTCGACGGTACTCCAGAACTGACATGCCAGTTCCGCAGTCTGCCATCCCAGCGTACTCAGTCGGGGTCTTATGTGTCACTGGTGGATTGACGGGCTATCTTAAGACACGCTCTCTTCCCTCCCTCATAGCTGGGATTGGGTAGGTTCATGTGCCTGGGCGCGTTCTACAAGTCGGCGACTCACGATTCTCGCTAGTGTTGGTGTGCTCTACATCTGGAGTGCAGAGCAAATCAAGAGGGGTGCACCTAATGGAATCGAGGGTGCTCTTGGTGAGGCTCTCCTATGGCGCTATTGAATCCATTCCATTAATACTCTGTCGTCGAATAGGTGCCTCCGCCTTGTTGTTGATGTCCTCTCTTCCTCGTGTGACCAAAGGGCCCGTTCCCATTGTTCTGGCTCTGACCAGCGCTGGTGCGGGTGCCTACTACGGAAAAACTCTGTATAACCTACGAGCACATGCTTGAATCGATCCTAGCGAAGATGTTCAAGGGCTACGTTGTTTCGTGTTGTATTTCAATTTGTCTCCTATCACTCCAATCAGATCACCTCGTAGCCCATTGTACCCTGAAGAATGACAATGTGATCATTCACGGGTGGTCTTTCGCACTCGGTGTAAAGATGTACATCTGTGACAGACTCCAATCTGTTTTTCGATGATCTTGGTGTGCATGATTCAAGTCCATGATGAAAAAAACAGTGGATCGCTACCAAGCAGTAACGTTTCAACTCTGACTATCGCCCAGCCCTGAGCTAGCAACCAATTAGGGAACGGGAGGCGTGCGTTCAACAGCAGAGTTGCGAAATGAGGACTTGTCCTGCATCGAGTCTGCATCAAGCACGCTAATTAACCACACACGAGATTGGCAAATAAGAAACCAAGTACCGTTGTTTGATTTGTACTCCATTATCGTAGAAGCAGGTAAATTGAGGACCAAACGTATCGTATCCCTTTTTCGAACAGATCGTCACACGTTATGAAGCACCCATGTGCGGGGGGAGGCAAGTGACCCACCTGATCTTTTCACGTACTTTTATATCCGCCTCGACGCGATTCCAGATAGACACGATGTCCTCACTCTGTCGGACGCTGATTGTGCATCCACAGATCTCTGGCCATTCCTCGCCGTCTTCGTCCTCGTTGAGGTTCCCGTCACCGTTCACCTTGAGCTGGCCTCTTGCGCATTCGTCAAACATGTCACCCACGACACTGCAAACGAGATCCTCCCATACACGATCAGCCACGCCTTTTCTTAGACGGATGATCCATTTTCCACCAGCACGATTGAGGGGATCTTCCCAGACAGGACGGCGCACGCCGGCGTGGAATAAAAGGTAGTCGGTTGTGGGTACGAGGGAGGATGGTGGAGAAAGGTGAGTGTGCAAAGACCAGAAGGATTCAACCTAGAAGGGAAGAATGAGGGAGATAAAGGGAGTGACAAAGGGACACTAACGGAAGAAAAGGAGGCAATTTTTTTGATGCCTTCCTCGTAATTGGTGATTTTATTTCCTGGGGCACGTTGCTGGCGGAACCAGAAAACCCAACTGGAGATAGATTAAGGACGGAGATGGAAGAAGAATATGAGCACGAACATACGTGTTCCGGAGAGGGTGTATCGTGCCCGATGAGGGAGACGTACCGGTGATTTTTGTGAGTGTAGGCTCTGGATCACGGTTTGTAAGGGAGGTGGAGAAGTGACGGCTAACGGGTAGACGGGTTCTTGGAGGATCGTTATGAACGGGTGCAGTGTTGGATGCGGGTGGTAGGTTTGGCTGGGGTTGTTGAGAAGTGAAGCGGGTCTGAGGCTGAGAGTGATTCGAGAAATAGCCGGCCATTCGATAACTGAACGAATAAAAACGAACAAGAACGAGGAAGAGTATGATACAAGTTATGTAATCATTCGTAGCAGTATTTACAGGTCCGGGTTGAGATCCAAGTCAAGGTCAAACACCGTCTGCGTCTGCGTTCGTACTTCATGGCGGTACGGATGGACACCAGGACGATCCCGCGCCGCTTGTGTCGGTTTAGGTGAGGGTGAGCGGGCTGCAAGAAAAGGTTACGCAGGTCGATCTCGTCCCAAGAGTGCTCACGTTTCACGCTGTGGCTCTCTCCGAGTCCTCCAAGTGGCTTTTCAACGTTCAGTCTACCCCTCCTCATCTTTTCTTCGTTTGGGAACGGCGGGAAGAACAGCGGGACAGGCACGCCGTGCATCGCATTCGGGTCGGGCATGTTTGGCGGGGCAGACGTGAACGCACTCAGCGATTGCGCGTACGCGAGCAGTTCGGGATAAGGTATCGACGCTGCAGACCCTGTGTCCAGACGAGGTCAACGTACAAGGCACTTGCTCACCTTCTTTCGCCTTTCGTATCCCTTCAATTCTCTCCTCGCCCTCCTTGACCACACCCTCCAGCTCTCTCTTCCCTTGCTCGATACGTTCGACGATCCAGCGCCATCTCGATTCAAGAACACCGACCTCGGCGATCAGTTCCTCGATCCGCTTCTGTCGTCTCTGGTGCGAGGCTGTTTCAGCCAGCGCATGCGCGAGGGACGCCTCAACATTATGGAAAGCAGAGATGTGTGGTGGTGCGACGGTGGGCTTTGCATGCAGATGTGGGGACGACAAGGACTGAAAGAGCGTGTTGGAAAGTGTAGTGATGGCGGTGAGCGGTGTTGTGAGCGTATCTGTCATAGACATGGCATTGGTGGCGATGCACCCCTTGTAGTAGTAGTAGTATATATATATACCCGTGTAGTCGACTAGTCTACAAAACGAAAAGATCAGTGTGTTCCCTCATCGCGCCATGATGGCTTGCGTCTTCATCCCCGCTTCCGCGATAGCCTTTTCAAACGCCCTCATGTGCTCGTCTACCACAACCCGTCCATCCCTTCGTCCAATGCTCTCCATCTCCCACTTTTCAATCTTCAACCGACTCCTCTCCGCACCTTCCGTTTCCATCTTCCACTTGGCCAGCTGGTTTTTGACGGAACGAATCTTGCGTCCTGCGTCGGCTGTAGCTGCGCTATTCACCTGAGACTGCTCAGATATGATTGTGAGCGATGCGAGGAAGGATGCCGTATGAGATCGCATATGCGTCATAGATGGGAGTGCGACGCTGAGCGTGGATATAGATGACTGGGGCTGTTGGGATGCGTTTCCCAAAGGTTTTGACGAGGATAGTGATGTGGAAGACGGCGTCGTAGATGCATCTGCACGTGCAAAAAAGGATTTCTGGGGAGACGAGGGTAATGAGGGGGCATACAACGACTCTCCTTCCACCATCTCTTCCTCCTCTGCAACGGACTGGAGTTTGAACGGCTCCGAGGGTTGCCTTTCCGGTTCGTTATCCGAAACGGATACTTCGAGCGGATCAAGATCACCCAGCACATCCATTCCTCCCACCTCGGTGGCGATACGCTTCAGGTCCCGGTCATGCGAAATGAGCTCGCGCACTTGACCTTCGCGATCATGTACGGCATCATTGAGTCCACTGATCATGTCGGTTGTCAGATTTTCGAGGGTAAAGGTCGTGTCGATCGCTCGCAGGTGGTCGAGGAATCTATCCGTCGAGGCAAGGTTCTGTGCGAGGACCTCTATGGCATCCTGAGCCAGAGCAGCGCGTCGGATCGCGTCGTCGTCTTCGTCTTCGCTGGTGCCATCGACAACACTTTGGTCGCGAGTGCCACCATCTTCGCGCAACTCGTCATCCACAACACTGCCGAACTCGGCTGCTAGGCTGTCTCCTGGTGTACTTCCCCCCAGCTCATCCGCCAAGCTCGGGTTTCCGTCGAGGGGTACATCATGAACATCATCCACATTAGCGTCTCCGTTGGCATGCCTAGCAAGGTCGTCGTCGATGCCTTCGGCACCTTCGTCATATTCGATGCCGAATTCTTCAGCCAATAGCCTGGATGTGCCTGCGGCGGGGTCAGGCATTAATGCGACTGCAAGTTCATGGGCCAAAGAATGTGCTCCAGAAGGGACTGCGATGCTTTGATCAAGCGTGGATAGAGGGGTGGAATGGGCAAGAACAGAGTTGGAGGATGCGGAAGGGTGGCGAGACGATTTGCGGGGAGAGTTGGAAGAATGTCTAGAATGCATTTTAGGGTCGGTATGATACGGTGTGGTATAAGTTTTGTGGTAGCGGCGAGCAGTTTTGACGAGGTTGGCTCGATGACCGCTCTTTCCGCGTCTGGGTGCCTCTGTGTATCCGGTACAAGTTATGGCTGCGTCGCGTGGGTATTGTTCAAGGAATGTCCATCCGACTGGTAGTAGTGTAAGTGTTTTTGTTACGGACTCGTCTAGCTCGTCGTCGTGGTCGTCGAGGACGTTGTATTATGTAATGCGTGCTATCAGCGTACAAAGGTATCATAGATTCGAGTAGAATACATCTCATGATATCGTTCTCGTCTTGCCCATCCATTTTGACAGCGCGTCCCCAAAAACACCCATGCTTGTCGTTTTGCGCCGTTGCTCTTTTGCTGCCTTTGCCTTGGCATCATCAAACTGATGCTCCCAGGCGACGAGCTGACGTCGAAAACCGAGATTGGGCGCAACTATGCCACGTTTCGCCTGTACGTGTGCAATCGCCTCTTTCGCTCCCATCGGTGTCGTGGCAACCAAGTAGGCACAGACGAGGGTAGCAGATCGCGAGATGCCTTGCAGGCAGTGGACCTACGCATGCGTCTTTGAACCGACATCAAACCAGGCACTTGTCTACTCACGAGGACCTTGTTCTTCTCATCCGCATCCAACGCCCCCTGAATAAACTTGACAACATTGCCAAACCATTGCGCAATGTCGGTGTTCACGTCGTCGCGAATCGGGACGTGCATGACCGTCACATTATCTCCGAAATCTCTACGCACATCTGTCTCGATGGCGGACACGATGTGCGTGATCCCGAGTCGCTCTAGATTGCCCGCTGCGAGTCGGGCTGTGAAGAAATCCGAGAGGTACAGACGAGGGGTGATGGTGGTGACGACGCGGCCGTGCATGTCGTCTGTGCTATTCCTAGGACGCCGATTCACCGTCTTTCGTACGAGGGAATGTTGCCAGCTGGATGCAGGGAAGGAGATCATGGCGCGACGGTGGGGACTTGGACCCTGCCTTCATCAAAGGGATTTATATACATTTCCATTTCACTGTGGGGGTTTGCTGAGATGCCTCAGGTTCACGCACAGCCACCAGTCCAATACATAAACAACCATCAACAGCCAGCGCAGCTCATCCGAATCCGCTGACACATTTTGACCTCAACTCGATACAGCCATGTCTAAACATCATCCCGGTAAGCACCCTGTCATCTCTTATCGCGTCTGGGTTTTCATAACTTAGTATAGATCTAATCATGTGCAGACGTCAGCCTGGAATCGGTGCGTAACCTCGTTTAAAATGTCTTATTGATGATGACTTGACACGCCGTGTTCAGCTATCGGACGTTTGTGTGAAAAATGCGACGGTAAATGGTGAGCATCGCAACCAATCATGTCCCGCTCCCTTTGCTAACATCGTCATAGTCCCGTCTGCGACTCTTATGTTCGCCCTGAGACCCTCGTTCGTATTTGTGATGAATGTAACTTTGGGACCTATGGCGGCAGATGTATCATCTGCGGTTCTCCAGGTACTGTTCATTCACTCCATCCCATTCCTCGTGTCTAAACAATCCAATCCACTCAGGTATATCAGACGCGTACTATTGTGCAGAGTGCACAAGACTCGAGAAAGATCGTGATGGGTGTCCCAAGATCGTGAATCTTGGCGCCAGTAGAACGGACCTGTTCTATGAGAGGCGAAGACTCGGTTCGTTCTTTTTTATCGGGTCAAAGCACCCACTAATGTCAATTCCACGCATCAGGATTTAAAAAGAGCTGACTTTGTGGTTACAAAACACTGTACCGGGTCGGAATCTTTCTCGTGTCTAAGAGTACACAGCGATTTAGCAGGTACGGCACGGACTTCGTGTAGACTAGCGTCGCGAACTGATGGTTTGCCGAGTGCGTTCCGATCCAATGACCAAATACATTTTCCTGATTTCTGGAGTGCTACAATGTTGTGCAATCGGTACAGTATCTGTGATCTACAGATCAGCTCTTCCTGCAACCAAGCTCAATGCCAATACCATATTGGGAGGTCGTGGTATATATATTCTATTAGTCCGTTGAAACGTGTTACAGGTAGACGGGGTAGGAAATAATTGGTGCGGGATTTTCCAGGTTCGTAAACTGTCTGCGGTAGATATTAGTATCCTTTCTCCGTGTATGCAGTCTAGACCTTACCGAAATTGCGGCATGTCAACCTAGTAAAAACTCATCGTCAGCACGAGTTTCAGCGCAAAGACTGGCGGATCTTACTGGTGCCTTGAAGACCACAAACAAGTGAGTTCGATCGTGTGTATCAACAGCTTCACAATCTCCACACAAATCCTTTGCACAATATGCACATCGGAACCAGGCACCACAAATGCGCTCCAAACAGCGATCGCAAAGTGCTGTGGAATGGACAAGATAAGATAGGTATTCTGTGCGTAACGAATAAGAAGATCAGGTCCTGGCACAGTGATTTTCTCGCAAACCTTTCGGATCTGCGTGAGCAGCAAGGCCGCCCACAGGCCCCGCGGGGACTTTGTATCTGTACAAAAGGCTGTTCAGATTTCACGATGATCACAGGAAAACGGAGAGACATGCAGCTTAGGTAGGAACCCAGAAGGGGACTGGAGTGGACGATGAACTGATCGAGGAAGTTTGAAGAACGAGTGCATCGGATCGTGAAGGATATATGATCGTTCCTCGCAAGAAGCACACTAGTTTGCTTCAAGTCAGATGCGATTTCGTACCATCCAACAAGACACACGGACCAGGTTAAATGCGTTGGGCAACGAGGGGCACGTTGCACATTGATACATCGTTCCAAAAATGGTCTGTCAAAGTGTTTATCTGTGGGGTGAATCGCCTGGGTATCGCGATTCGTGCACAAACCTCGTGGCATCCGTCGCAAATTATGCGATGGTTTTCCGGTGGATCGTCTTGCGCGACGCGCTGAATGCGAGAACCTACTACAGTTTGTGCGTGGGAAGAATAGACTGAAGATGGTTTCGAGTGGGCCGCAGTAAGGACATGGGCAGCATCACGGCCAGTCCAAAGATGGATGGCGCGGCGTGAAGCAGTCTGAACCTCTTGAGTTTCAAGTGGGTAGGGAATCTATTGGATGTCAGATAAACGAATATTCTTGAGAGATCACAAGGTAGGCAGACCTTTATCATGATGTGCGAAGATAAGTGCCCTCCATCAGAGGAATCTAGGTTCCCCGGAAGTCCTGCTGACTCGCAGTTGGAGCAGATGTCAACAGAGTCACAGATTGCGCAATGAAAACGGGCGCCCAGAATGTCTTGGAGGCAACTGCGGGGATAAGAAAAAATCAACAAATATAAAAATAGATCGGGGTAGGCACATACTGCGCGCACTTGACACCTGGATGCTTCATGGCTGCGGAGCGATATGTTTATTTAAAAGTGGGAAGACACTAAAACGCATGCGTACACTGTTCTTCGTTACAGTCTTGCATCGTCCCTATAATGGGAAGATATTCAGGTTCACTCTTTGATCTCGCGGGCTTGTCCATCACAAGCAAGAAAGCATGCGCGGGATGTATGTCATGAACCTGACTGGAAACACAAGATCAATTGGTGAGCAATTGGTCAAAAATAACGCGGTAAATTGAAGAACCTATAACAGGCACGACAAAGGTTAAATTTCTTGCAAGATGCACATTTGTAGCGCTTCCCAATGATTGTGGTATTGCAAGTCGAACATTTACATGTCAGCATATCTTCCTGTTCTGAAATCGACTCCCACCATCGTCAGCGAGACAAATGCCCATAATCGGAGGTCTAGTACGCACCGACATCATCCCAACCGCGGTTTCCCCATACTTTCTCGAAATATGCATGGCGGACTTGTCCTTTGTGCCGGGGCGCAGAACGTATCCATGATGACATTGCATCCTCTGTAGGTTCTGCACCAATACTGCCCACCCGTTCGGTACTGATGCAAAGTGCATGGTAAATACCAGCGGCTTCAATGCACCCAGAACAAAGTTCATAGCCCACATTCTCCGAGTCAGACAGAGGTCCCGATACTCGAGAGTTATACAACGTTGGGCTCGAGGATGGGAGACCAGGCAGAGGTTTGTTGTTGGAATGTTCATTACGAGTAGGCGGGGAGCTGCTCCATATCGTCGATGAGGGAGATGGGGAGGAAAAAGGCGGGGAGATCCGATGGGCAGAAGATGGGTAAGAACGCGCGACATCCGAGCTCCTCTCCTTCCCCTTTCCAATGGCAGGATTCGATTCGCCGGCCACAAATGGGTTGCATACTGGCTCCTTTTCCCCACACATCGCGCATACATAGCGAATGGCATCAAGCAACACCCCACACTCAGAACACGTCGTAAGCGTCCCAGGTGGTGGCCCGACTGGTGGCAGGAACTGTAGGACCCCCGAAGGAACATCCGGGATGGTAGGAAGAATCTTCTCCGAACTAGAGGTAGATGTGGCGGAGCTTCTAGCAACGTCTTCATCTTGGACTTTCTGCTGCGAAGCTAGCCAACTGAGCTGCATGCTATTTGGCCGTACATGCCCGGATGACGAACCCGCGGACGGCTCATTGATACTGAACCCGTCCTCGTATCCGGAATCATGCGTGGAGGAGCTTCCCCCAGTGTAAGAGTAATAATACTTTCCTCGTGGATCCCGTTGTAACGCAAGGTCGCCGTCTATGTTCTCCAGCGAATGCTGTTCCTCCGACATCGATATGGATACTGAGCGAGAGTCAGATTCCGACGGTTCAGGTGTAGCGCCCAGCATGGCTTTGATGGTGCGTGCGTTCTGATCTCGGAGCCATGCTGCCCCTCTGTCTTGCGCTGACAGCGAGAGAACGCGTTCGAAAGGCGAAGCGGTATGGGAACGGTCGTCTTCCACTTCTTCAGTTGACCCCACTTCTGTCCAGCTGAGGTCCACATTGCTCCTGTTTCTCCCCTTGTACTCCTCCAAGCTTGCCAGACTCGATGTATCACTCAGGCTGGGGCCGTCGTAGTCCACCGTTATCTGAACTCGTAGAGTGATGCGTCGTTTACTTCCAAAACTCCTTCCTGAGGGTATAGATGCTGCAGAAGATGAGGGTGGGTCATCAGAGCCGGCCTGGAAATATTGGATGGCCTCTGTCAGATCCGATTCCGTTGAAACATCGGTGACTTCGCCATCATCATCCTTGTAGGAGATCACGTAGGGGGTAGCATAGAGTGAAAAGCACTGCTCGATCTACACAATGTCAATGTGTACAATGACTCTTCGTCACTGATAATAGCATGACATTGAACACACCTTGTTCTTCAAGAGATCGTAAGAACAATTCTTGGCCGATGCGAAGCTAATGTGCTTGTTCCACCGGTCAAACGTACACTTTACGACAAGTGGTCTGTCCGGACGCACATACATGCTTCGATGGGCAGTTAATTGGAGTGTTTAAAGGGTCCTCTAGTCCCTGGTTAGTAGCACCGCCCACACGGGTACACGTTCCGCAGCTGGCAGACGATCAGCGGCGTAAGCGAACATGACTCAGCCGTTCATCCAACCAGTATAGTGCTATTATTCTAGATCACCACAAGACACAACACATGATCTCGATGAACAACAATACATATTGCGAGCGTGAAGGAAACTGGATGTGCTTATAGAAAAGTTAGTTCGATGGAACACAATATTACTTAAGACAAGTGGAAGCTGCCAACTCCTTCCTTCATCGCTATACGCAATTTCTCTCTCATTACTTTCTTCGAGCTGTATTCTGGAAGTTTCAGATAGTTGACGCAGGTCATAACGCTAGGCAGATAGTCATCTGCAGTAAGTGGGGCTTCGTGAGGTTTTCGAACGACAGTGAGTGGCGGATTGAGGCCCCGGAAACCTATTATATTTGAGCAATCAAGTCGACCTGACTGGTGATTGCGGGAAGGCACTAACCTCCTATAGGCAACTTGGGACTTCCGGTGATAAATTGCAAGAAATCACGTCGTGTGGTCACGTCAAATTCAGACATCAGCTCGACTAAGTTACGAATTGAACGACTCTCCCCGTTAAACCCATGGTCAGCCTTGATGGCTTCGTTGAAAGCTGTGATATTCTGTCAGCACTGTAGTTAGTTGAGACAGTACAAAACACACTTTCAATACTCCAATCCTCGTCGGAGTTACCAAAAAGCATCACCAGTTCATCCGCAGAGAATGCCTGCAGATCGGCGATTGGAAACACTTTTGAAAACCCTTCCCTGAAGGCCCTAGCTTGGGGTCGAGCTCCCGTCCCGATGATCGCATCCAAAACTTCGTGGATGTATTGTTCCGCATTATCAGAAGTTACGGAAATGTCACGCCCACCAGGCTGTCATTGGAAGGGGGTTAGAAGGTGTTATCTCAACAGAAGGCCTACAGATCACATACTCTTAGCTCAATGTCGTAGCCCGGTAATGTGAAATCAAGAGCAAGATCCTCAACGTTGACAATATCCATTAGCGCTACTTTGCGGAAGAGCTGCTCAACGGAGATGGGGTCGCAAGTCTGTAGTATATAAACATTGAGAAACTAACCTTCTCTGCTTGTCCTTTGACAGACACATAATTCTGAAGTTTAGCGAGAGAATTCGCGAGGTCATTATCAACCAGCTAGAATACTGTGAGTGAGAACATTAAGTCAACCAACAAACGACCACGCACTCTGAGCGAATCGATGGTCAACGGAACTTCTTCCCCAAGAACGAGCTTAATGAAGATTTTGTTGAGAGAAAGATCTATGATTCTAGAGTCCAGCATCGCTTTGGCCACATACTGCCCTATCACTCGAAGAATATGGGTCCGTTTCCTTGAAAGAGTGAGTTAGGAGAAATAGTTGATGCAAGGCTAATCGCATACTGTCCACCATCGTTTGCGATGTCATCGGGGCTGATGGGTGCCGGATAAAGCCCAGAAGGGTGATGGACATGGATGCCAGGAGAACCTGCATCCGCATCACGCCAGATCTTCAAGTCTTTGCGCGCAAATTCCTTGGAAACAAGCGAGTAAAACTCCAAGGTTGGACCGAGACCAGTACCAACTTCCTCGAAGTATTCTACCTCCAAGATTGAAGAAGACGAGCCATAAAGCTCGAACACCTTCACTGCAGACTCGAGAATATGCCTGCGTGATATACGAACTTTCTGGCGCTGAAGTCGACCAAGGAACCCGATTCCATCATCACGGCGTGAGGTGTCCTGTCCTCGATTCTGTTGACTTTGCCACTTGAGAATAAGGCGTGCATAACCGAATGATGTGGATTGTAGGTAGTTGTAGCGAGTGGCAAACGGGAATAGGAACGGGAAATTTTGGGGAAGGTCAATTGCCCAGTCAGGTAAACAGGAACTAGACACAAGATCAAGTATCTGTCATCAGCACTGAAAAAGAACGAACCTCGCAACAATCATTGGCTCTTCAAGTTGACGGGTGAGTTTGGCCGTCAACTTGTTGTTGATGAACGCAGACTCTGGTAAGGCATAGCGTTCGAGAGGTCGTGAGGGTCGTTCAGCTTCTACCGCGTTGAGTTTGTGGAGGACTCGAAGAAGACGTAGTATCTTGGCATGGGGAGCGTCGTCGGGCAGCGAAGAAAGTGTGGGACTGGGTGACCGAATCCTTGCAACCGCTTCGCTTCGCGCTGAGGGACAACCTATGAGCAAATTTTGGCCGGGACGCCACGGAGAGATCTTACACTCTTGGCTGGGAGGTGGTCCACTGACTTTCTTAAACTTGACCGTGTATACTCCCTGCCACATGGCACTGGATGGTAGCGCACCTACCTTCTTCCTCATCTCATGCTGATGGATTGCGCCGTATATAGTTAAATCCAGTGGAAGTAAGTGATCATCCATCCAGAATTCAAGATGCCAATCAGTAGGTTTTGCCTTAAGAGCCGCAGCATAAGAGGACTTCTGGACATTTCCTTGCTGAACCAACGACATAGGTGAAATGCCTCCTTTTGAGGAATTCAATGTTGCTATGCGTGTGCCACCCGGAGTTTGTGCTTCAATCCTGCCATCATCTATAACGTACCATGTAAGCAACACCGTGATAGCAAACCTACGACATACCTTCGGCGACTGATAGTGTCACGGTTTTGTCGGCTGCTAGGTCCTCATCTTCTTCAAAAACCTGCATGTCATAATGTCAGAATAGTTCACTGCGGGAGAAGTCGAACCCGACCTCCGCGTCAACTTCGTCATCCGTGAGTTCAGTAGTGAGTCCACTCTCTTGAACCAAATGTTCTTCCCTCCTTGACAAACTGTCCTGAGCTGAGGAAGGGTTGTCAGAAAGAACTCCAGATGTTCCGTTCTTCACACTGAGGCGTTTGCTACGTCTCCGGCGAACTTCATTCGGTGGTGGAGCGGCATCTGACGATGACGAGGGAGGATGAACCGCAGTGGGATCAGGCGGTATCCGAGAGGTAGTCGAGGTAGTCCCTGGACCAAAGCCAGATGCAGTCATTGCTGCAAGCATGTTGGACATGCGTCCACTGGACATCAATCCAGCAACCCGGGGGCGAAGGTAGTCATTAAGAGCCTGGAATGTTGCAATTGCGTGTATCGATACAACCATGTTCTGCAGATTTCGTGGAATGTCTGATTCATCATCAGCAATCAAACGAAGCCGTAACTGGCGCGCGAGCAAGGAAGGAGAACTTCGTTTCGAGTCTAGGGAAGTTAAGTCAATGGGGAACTAAACGCGCAACAAATAAACTTACCGTCACTGCCTTGTGCGATCGTGATTACCTCAAAATTCTCCATCCTCGTTAGGCTTTCTTGCAGCTTCTTGACCAGAATACCAAAGGGAGAGTGATTCAAATTTCCGGCTCTGGAGGACCGGGTGAATGTTTCAAACAGAATCTCTTGGCGGCGCTTGACTGAAACTGCGTATTTTCAGTGTATGACCAGGACATACGAAAGGCGACTAACCTAAACCTTTCTCTGTGGAAAAGCGAAGAAGTCCCTCAACAGCACCGCTCCGGAGCAGCTCGAAACTGGAAACCGAACTTTCTGAGGTAAAGTGGTCCGCAAACTCTTTTAAAGTGGAAATCATTGCTTGCTCAGCAACGTCTGATACAGAGAGCTTCTTGACCAAGCGTTGAAGATCGTCGAATGAGTCATCGCTATTACTACCGCCATCATCTTGGCCAAGTGAATACTTGAAGCGCATGACACGAGCGCGCAGTGTGATCGCATCGTCTGGCTCAAGAGAGAATACATGATGTTTTTTGTGTCCAGATATTCCAGAAGAAGCGTAGATGGCGATGTCCCCCGTAACAGAAATGTCTGGTACATCCTTATCTTTTGACTTTGTCGTGGAGAGTGCTCTGGAAGCAAGAGCATCGATTTCATGGAAAACACCCTCCCTTCGTAAGGCTGGCCTATATTCAGAAGGAAGCTTTTGCAAAAGAAGGTCGACAAGCTGTAAAGCGCCAATGATCAGTGATGGGTGATCTTTTGATGATAGAATGGACGACGCGAAGCTGGCAACCGGGACCAACTGGGGGTCAAATTGATTAGGAATAGACGGAAGATATATTAGAGTACTGACGCGTAAAGCAGTCTTGAGCTCAATTCCTTCTGAAAAGCCCACAGCCTTTAACAAACCCGTAAGGGTCTTGATACGGATCGGTGTGATTACGCTCGCGGCATAAACATCGATGAGAATGGGAACCATCAACTGCATAAAACGTCCAACGACCTCTGGCTTGGAACGTAGCAAATCTGTTCTGTCCGATGGAGGCTCTAGACCGGAAACAAGAGGCATGACCTCATCGACATCCTGAACCTGAGCGTCTGATTCCTGAGTGGAATCATGATGACCGGTAAGGTTCTGTTGCGTATCAAGTGCCATGGCTGAATCAGTGAAGGAGTGGGAGACTGCGGTAGTGGCCTGTCGAGCAGCGGCGCGATCAGCTTTAGCCTTAGTTTTGACCATTCGTGCCAAAGCCTTGTCGGTGTAAGCCTTGTGATCAAAAACGCCATCTAGAAGTATGTAAGCACTGTTTGCACCAGAGACATGGAAACACCCCACCCTTTGGAAGTGGAGGCATGAGTTCAGATATGAGACTAAGGGCCTCTTCTACCTGATCTTTGGAGCGGTGCGCCAAGTTCTCCATTACGGTCATGTGTGTAACATCACCTCCAAGGCCCTGACCGCCTTCAAGTGTTTCAGCAGATGCAGAAGGCAGAACGCCAGTAAGAATCTGGTAAAGTGTGTCCACAATATCTGCTTGCAACAGAGTGATAGTAATCCGGGGACTAGCACGAGCCGCGGTGGCCAGCGCCCTCAGGAGTAAGGTGTATGTATTCGCTGCAATCAGAGGCGACCCTCCGGAGGGCATGAGGAGAAGATTTATGGCGCGGATTGCTGTCTCGTCCAAGAGGCTCTCGAGGTTTTCTGTGGATGCACGATGATAGGAATCGATGATGCGGATAACACAAAGACAAGCAAATTCAACTAGTCTTTGATCAGAGTATCCCAAACAGTTGCGGATTATTGGCCAGACACCAAGAACCATAGGATAATGGTCAGAGGAAATATTTCTGCAACAGTTTGCTGCAGCCTGAAGTGCGGTCCTTTGGACGGCGATGGAGAAAAAGTCAAGGTAATTCAGTAAAGCTGCAAGTCCATTTTCACGAACGATGGAGCTTGGGAACTCCTCAGAGATCTTCTCCAGTGTCTGTGACAGCACCATCAGGAATAACAAAACGCACAGAAGAAACTCCACCTACACTGAGGGTTTGTTCGGCGAGATCGATATAAGAAATCTCTATCAGCTTGCTGCAGAGAACAGGGATAGCCCCATGATAAACTACGGTATGCGCCACCCCCGGAAGAGCCTCCATGAGATTAGCGAGGCATCTACAAGCAAGCATCTGAGCCTCGAGGTTGTCGTCCCCTTGATGATTTTCCCCAGCGCTTATAGCCAAGGCCGCAGCGAGAGCGGCGTCAGGATCGTGATCTTCATCATCACCTCCGTCATCGTCATCGTCTTCGTTCACGCCTCGTCCCCCTAAAATCTTGACAAGTTCACGCACGAACTCTTCGACCTGAAATGAGCCAGCCAAGGTATCCTCGGTGGAAATGGAGAGTAGCTCGCTTAACTCTTGTAGAGTTACAAGACGAGTGGTTGGACTGGCGGTGGACTTGATATTGTTCAGCATGGTCTTGAGGCGCCCCGAAAGGGATACCATGTATGACCCAAGATGCCGATAGTCACCAAAAATGGCCATCGTAGCAGTCTCATCCAGGCCACCAAACCCTCGGGAACCTTCTGTTGGAGACCGCTCTTCATCGTCTCCCCCATCATCAACATCACCTTCAACAGGTAGAGGTTCATTATCACGATCATCTACGTCGTCATCGTCATTCGCAAAACTATCCCTCCGATCTTCCTGTGAGGGTTCTTCACACTTGAGCATTTCGGGGTCAGCCATATGGACGTCTTCATCATGAATTCTGGAGGTGCTAGCAGCGGCGGCAGTCTTTGCCTTAGTGGCCACTTTTCCTTTGGTCGGGGAAGGCCTGAATGAATAGAATTAACACATGCTTATACGCCAGATGATCACAGATACCTAGACTTTTTCGGCATTGGAACAGAGATCGAGGTTGAGGGGCCGGCTCTGGATCTCAAGGAATAGGCAGTAGTTCTGGTGTGTTTGCAAGATGATAATGCGGCTGAGTTCGTCCCCTCTTCTTCGGAATCTACTTCAGGCGCAGCACGCTTTTTTCCTTTCCGGTCCTTAGTTGGTTCGTTGATTGCGAGAGATGAGGTTGTGGCCGATGGGAAAGTGGCTCTCCTTGCCCTGGAACCGCGGCAGATGACGGGCGTCAGACGCAAATGTGTCGGCAAATTCACAGGATGACACACCTCTTAGAAGCTCGGACAAAATCCTCGGTAGAGTCCTTGGCTTTTCCCTTTCCCGAAGTAACTTCACGGGATCGTTTGTTCTTTGAAGTCGTTGACTTGAGCGAGCGTGCGGTTTCCGAGGGTGTACCCGATTGCTCCACAGTGTCGCTGTCCTTGTCTCTTGCTTGTTCGCGTTCTTTCTCCTTCAGCTTTGAAGCCTTGACTCTAGCACTAGAGCGTAACGATCTTGATTGAGAAGTAGTTGGCGTGGAAGTGGATGGAAATTGAGTTGGTTCTGATTGGGGTAGTTGGGAGGTACTGGAGCTCGTGGCCTCTTGTTGATGGTTAGGTTGGAAGTCCATTTAGAGCATACCCCCAGCCATCGAATCAGAGGGTTTAACAGGAATTTAAGACAAGGTCGCGGTTAAGGAGAAAGAGTTGTGGAATGTGCGTGCTACTAAATTGAAGGAGTATTGCTTCGGCCACTACGTAGGCGAAGGCGTGGGAAATTCCCCCATGGTAAGACCCCAGATCGCAGCCCGTACTATATGACTCAAATCCGTCAAAAAATTGGAGCCCGTTACACCAGCGATTCCTTCAGAACTTCGTCCACACTCTTGACAAATATTTCCACAATCATCTTAATCTCCTCTGTCGTCGCATTATATGCAGGACCTAACATAAGATGGTCGCCTTTGGACCCATCAATGCTCGCTCCTCCGCTCGCTCCAATGACAAGGAGGCCATTCTTGAGGCAGCGTGCTTGGACAAGAATCGCAAATGTTTGCCTCTTAAAATCAAGCTTGTCTGCTTCATGGCCCGAGAAATCAAACTCGATGCCCCAAAATGCGCCACGGCCGCGAATTTCGAACGTAAACGGCTTGGATGTTGCTCCTTCCGCCAATAGTCCCTGAAGAAGGAGTTTACCCATCAGTTCGCCGTTCTGTACGGCCTTTGAAAGCAAATCCTCTTCTTCTATGACCCTTTGTACGGCTAAGGATGCCGCACATGCCAATGGATGCGCCTAGAGGAATGCTGAGACCGTCTCGCGTTTGAAAAGAAGCTCACACTACCTGATACGTGTGTCCATGCTTAAGAAGACCTGATCCACCTCGTATACCCCTCGCGACTTTAGGAGACAAGAGTACTGCTCCGATAGATCCATACCTATTCGGCTCTCAATTAGATAAATGCCTTAGGTATGCACTCTTACGTACCCTCCGCCAAGACCTTTGGCAACCGCCTGGAGATCAGGGGCTGCTCCGTCACCTACACTCTGCCATGCGTGTAGGGAGCCCATCCCTAGGAATGCGGATTATGCTACCACTTACTGAAGAAGAGAAATCGGCTTACTACCCATCCCGCACATAACTTCGTCCAGGATAAACAAGGCACCGTACTTCTCACAAACAGACTTCATAGCCGCAAAGTAACCCTTTGGCGCACCCACGACACCGCTCGTAACACCGACAACAGTCTCCGCGGCAACTGAAATGGAATTCAGTATTGTAAGATTACACCGGAAATAGAAAGAACTTGCATCCGATTACAGTGTCTGGGCCAAGTTCAATGAACTTGTCCTCTAACTCTTGTCGAAGACGCTCGACGTACTGCTCCTCTGTTTCCTCTGGTTTTTGGAAGCGTTTCGCATATGCGGGGGAAACATGATGGAAATGCTCCTTGTCAAGGATATCTGCACAAGGTGCACGCCGAGTGGGGTGATAGCCGAGGGACAAGGTGCTGAGAGTATTGCCATGAAATGACAGTTGACGGGCAATAAAATTCTTTCTGCCAGGTTGTCCAATTTCTACAAAGTACTGCGATGTCCTTACATCAGAGAGGTCGAATCATCGCGGACATCACTAACCTGTCTTGCGAGCTTAATCACGGCCTCCATAGCCTCTGAACCTGTTATTGAATGTTAGAAGCTACATTTGCTCGTCTTGCAGTTATACTTGCCACCAGATGCGAATGCCACAAGTTCAAATGCACCGTTGCTCGAATCAACGAGGAATTTCGCAAGTTTCTCTGCAGGATTACTGGACAGTTGCATATTATATATATCTGATGGATACCATGCGGACGTCAATCATATCACAGATAGGGTCAGCCAGGACGGACAGGTAAGGGTATCAAGTTGCTTTTTGATGGCGGCGATGACATTTGGATGGCTAGTGCCAACGCAAGACACAGCCGCCCCACCAATCCCATCGACCACACGACGACCATCCTCTAGGTCGACATAAATGCCCTCACCGTGGATTGCGACAGGTGGTGTCCACGGCGTCCTGTGCAAGATAGAAGTAGTGGTAACGGACATCGGGGACGTAGTCACTCAGTGGGGGTGGCTGATGGGAAGAGAATGGTCCTGAGATGGCCGTGTCTGCACGCATTTATATGTAAATTAAGACGAGCGAGATCCAGTCGGAAGACAGAACCCCCGAACTCTCCTAGACAACAGAAATTAAAAGCTCGCGTACCTCCGAACTAACCCGAGCCTACGGTCAGCTGAGCATAATTTAGCAATATACGATTCTTCCGATTTTCGGCGTAGCCTTCTGGAGTGAGTCTGCTTTAATAGACAAGAGGTTAGTTTCACTGCACCAACGTCAGTATTTGAACTGGCGCACCCCTAAATACTGTGGTACGGGTGGACGGAACGCCGATGTTATTCAATGTGGATAATCGTGTGATAAACATTGGTTCAACTTGATGTAGTACCGTGCATGTGATCTTTGTTGCCAAGTTCCAATGGCACCATCAACGAAGAAACGCAAAGAACCCCATCCAAACACCACGCTAATGGATTTTTTTCCCGGTGCTGACGCGACGAAGCGAGCAAAGTTAAAAACGCCTCAACAATTGATGCATGTTGAACGACAGAACAAGATGGTGTCCAGAGAAATCATTGTCATCGATTCTGACAGTGATGATGACGTCCATGGGAAGGGCTCGGGTGGGAGAGGAAGTGTTCGACTGGACTCCAGCGCAGAAAACAAGGATACCTTCGGTGCGCCTTCGGAGCTGTTGCGGCCTGTTCCTCAGTATACGGCGCATTCGCCATCCCCAGCTGCACGCAAGCCGGACCAATCGGAATCCATGTTTGGTGTTTCAGCTCCTTTATTAGAGCAGGCCCCAATCAGTTCGTACTATTTCTAGCCTTTTTGCGGGGACGATCTCAACCTAGCCTGCACAGGAAACAAACTACCAGGGTCCGAAGGAAGTCGAAGCGAATCATTCACGCTCGAAAACACGTTTACTACAGTAGAGGGTAATCCAGCTGATGACCCCGCAGTCGGCCTTCCCATAGGGGATCGGGCTATCGGAGACGATGAACTCGTTGTTCTGAAAGTCTCGGATAATAGCACCGAAATTGATGAGGGTGGGGCAGAACTTTTTGACGAACAAACCTTTTGTCCTGTGTGCAATATGGATTTAACAGGGATTCTCGTTTTTGTAAGTACACCAAACAGGGACTGTCATTCCAATCCGCCGACTTGCGCTGTCCTTCGCTTAGGAAGCAGAGACTCATGTCAATCAATGTCTTGACAAGACTTCGCAAAACGATAGCTTTGCTATGCAAGAATGTGCATCGATCGCAGTGTCAATCAAACCAGACGTGACTTCTAATGACGACAATCCCGGTACATTAATCAAGGGCCACGGAGGAGATCTGTACACCGTGCTGATGAATTCACATAAGGAGGATGAATTTTGGGTAGAGGCGGATGCCACCGCTAACCGCGACTCCAGCTCTACCCGAGGAAATCGTAGAAGAGCCCCGTTTTACAAGGTGTTACAAGGGATGCCAATTGCTGTGGATGCCTTCTGCTACGGTACCATTCCAGGTATTACAGCGTATTTTCTGACGTTGGTTCAACATGTGCCATAGTTCATTCATCTATGCTGACTGGACCATTGACAGCCACGCGCATTCCGACCATTACACAAATCTCGGATCCAAGTGGAACAGTGGTCCTATCTATTGTTCAGGCCAGTGCACAAGTTAACTTTCATACTCGTGCTAATGCTTCTGCAGAGGAGACCGCCAACTTAATTATACACATGCTAGCTGTAGATCCTAGGTGGATCCATCCCTTACCCTTGGACAGACCGACAGTGATACCTAACACCGGAGGAGTGACCGTGACCTTGATTGAAGCTAATCACTGTCCAGGTTCCTCTTTGTTCTTCTTCGAGGGGCAGCAAACAATCGATGCTGGTGACAGTGTATTCAAGTCTCCCTCCATAGGTTCGCCAAGAATCTTTCGTTACCTGCATTGTGGGGATTTCCGCGCGTCACCACGCCATGTTCTTCACCCCGCTGTGAATGGAAAGCATATCGATCACATCTACCTAGATACCACATACCTAGATTCGAAGGTTTGTCGTGCCCCTTTCTCAGATGTCGAAAGCTTGATGACCAGAACAGTACACGTTTTCGCCTCAACCACTCGTTATCTCTGCTTGCGCAGAATTGGCTCGGAGACGAGTGGTGGGAGGGGCTGAAGAGAATCCCGACGTTCACATAAACGGAGATTCCACGCTAGATGTTTGGATGAAATCCTTGACCTCTGCTGGCAGGGGTGGGCCACAGATGATACAGGGGCGCACCCTTGTGATAGTAGGGTGGGTGGGGGTTTTTCTTTTCCCTTTTTCATTCACAGCTAACTTCGCTTCTAGCACATACTCAATCGGAAAGGAGCGTATTGTCAAAGGTAGGGGGGGATCAATTCTGTCGTCCAGGTTGAGGCTGAAAAAGAACTTGCACTCAAGCGATTGCCCAGGCTCTTGGGACAAAGATCCACTGTGATTCGCGCAAGACTGCTATATTACGGTGTCAGACTGATAAAGAGCTACACGCTCTCCTGACCGCGGATCCTGTCGAGGCAGGCGTGCATATATTGCCGTTAGGAGCAGTAACTTCAGAGAACCTTAGAACGTACCTTCAACGGTTCAAGGGCACGTTTTCGAGGGTTATAGGGTTCCGTCCTACAGGGTGGACGTGCGTTGTTTCTGTCTGAATGTTTGATTTTGGTTGACTTTTTCCAGTTACTCTCCGCCATCTGGCAGTCATCTTTCCAATGTCTCGATTCAATCTATCATCTCTCACGGCCAGTCATGTCATTTCTCTTACGCAGATCTCCAGCCCTCGCAGAAGTCATCATACAATATCCAGATATTTGGCGTGCCTTATTCGGAGCATAGTTCATTCTTTGAGCTCACTTGCTTTGCTATGTCATGCGACTGGGGTAGAATGATACCTACCGTGAACGTGGGCAACCCTACTTCAAGGGCTAAGATGACAAGGTGGTTGAGACGATGGGAGTCGGAGAAGAGGTGTACTAAACCGTCCGTCATATCACCCAGAACAGCGGATTACTGGTAGCCCACACCATGCTGTGGAGATAAAATCGAATTCAGGATTTCACACAAGTTTCACATACAAAAGCTACGAATGATTTGCATATTCGTATGCACCATGTGTGGGTTTTTTGTGGTCGTAAGAAGCATACACATGGAGGTACACACACGTGAAAGGGGAGCTTGCCAGAACCAATGACAATACGTATCTATTGCTCAGCAGCACGTCTTCTCCGGAGATCTCTCTCCTCGGAAATCGTCAACTTAGTGCCTTTACCCTTCGGCAACGATACCCAAGGCTTAGTGCCTTGACCGATAACAAAGATGTTGGAGATACTAGAATTGCCGAATGTTGGAGCTCACTGGCGTAGGAAATGCATAATGTCACGTACCGTGTGGCGAACGTACGATCGAGAGAATCTTTGACATGGACGATATCAAAGCCTCCAATGTGCTTCTCACGATGAACGATGACACCTGCACGACCCATGTTACGGCCACCAGTGATCATTACAATGTTACCAGTATCGAAGGCGACAAAATCGGTGATTTTGCCTTGCTCAAGGTCAAACTTCACGGTATCGTTGACCTTGATGGCTGGATCAGGATAACGGATCGTGCGTCCGTCGTGTGTGACGATATGAGGGACGCCCTTAGCGCCAAGGGCCACTTTGCGGACCTTGAGAAGTTTGTAGGCAGCTTCCTCGGGGGTGATGCGATGAATAGTGAATCGACCCTTCACATCATATAGCAAACGAAAATGTTCGCCAGACTTTTCGATCGAGATGGTATCTGATCTAATGTTAGTGTATTATCTGAGCAAAGAGCTGGAATTACTCACCCATGAACCCGGTGGGATAGGTGGGGTCAGTGCGCACTTTTCCATCGACTTTAATGAGGCGTTGGCTGACGATTGTAATGACCTCGCGTCCGGTCAGAGCATACTTGAGCCTGTTACGGAGAAAAATCGTGAGGGGAAGAGATTCGCGGAGCTTGTGAGGACCAGGGGATGGGCGGGGAGCCTGTGATCTGTTTTTGAGCTTGCAAGGACCATGAAACGGGGAGGATCCCTCACGTAGGTGCCGCTCAGTTTGTCAAGCATCCACGACGAAGGGGCTGCGAGGCGTTTCAAGTGCTTTTTTGGTCCGCGGGCCTACAAAACATAGAATGCGTCAGATGGCGTCAAGCAGGACGAGGATATATCCAGTCCATCCCAACAAGGCGGTCGGCATCCACCCGTCCCAGCGACGGAAAGCATCGAATAATGATTGCTCTGCGAGTTCACAAGCATATCATGGGATATACAACTGACCATGATGAGTTTCTTGAGGAATCGGCGACGGCAACGACGACCTTGATTTCGACACCGAGTAAATCTTGCAGGCGCCTCGCAGTGAACGGGAAGACTTCAGGGTAGGCTCTTCGATGACACGTGACTAGCAACCAATGCCGGGCAATGCACCAAGCTGTGTGCCATAGTCGGCATTGACAAGTTTCCCTGCGCGCACCGGAGTCGTAGCTATTCCCTTCTCCAAACTGCTTGCGAACGCCCATCCTTTGTGGAATGCAAAAATACCGCCTTGCCACCGATCCCATCAGATATCCATATAGTGAATACCACCATGATAATCTCGCGAGCTCCGAGCATACACAGGCTAGCAATCCCCCCGAAGGACCACTATCGATGTCCCAAGGGACCTGGAGCATCCAGTTAAACCGCCATTCTTCGTTTTCGTTTTCCTCGATATCGAATAACCTGACGAAGTTCTTCTACCGTCGGTCATTCGCATTAGAAGGACATAACTTCCCCCCATCTTTCGTCCGTCGCACACATGGCCCTTGGACATCTACAGCTGGATCTTCCATTGCTTCCACCGCCCGCTTTCTCGTTCTGTGTATATTTTGGTACACCACATCTGCACTGTCATCAAACACTGGAAAAGTGATCCTCGAACAGTTTCGCTATCCGGTCACTCTCACCATCATCCAATTTGGTTTTGTCGCCTCCTGTTGCCTCCTAATCATGACCCCTGCAATTAATTTCAGCAAGTTTCGCTCACCAACGGCTGCTATATTGAGAGCGACCCTACCTATGGGTGCATTCCAGGTCGGCGGGCATATGTTTTCTAGCATAGCAATCTCCAGAACTCACGTTAGCACTGTGCACACCATCAAGGTGTGTTACACTTACACTTTCCCACTTTTTCATTGCTCAAAACAACACACAAGGCATTGTCGCCGCTCTTTACCGTCGCCGCGTACGCACTTCTCTTCGGGGTCAAATACTCTCCGAAGACCTACTTATCGCTCCTTCCGCTAACTATCGGAGTCATGTTAGCATCCACTTTTGATGCTTCCGCGTCTAGCTCGGTCGGGTTGCTCTGTGCCTTTGGTTCCGCCATTGTATTCGTGAGCTCGAACATCTTTTTCAAGAAGGTCGTCCCGTCCGGATCACATGCATCCTCGCACCGGCTTGATAAAGTGAACCTGTTGTTCTATTCATCGGGCGCGGCCTTTTTTTTAATGGTACCCCTCTGGAGCTTCACAGACCTCCCTCGTCTCCTCGTTGCCCATGATAACCAGGCACACATTGTCCATCCTAATCATGGTCACTCCCCTATCCACACTCTCGTATATCACTTCACCGTGAATGGCCTAGCACACTTTTCCCAGAGCATCATCGCATTCGTGATTCTGTCATCCACTTCGCCAGTCACGTATTCCATCGCTTCCTTGGTTAAACGGATATGGGTCATATGCATGGCAATACTATGGTTCAACCAAAGTGTTCACGCAATTCAAGGGATTGGGATTGGGTTGACATTCATCGGCCTATACTTGTACAACGCAGCTAAGAGGGATGTGGAAAAGGGAGAGATTAAGCTGAGGAGAGTAGTGGCCACACGGGATATGATGCTTCCTTCTCACTGCGTGGAAGAGCAACTCTTGAGTGGCAGCACCCCGCCGTCACCTAATTCGCGAGCAAAACCAGTGATGTCCTCCACGACGGGGGTCAAATCACGTCCTCAATGCTCTTCCCCGCCGCCTGGCAATGCACAACTACAATCGCTTGATATGCACAACAAATCTCTAGGGAAGAAGCTTTCCACTCATGTTTCTCCACTGAATGTGTCTGCGACATTTACTAAACGCGCGGGAATCATATCACCTGTAGAACCTTACCCATCACCCCCTCCATCGATTGATTCTCCCCTATCCGAGACAGTTTCCCTTCCATACCCACACTCACTTGAACTGGTACATGAAACACGGGTGTCCGCTTAGACAGAGAGCGTTGGCATCATTTATGATTACTATTAGACGCTACATGATCCTGTATTCGCAAATGTTGCGCGATGGATCGAGTCCTATAGGACAACCTCTACTATCTGAAGTTATGGAGCTTAAGCTAAGTTCCCGAGGGGCGAGGCATAGTGGCTTTCTTGAGTTGATTGTGTGGGAGCAATTACATGGGTCATAAAACGCGAGGAAAACACAATGAATAGCCATATACAGTGAGCAGCCTCTAACAGCTCGGGTGTCCATATCCGCCATGGGTTACTTGCGGGCTGTGGTTTTCTGGCTTTTGATGACCTTCTTTACGATTTTTGCTTCCTCGACAAGGAAAGCACGGAGGATACTGTGTGGGAATGATAAGACATGGAACGAAAGGGAGATCAAAAAAGGTATACCGCGACTTTACACAGTCGCCACACCGTGAGCCGCCATACGCTCGACGCACGGTCTTTATGCGTTTCGAAACAGTGGCGTATTGGCGTGGACGAAGCGCAGGAACCTACGAGCCCGGTATGAGTTCTCCGAATATACAGCACGGAAAGATATCGAGCATACACCAGGCAATCCGATCCCGCAGTCACCGCATTTGGGTTGAGTAGGTGGTTTTTTGAGGTGGTGATAGACAAGCTTTCCGCCTGGGGTCTTTACGATGCGGCGGCGGTTGGAGGTGGTGTTATAAGGTGTACGTTTGCGAAGCGTAACACGTTGGGCCATTATCGACGTGTGGTTGGATGACTATCGATACGTCCCGATTGTGGCTGAAAGTGCTACTGTACAGCGCATCGGCGTCTGCCGAGTCGAAGAATTGTGACTGTGTGACACAACCAAATTAGGAAGCTACCTATATGGGACGGACCTATTTGAAGTCTGGGGTTGATGACTCCGATTGATCAACTTGTCTTTGAACAATGTCCCAAAGCCCGTCGAGGAACCTCACAGTGAGACGCGGATCTGTGAGCGCACCAGACCCACTCGGAAAAAATGCAGTTCTGAATCATGATCCCAATCGATCCTCGTCCTCTATACTGACAATCGTTCGCGTCGTCGACCCCACTTCCCCCTCCGGCATCGTCCTCAACTTGTCCGACTCGCCTTCCTCTCCCACACACGCTCGCAGGGCCCTCCGTCGTCATGGAACCATCTCCACTTCTACTTCTTCTTCCACCGATAACAGACTCAGCTTTGCTTTCTCCTCCTTTTCCCCTATTTCTCCCACACAACCCTCCAGTCCGTTCTCATCTTCAGGTCCACAGAATCATCCTCCTAGGACCGGTTCAAGTCCATCGTCCTCCCCCCGCCTCAGGCCAAGCTCTCCTCAGTTCGTTCGTCGGAATTCCGCGTCCGGGGGTTCCACCTTTTCAAAGCCCAACCTTACACCAGAGCAGCTCGTCGACCTCGCCCGTCAATCATCTGCCCCTCGTTTCCTTTCTGCTCCACACCACCCCTTCTCAAACAATTCTGATGCTACGCCATCCTCGATGTCTCCGGCAAAATTCACCCTCCTGCCCGTTGACGTCTACCTCCCTTTTATCGACAGAGCTGCAGAAACTACTCACTTGCTCGCAACTCCCCCAACAAAGAAACTTTTCTCTCTATTAGCCCAGACCTTTCCGACGCAGGCACACGCGGAAGCGCAGGATCCGTTCGTTGCCGATCCAGCCCGATGGTCCTTCAACACACTGCGCCGGTGGCTAACCGAAGTTGATCGCTCATCCGCGAATGACGCTGTATGGGTGAGACAGGCTCGAAGATGTATCCTTTCTCACTCAGAACTTATCTGGGAACGCTTGAAAGGCGCGCTAGGTGTACCCCCTGAATTGGAACAGGAGGACCTCGAGACATGTCATTTCATAGACTCTGATTCAACTCCTACTCTTTTCATTCCAAGGGAGGAGCACAATACGGACCTCACCGATCCCTCCCAGGAGTCTCCGGATTCGATCGCTCTGACATCGTCCCCAGAGCAATCAGTGATCATGGAACCCATCTTAGCCACCCCATCCTCGCTCCCTCCCCCTTCTACTCCCGGAATAACTCACCCACCGCCGTCAAGTCTTCCCGCTGGTCTTTCTCAATCTGCCTCCAAGGGCCAAGTTGATCAGGTATTACAAGACATTGTGGAGGATCGGGAAGAAGATGAAGAACCTGGTGCTAACACCAATGACTCCGAAGATCGCATCATTTCGGAAGTCGATTCCAAAGCACAGATCCATGGAATTCGTGTATGCACGTCCCCGATTCCTTCTTCTTCTGCAGTCGCACCGCAAGTGTTTTCGTATCCACCTAGCCCAGATATGAGCATAAACGTATCAGGAAGAAACAGCGTTGAACCCCGCAGCCCGGATTTCTCCCAACTTCCAATCACCCGTCGCCTCTCTCGTACAAGTTCCCAAGGATCTATTGTTAGTCTTGGGCGGCCTATGTCTGGGTGGAGTATCCTCTCAACCACACCCCATTTCGTCCTGATCATTTCTTCACAGCTTATATGGATACCGTGATTCCGGCTACAGTGTCGCTTCTTCCGAAGTTGGGGACAGCGAAAGCGAGCGTGCATATGATCCCGTTGGCGACCGCGTTCCAGGCAATCCTCTATTCCCGAGCAATTTTGCTCGCCTTGCGTTGGGTCCAACTTTACGCGCCAAGTATGCTCCACGATGAAATCTACATTGCTCGCTCATTCGATTTCTAGCAACCCTTCTCTACGCTCATCACATGCCACCACACCGCGTTGGGCACGTTGGGCACCTGGTAGCAGACCCCCTTCTTGGGTTGAAAGCTGGGACGCCGTGAAACAAGAATATGCTGCCACAGTTACTAGTGGCAGCAGCGTCGGTGGTGCAGAGTAAACTACGTCCCTTAAGAAATACGGGAACGCTGTTCTCTGCTATTATATCCTCATGTTCTTTTCTGAGATTTTGTTGTATTTCCCATTGAATGACACTCGACGTGCGGAGTCGAGCAACTTTCAATTCAATGTTACTCGTGATAGGTTAATAATACTGTATATAGCATCAAAAATTAGAAATAGTCCCGCCGTATTGCTTGGGGAGTTCATCTCTGTCAATCACGGTCGAAAGGGCGGCGCCGAGGGTGACAGGACCCGAACCCACTACTGTCATCTTAGCGAGGGTAGCCGAGGACAGAAAAGGTTTGAACATCCAGAAGATCCAAGTGAGGAACGAGGGTACATTGACAAAAAATTTGCGGGACTTATAGATATACCAGGTCAGCGAAGGAAAAAGAATTTAGGCAAAGGGAGGAGAAACATACTAGGAACTCGGGGTAATGATCCTGGAAAATCTTGGATGCCTTTGATGCGGCCTCCTTCGAGCTCTCCGTGCGACTGGACAGACCAACTCCCTCATAATCTAACGAAATGTGTCATTGCTGGTCCCTGGAACGGACACAATCAAGTTTGACAACATACCATGGATCTGAACCATTTGATCAACCGTTTCAAAGTCAAGCAGCGCGATACTCTTTTCCATGAAAGCAACACGCCATCTGATTCATATGAGTGAGTGGTCTAAACAAGTAAATGGAAACATTACCGCAGAAAGCGTTGGACATCTCCAAAGACAGCATCGAGATCCTTGTTTGCCCCATAGAGGTTATAGCTAAAGGAACATATCCATGAACCCGTTTAACTGTAAGAGTTTTCTCAAAGAACGTACGTGACCGGACGTCCCTCCTTATCCCTCCCATGGACCTTTCCAAGTTTCCCAAATACATCGTCCGGAAATACCTCTTTCATCGCAGCACTAACGTCGAATGAATCCCTCCAGCGAAGTGTGGATATGAACATGTCTTTTGCTTCAGTCGGGTTAAGGTTCCTGCCAGGACAGACTATCATCCAGTAAATATCATGACTTGCCACATAGACGTACGTACCTAGCTCTTAGGAATTTCATCAGCAGAACGCTAACTCGTGCATCTCTTGGATTGACGGGGTCGATCGTGACACCCCACATTGTGTATGGTGTCGACCCAGCATGCGGATTATCGGGAAATGCAATAGCGAACGTCTGAACAAGTGACGACTAGGGGCATAATATCATTGTAGAGATGTAAAGAGTTATAGTAGGTGATGAATACATGCTCGGAGCTCATACAACGCAGTCCACTCCGATGGTGTGAACTTGAATGTCAAAGCATTCTGGGGTTCACTGCTTTCTGCATTGTTGGTCATCGGTGTTATTGTTTAGTCTGGTGACCAGCCCGTCTATGAGGTCAGTGTCAATAGATGGTCTGGTAAAATTGGTGAAATTTTTGGAGGCATCACAGTCGCGTGACTGAAAGCCAATCACAAATTTCGGCTTGAAAAATCATTTTGCAAATTAGTTATTATTATTTGAAGATGAAATGAAATTTGTACAGCATATCCAATTGATGACTCTCCTTGAAGAATGATGCTCTTACAGCTGTTTTCATAAGTATGTGGAAGATGGATTTTTGAAAGTTGTGCCTTGGAGACAGCCAGGCAAGGACCCCATGTGCAGTTCAGTGAGTGAATAGTGGGCTGAAGTAAGCATGGTTCTTCACTACCAATCCACATGTTATAGTTCAGGACCTAGACACTACATTTTTCATTTCTCTTCACTTTTCATACTTAGTTGTTTTTTCTTGTTTTCAAAGTCATGAGACCAGTGCATGTGACCCACAGGCCCAGACCATGACATCATAAATGATGTCATGCCTCATGGACACTTCATTTCCATCTCTCTTTCATGTGTATACTTCATTTCTCTCACATATACTTCTTTCCTTCTTTCCCTTTCTACAACATTTGTTATAGTTCAGGACCTATACACTACATTTTTCATCTTTTCTTTATTCTCAAACTTAACAAATTCTTTCTCTTTTCAAAGACACGTGACTAGCACATGTGACCGTGAGACTCCTCACGTGACCTGAGGTCTAGCCCATGATGTCACCACGACGTTATACCTCACATCTTTCATTTCCATCTCCTTTCCCAAGAGGATGCTTCTTTCTTCCCATATGAACTTCTCCCTGTCCTCATGGCTACCTTGCATTATCCTCATGTTCTGCTTCTCACACCAGCCCTTAATTGATTAGGACTCAGACGACCTACCCTAAACTTCCCATACTTACATATATAAACCCGTCTCCCTCGTCATCTATTCCCCAGTCCTATTCACTTGAATACTCTCCTTAGGGGCCTGTTCTCTTGACTACCACTCCTGTTCTACATCTTTCCTACTCTGCAATTGCCGGCTTTGTGCACGTTATCGCACACTCTTCATCATACCATGTTTATGCTATACCTTGGAACTGTCAACTTCCTCATCGCCGATTACCACGTCCTTGTTCACATTTGGTTGGACACTCGCAACCGTACAGTTCACACCATCGCTGAAGTGGCCCAACGCCTAGATTAGGTGTTGTTCTACATTGTTTAGTTCTCATCCCGTTTCAACATTCCACTTCTATTTACTGGCCCTTAATTATTTAGAACTCAGACAACCTACCCTAAACCACCCATAATTCCTATATAAACCTCTCTCTTGTCATTTGTTTCTTAGTCCTATTCACTTGTACTATTCTCCACTTGGGGCCTAGTTCCTTTTGAATACCACTCTTCCTACTCTGCACTTGCCAACCTTACCCTTGTTATTGGGTACTCTTTTATGTTGTATCTCTGCACTGTCTATATCCCAATCAATCAGCTATACATCATCATTGGCATCTTCATCAACACTCACAACTGCCTCATTGTTCTCTCTGTTTTGCTCACTCAACCTTTGTTCTAGGTTGATCTTGCTCTAGTTTAAGGTCCCATTTCACCACATGCCTGGTCACCACTGAATTGTGTCTGACAACATCAAAGCCCATATCCCACTCCATAATAAAAAACATAGCATTAAAGGCATTTGTGGCATACTAGGTATTAGGAAGTCATTCATATACAAAACCCTCTCACTATACTCAAAATATGGGACTATTGCCAATCCTTGCAAATATTCTCATCTCATCAGGCACCCATTTATTCTCAACTCTGCAGACATTGATTTCATATTCAATGCATCAGGAAAAAGCATCTGACACTATAGTACTATATTGTCTATGTAGTTATGGTAGCTGCTGTCAACTCCCCCCTAGTATATAGACTACATAATACTTGGCTCAACAGATCTCATTATAAATGACTATTCTTTGTTATGATCTATCCTTTTCCTTCCTTTGTTTACCTATGTTTACCTTTATGCTACCATGCCTTTCTTTAGTCTGTGACTCTCTTTGACTCATCAGACAGCCTCTTTCCTTTCTTGGACACCTCAGGTTATCTACTACCCTTCTTTTCTTTTACTCCATTTAAATTTCTCAGTTCCTCTACTGTGACACAGCATGGTCTATGTATCATTACCCAGAGTATATAAAGGCAGCCTCTCTGTACTTGTCTAGACCTACTTGAAATAGCACTCTTTTTTCCTTTCCCTAGTCCCAGAGCTCTCTAAGTCTTCACCCTACTTTTGTGTGAGTGCTTGTTATTTTCCCATTATCTCTAGTAGCTGTCTTGTTGCCTGTCTCTGGTGATATCCCTATCACTTGTTTCACTAGCCTTTGCTATCATTGTGCTAGTTGGCTCCATCAAGGCCTAGATCTTAATTGTCCATAATACATCTTTGTCATCATCTCAAGGCCTTTGTCTCTGGTAGCTACTCCACTACTTGTCACTTTGTCCTTAACTTTCCAAGTCTACATTTGTCCTTATCTGGGCCAAGCATAACAAAAGGTCTAGCTTTCCTCTCAAGGCTATCATTGCCATAGTTTTTCACCATTTGTATAGATCTACCATCAATTCCTATTGGTCTTACACCAGGGAATCTCTTTGAAACCTTGAGTTCTTCCTAGAGCAATCCTACTTCAAGGAGGAAACTTCAGACTCTGATGTTTGTCTCCTTTCTGACATTGAAAGAAGCAAAACCCTTCACCTATCCCACCAACTCTCTGCTGGGTTAATGTTATTGGACTTGTCTTCATATGGTAATGCTTGGATGTTATAGTTCAGGCTGTAATACTGCTGCTTACTGTTATGTTCCTTGTTTCTCCTTTTCCTGGACTTACCATTTCTACTTTCAAGGTCATGTGACTAGTTCTCACCATCACATGACTTGGCCACATCTTATCTTATCTATTGTACCTTAGGGTCATGTGACTACTCACATGACTGCAGGCCTGGACTTTGCCTAGATCCATGACATTATCTGATATCATGCCTCATGGCTACCACATTCCTTATGTTAGATCTACCCTAGAGCACACAGCTTGGTCTGTGCACTCTAGCTAGACAGTATATATAGTGGTAGCATAGTGACTGGTATCTCCAGTCTTATTTATTTGTTCTACCCTTCATTGTATGGGGCTGTAAGACACACCGGCTCAATTGCTGGGATTCCAACATAGATGCCAATCCATCGTGTATGCCAGATACCGCTTCACATGATAGCCATCTTGTACATATATAAGGGCGTCTACTTTCACCCTTACAGATCATCAATTACATACCCTGTTCATGCTCTGCTGTTCCCATCTGAAGTGTTGGCACCAAGTGCCCTTTCACTTTTTTTTGAGCGTGTGAACTCACTGCTGTTTATCATTGTCGTCTGCACTGCATTACTGTTATTGATTGGGACATCTGTCCTGACTGTATCCTGGTTCCATTCTGTGTTCTGATCCTATTCCGTATCCTTGTTCCGATCCCATTCCATATTTGTGTCCCGATCCCATTCCATATCCCGATTCCATCTCATCCCACACACCTGTCAAGCTGCCATGCCCACATACTCGTGCCTACGTCTGCGCTTGGGCACCCCTTATTGTAGCACCACTACGCTGCCCCTCTCCCAACCCCTCAAATTCCTCCTCTTCTATCTCTGACTGGCCTCATCGCCTTTGTCAACTACCAAAACCCATAATGGGAAAAGTGCAGTTCAAACAGAGCGCCGGGAACAAACCTCCTCTGCTCACCACTGGGGATCCCTTATCTGAAGAATTAAGGAAGTGGGAAACTCGATGCCGCCAATATTTCCAGGTTAAAACTATCGCTGCTGACAACCAAGTCAGTCATGTTGCCTGGAACCTGCAAGATCCTTGTATCCAAGATTGGTATGACCAGGACACCGAATGTTTGAATGCCCTTTCCTTTAATGACTTCATGGTGGAAGTTCACAAAAAATGGCTACCATCTGATTGGGATACAAGGCTACGTCATAAATTACTTGGCTCTGCTCAACTAACCCAATCTTTTTGCAATTGGTCCGTAGAAGTGCAGAATCTTAACACCATCTTATGCAACACCACATCACACCTGACAGATGCTTCTCTCTGCTTCCATCTTGAAGCGCACATGTATCCAGACTTACACAAGAAATGTTGTCTTGCACAACTACCTGCCGACAATGACTTACACATCTGGATTGACAAGGTGACACTACTTGATGAAGAATGGGAAGATGAGGCACGTCGCAATCAGCAACTCTTGGAAGCCATGCTCCGAGATACTCGACCACAACACTGGGCAGCTCCACAATCCACAACTGTGACATGTGCAACCACCGCTGCTTGTACTCCTACAACATTTGTCTGCTTGGCTGCTCTCACATCAGATAAACAACATTTGCTCATGGACAACGATGGGTGTCTCAAGTGTTGCAGGTTCTTTGCTGGCCATCATGCAAATGCCTACCCCAATGGTTTCCCTGACGCAACTACATATAAAACCCTAACCGCTGACGATGTCAACAAGCAGCACCATGGAAGAACCCAACCTAGCCATGTCACCCAATCGACACCTGTCGCGGTTGTTGAAGAACCCACAGCTATCAGTGTTGTCATGCCATCTGCCGTTCTCAGTGATGACACGGATTCCCACTCAGAGTGCATTGCTCCTTTGTCTGTTCCACATTTATGTTGGTCGTGCCTTTTATCTGGCCCTGCTATTGCCTCCCTCATTCGTGTTATTCGTGTTAATGTGCTTATTGACCATGGCTTGCCAGTAGTTCTGATTGATCAACATCTTGTCTCAGAACTTGGCCTCTACCTTTGTAAACTGCATCACCCCAAGCCAGTTTCCATGGCCATAACAGGGAAGGATAAAACATCAGCATCTTTTCATTTAATGCACTATGTTCTTTTATCTTGCATGTCATTAGATGAGCATTTCTGCTCAAAGTCTGTATGTGCTCTTGTGGCACAAAACCTGTGCACACCGCTCCTTCTGGGAGCACCTTTTCTCTCACATAATTGCATTGTTATAGACCATGAACTCTGTACTTGCATTGTCAAAAGCAATGGCTATGACCTCTTACATCTGGCAGTCAATGATCCAATACGTCCCGATGATCCAATACATCCCAAAATCACTGACACTGCCCCACCCCTTCTGCCACCAAGCTCTGAAATCCATAATTACCATCAAATGGTCGTTGATGAACTCAAGTATATTCTACCTGAGCTCAAAGACATCGTTGATGAAGAATGCGAACTGGTCAAAGAAATTGATGTTATTGCTGCAATTACCCAATGCATTGCAACTCTCACAACCATCGAAGGCCTCCACCAACATGATACTGAGATGAAACAGTGCTATGCTGACTGTTTTCTAGCTGATATCCCGCATACTGACATACTCCCAGATGATGTGCTCTTTTGTATTAAACTGAAAAACACTGACAAAACCATTTGTTTCAGATCTTATGATTGCTCTCAAAAGTATCGTGTGGCATGGAAGATTCTCTTGGATCAACATCTTGCTGCTGGTTGACTGCAACCCTCATCCAGCACCCATAGCTCACCCGCCTTCATCATTCCCAAGGTGGACCCCATGGTTCTCCCATGTTGGGTCAATGGTTACTGGCAGCTGAATCTTAACACTATCCCCAACAATCACCCACTACCATGAATTGTTGAAATTCTTCATGACTGTGCCAAAGGTAAAATTTTTGGTAAAATTGACATGACAAATTCCTTTTTTCAAATGTGTGTCCACCCGGACAACATCCACCTCACTGCTAATCACACACTGTTTGGCCTCTATGAATGGATAGTTATGCCCATGGGAGTCCAAAATGCCCCTGCCTTCCACCAACATTGCATGACCACTGCACTACGTCATCTAATTGGTATCTGTTGCCACATCTATCTTGACGACATCATTATTTGGTCACAAACACTCAAGGAACACACCACAAATGTTTGAAAGGTTCTGGATGCCCTCCGTGCTACAACACTCTTCTGTTTCCCAAAATAGACCTGTCTGTTTTTGCTCAAAGTCGATTTTCTGGGATGCAAGATCTCTGCTTGTGGCATTGAGCCAGATCCAAAAAAAATTGAAAAAATCGTACAATGGCCAACCCCGTGCTCTGCCAATGAGACCTGTTCCTTCCTTGACCTTGTCCGTTTTCTGGCTGATCACATTCCCCAGGTTGCTGAACACACTCGCGTGCTCACTCCTCTTACCACCAAAGATGTGGAACACCATTTCCCTGTTTGGATACCCAAACATACCTGTGTGTTCCAAGCACTCAAAGACCTTGTTGTCAGCCCTCACTGCCTCACCACCATCGACCATGACAATCCTGGTGACAATCAAATCTTCTTAACCTGTGATGCCTCTGATTACTGCACTGGCACAATACTCTCCTGGGGTGCTACATGGGAAACTGCCCGCCCAGTGGCCTTTGAATCATACCAACTCCATGGCTCTGAACTCAACTACCCTGTTCATGAAAAAGAGCTGCTCACGATCATCAAAGTGCTAAAAAAATGGTACATTGAGTTGCTCGGCACGCCTGTCCATGTGTACACTGATCACCATATGCTTGAAAACTTTATGTCACAGCACGACCTTTCCCACCGCCAAGCTCAGTGGCAGGAATATATGTCTCAATTTGATCTGACCATCCACTACCTCCCTGGAGATCGCAATGTAGTTGCGGACGCTTTGAGCTGAACCAACATTCCATCTGACATCCCTAGGCAGGCCACTGCTGTGGGGCCTATTGGAGCCATCAACATTGCCATGCCATTGGCTGCCCTACCTGCTGAAGATAATGGCCTTGCGCCAACTCCCTCTCCCTCTGTTCTTTGTGTCACCCTCGACTACTCCCTCATATGTGATATTCTGCCCGGATATGAGCAAGACTCCTACTGTCGCCGCCTCTTCTCACTTCTTGGGGCCTTCCTAAATCTCGTCAAATGCAACGGTTTGCTCTACCTCTCAAACCGACTAGTCATTCCCTGAGTACATGACTTGCATGAAAAGATTTTCCACCTTGCTCACAACCTCCTTGGGCATTTTGCAGGCGAAAAGACATACGCTCTTTTGTGAACTACATACTACTGGCCCAACATGCATTGTGATCTCCTCCACTCATACATCCCTGCTTGCTCTACATGTATGAGGAACAAATCACCCACAACTGCCCCTGCTGGACCCTTTTACCCACTCCCAGTACCTGACCAACGTGGGGACTCTGTCGCCATGGATTTCATTGGGCCCCTACCAATGGATAATGGTCATAACATGATCGTTACGTTCACTGACAGGTTGCATGCTGATCTCCACCTGGTTCCCTGTCGCAACACCATCTCTGCCAAAGAACTTGCCTCCCTGTTCTTCAAACATTGGTACTGCAAAAATGGCCTATCACTTGAAATTATTTCCAACTGCGACAAACTCTTCCTCTCCAAGTTTTGGTGAGCACTACATAAACTCACCAGTGTCAAACTCAAAATGTCTTCCACATACCATCCACAAACAAACGGTGCTAGTGAATGTACTAACAAAACTGTCATTCAATCTCTCCGGAATTATGTCGACCAACACCAACATGGATGGTTGTCCGCCCTCCTTAAGGTTTGGTTCGACATTATGCAGACTGTCAATAGCTCCACTGGCTTCTCCCCCTTCCAACTCCCTGAATATCTTCCCAACATTTCATATCAGCCAACTATGCAGCTATGTGCCTAACAACCCACTTGTCTTCCCTGCATGCGAACACCCTCGACCAGGTCCCATCATTACCGAAGGTGGTGCTGAAGAAAACTTTATTGAACACATACTTGATGAATGACACTCTGGTAGGGGATGGCAATACCTTGTCCGGTGGGTTGGCTATGGACCCAATGATGACAAATGGCTACTCTGCCACATGCTGGAAAAATGTGAAGCACTAGACAATTGGGAAAAGGATCATCCTCCAACATAGGGGGGAGGGGTGTAAGACACACTGGCTCAATTGCCGGTATTCCAACATAGATGCCAATCTATCGTGTATGCCAGATACCACTTCACATGATAGCCATCTTGTACATATATAAGGGCATCTGCTTTCGCCCTTATAGATCATCAATTACATACCCCATTCACACTCTGCTGTTCCCATCTGAAGTGTTGGCACCAAGTGCTCTTCCAGGGACCTAGCAATACTTGAGTACCACTCACCCTTTCCCTCTTTGCTGATTAGCCACCATTATCAGGCTTAATGATATAACACCAGTTGTCAATGTCTTCTTGTTGTCTCTCCTCTCTGTTATCAACAATCACTGATGGCTATGTCTATTCTTATATCTGTACCCCTATGCTGATCCTCTGTTATATCTATTCATTTATTCTTTGGCAACACTTTGGATGCTCCTAGCTAAGAGCATCCTTGTTTGGAGTTGGTTCTGCCTCATTTGCCATTCCACTCTGTTATATTGGATGGTTATGCTTATCTTATCAGATTAGGAGCCATCTTATCTTATTATCACATGATCTGATGATCTTATCTAGTTACCTTAGCTTGTCATGTGACATGATATTACCATAGGTCTGGAGCTCTATGACATCATTGGTCTAGTACAGGAGCCTACCCTAAACCACTGTATTTACCTATAAGTATCTGCATCCCCTCCTGTATTTTCCTTAGTTCTATTCACTTGTTTCTTACCTGGTTCCCTATGTCCAAACTGCCTGAGAGACATAGTGGAGGGATACCTTCCCTTTCTTTGCCAGTTATGCCATCTGTTATAGGATTCGCGATATGTTTACTATAACACTTGGATGCTTATCTTATCTTATTGGGTAGCATCTCACGTGACAACCCCCACAGCTAGGCTTAGGGTCTAGGACTGCACCTAGACTGGTCACATGATATAACATCATTGTAGGGCCTGGAGCCATGATCTCATCAGTCTAGGCTATGACATCATCAGTGATGTCATGCCTCATGGTAACCACATGGACACCTCATGTTACCTTATCATATGTATTCCCACACTGGCCCTATAGTACAGGAGCCTCCCCTAAACCTGTCCCCTTACATATATATACTGTAGTACCCTCCTGTACTTTCTCTTAGTTCTATTCACTTGTATCTTGCCTGGTTCCCTAAGTCTGAATTGCCTGAGATACCAAGTGGGTGCTCTCCCACATTCCTTGCCAGGTTATGCCATCCTGTTACGAAAGGCACTTGTTGTTGAACCCTTCTCCCTCCTCGTTGGCCTATCTATTGGCTAGATGCCACCCTTGTCATCATTGCCAGCAGGAACCTTCCTGCAAGGTGGATGGAGCAGCCTTGTTTGCTATTCCACTCCATTACACCATCTGTCAAAGGCACCACCATATTATCATTGAACCCTTCACCTTTGCTGCTTATTCTATTGAGCTAGATGCTCCTTGTTGACCTTGTCATCATTGCCAGCAAGGAACCATAACAGTTAACCCTTCCTTGAATACTCATCTCTCCATTACATATTCCAGTCACTACCAGACCTGTTGTTCCCCAAGTAACCCAAAGATCACCATTCCTGCTACCTCCAGTACTCCTACCATTTGTCACTCCACCAATGTCTACTACTTTGAAACCCACTGAACTGTGCATCTGTGTATGATTGCTCCTTCGTCCACACTCTTTTTGGGTTGGGAAAGATCTAACTGCAACATGTACACTTCTCTTTTTTCAGTCATCTGATTAGTAGCACATGACTATGGGATATGGCACATAACTCAGTCTAGACCAATGATGTCATGCCTCATATTTACCTTGTTCTTTTAATTACCTTGTTCTTTTAATTACCACTGCTACTCTCTCACAAGAGACTTATTTTATTATTACTTGGACCTGCCCTATAGTACATAGCTTGGTCTGTGCACACTTCCCTGCATACATATATAAACTAGCTATTTTGTGACTGGATTTCCTAGTCTTATTCATCTTTGTTACTGCACTGGACTTTGTTCCCTGCCCTGGCCTAATGTGGTACTGCTCCTTTCCTCCACCTACTGGTTTCTTGTGTTCAATCTGTAAAAAGGGCTCTGCTTATTGTTGTTTGTTATGCTGAATCTTCTTTCAGGCATGGGAGACAAGTAGTGGGCAGCACTTTAGGGAGGACACTCATGAAGAGGTGCAACAATATCCTCATAAAGGAGACTTTGGGACTAAGAGGAACATTGAGAATATTAGGACAATGGATTCAAGGGACTCAGAGGACTGAGGATACAAGAAAGATGCAATGAATTGTGTATATCAAGAGTAAGGAATACAGGATAGGCAACAAGGTATATATAGTGTCTAGATGAGAAAATATATAGAATACTATGGAATATTATGGAATATTGAGTATACTTGCCATTGTGAGAGAGATGGCTGTGGAGAAGACATTGTCCTTGTGGAGAGGATAAAAGAGATAAGAGTAATAAAGACAAAAGAGGATGGAAGGGAAAACCATAATAATACCCCCTCAGTACAATTGAATCTCCTGGTTCTGTTATAGTTTTCCTTCTTTATCACCATATCATCATTCTTTCCTGCTTGGCCAATTAGGGGTCTATTGTCCTATGAGTACACTTATATACTTATTGTCATGAGCAGTGACTATGTGAGCATTATTTCTTTGCAGTCTTTTCTCTATTATTCTTTTATGGATAGCCTTCTCCACAGTAATGTCTGTCATCATTGCTTAGTGTACCCCACTTCTATCACTTTCTATAGAGTTCCATGCTTATGTGTTCCTCTATATATGTATACCTGCTGCCCTGTACTAGATACTCCATTCTCAATCTATGCAATCAAGCATATTCTTGAGTCATCCTCTTGATTCCCTGAGTTCTTCATTTGTTCTATTCAGAATAGATATTCCGTTGTTCACCTTTGAAATGGGACCTTAAACACTAATGGAGATGTTACCCTAAACTAGGGAAATGGCAACTTTGGCAATGGTAATGACATTTCTTGTGTGCAAGTTCAACCAAATGTGAACAAGGATGATAAGACCAAAGGATTTGATTGCAATGGTGTAGATATAGAACATAAAAGAGTCCAATAATGGGGACAAAGACAGCAAATGCAGAGTAAGGAAAGAGTAGTACTCGAAGATATCCCAGCCTCAAGTGGAGAGAAGATCAAGTGAATAGGACTGAGAAGTATTGTAGATGATGAAGGGAGAGGGATTATATATATAAGTAGGGGGACTTTAGGGTAGGTTGTCTGAGTCCTAAATAGTTTAGGGCTGGATGAGAAAAGAAACAACAAGGAGAACACAAGTATGGTGAGAAGTCCTTTGTGGAAAGAAAGAAGTGTGCTTATGTGAAAAAAATGGAAATGAAGATGACATGAGGCATAATGTCATAGTGATATCATGGGCTAGATCTCATGTCATGTGATGTTCTCATGGTCATGTGCACTGGTCATATGACTTCAAAAATAGAAAGAAAATGTTAAGTGTGAAATGAAATAAAAGTGAAATACGTAGCATGAGGTTCTTGAACTATAACAACCTTTCCCAGGTGCATAGTCTTTACACATCTATCAGGCTGAGTTGTACCTCTGTGTGTATTCTGCCTGCTAGACTCTCTAGTACAATCCCTTGAGATATGTTCTGCATAACAAAAGATCAAGAATATCCCTTATTCCTCCTATTTAGAAGAAAGACATTCCCAAGTCATCATACCTTGTATCCAAGTCCCAGAGTTCTCTGACAAGGAAATAGCCATCACTCCACCTCTGAACCCTCACACTCCTGTACCATCCCAATCTCCTATTCCATGACACCACCATAGGTGTTATAGTTTGCAGATCTCATACTACCCTTTCTTCACTTCTTATACTTAACAAATTCTTATCACTTTCAACATTACATGACCAGTACACATGATTGTGAGACATCTCACATGACCTGAGGCCTAGCCCATGATGTTGTTATGACATTATGCCTCATGTCTCTTTCATTTCCATCTTTCTTCCATGAGTAGGCTTCTTTCTTGCCACACAGACTTCTCACCATACTCATGTTCTCCTCATTGTCTCCCTATCTAACCTGGTCCTAAACCATTTAGGACTCAGATGACCTACCCTACACCACCCTTACTTATATATATGAACTCCTTCCCTTCGTTGTCTCTCTCTTTAGTCCTATTCATTTGTTCTTTTCTTCTACTTAGAGGCTAGAAACTTCTTGAGTACTACTTCTACATTTCTCTATATCTGTAATGGAGTGGAACAGCAAACGAGGCTATTCCATCTGCCTTGCGGAAAGGTTCCTGCTGGCAATGAAGGGTTGTTGATGAGTGGCATCTAGCCATAATAGATAGCAGTAAGAAGAGGGTTCGGGGAATGTGTGTGCCTTTCATAATGGGATGACATAACCTGGCAAGAGTGTGGTGAGGACCACCACTGTACCTCAGGCAGTTTGGATGTGGGGAACTGGACAAGATACAAGTGAATAGAACTAAGGGATAAGTACAGGAGGGGTCTGCATATATATAGTGATAGGTGATGAGTTTAGGGGAGGCTTCTGTACTATAGGGCTGGTGTGGGAATACTAAGATAAGGGTAACATGAGGTGTCCATGTGGTTACCATGAGGCATGACATCACTGATGATGTCATAGCCTAGACTGATGAGATCATGGCTCCAGGCCCTACAATGATGTCACATCACATGACCAGTCTAGGTGTAGTCCTAGACCCTAAGCCTAGCTATGGGGGTTATCATGTGAGATGCTACCCGATAAGATAAGATAAGCATCCAAGTGTTATAGTAAACATATCGCAAATCCTATAACAATATCCATTCCACTCTGCATTTGCCATCTTCATCCTCATTATTGGGTGCTTGTTTATGATCCACATCATGTCCATTGCTGTCAAACTCTTTGAACTTGTAATCCTGATCCACATCTGGATTGATATTCATACATGTCAAATCATCATCACTGCTAACCTTGTTGTTCCCCTGGTTTAAAGGGTAACTCCTCATTAGTTAGTTTCAGTCCTGTTTCACTTGAATAGGACTGCTGTGAGGCCAAATGCTATTCTTCCCCCTCGCCTTCATCTTATGAGATCTTGCACTGCCACTGACTGCCTCCATCTTTGTCAGCAAGAAAACACTCTATATTTTTATGCTACTATTCACATTATCTGTTTTTCTCCCGAGCTTGTTCCAGCACCAGAACATGCTCACCTCTTTGCACCCAACTTCACCCATTATCAAGCCTCTGGCAGGTGATGAAAATGAGATTGACCCCAATGACACTTCTCCACCACCTGAGCTTGCCCATGTCTGCACTCCCTCTCTTGCCTGCATCTGCATTCCCTCTCTCACGCTGTCTGTTGCTCACACCTTATCCCCTTCCTCCACTTCCATTCCAGTCCATGCACGCAGGCAGCGCAAGAAGTACACACAGAACCCTAGAAACATATGAGTCAGTAACACTCAGTATGCCCACCTTTTCTGTCTATGACCCAATAAAGTTCTTCGCCACCCCACAAAGTTTCTCTAGATGTTAGGCACTATGGAAGGAGTTCCCCCACTGCCTGCTGACCCCAATGTCACCTAGGCAGAAATTCACAACACAATGACAGCCATGGCTATGATGCTTCAAAATTTGCTGCTAGCCTAGCAGCAACTTCCCTAGCAGCTCACAAACACTGCTGCCATCACTTCCACTCACCATTCCTCACTACCAACATGCCTCATTGCCAACCCCAGCACTTGGGTCCAGTGCCAAGGCAGCCTGGATGAATGCCAACCAACTGCCACTATCCTTCTTAGGATGGTAGGCAAAGCCGAATCATTCTCCCACATTATGCTGGAGAAATATCAAAAGAAGAACTCTGCTCTTGAATGGCCATCTTGGGAGGAGTTGAAGAAAGAAGTAGAGGACCACTTTAGGATTGGTGTCCTAAAAGAGGAAAGTTATATTCAACTAACTAACATCAAACAAGGAACAATGCCCATAGAGATATTCACACAGCAGTTTGAACTATTGCAACAAGACACTGACCTTTCAGTCCACAATAACAATGTCCTCCAGTTGTATCAAGAACATCTCAATTACAACATCTGCTTCCAGCTATTGATTTGCACCCCCGCCCTTGCTGATTCACTCCCCAAATGGCAAGAAATGGCCATTGAGATGGGGAAAACATTTGAAAAGATGCGACTGGAGCATAGCAAACAGTCGCAAAAGGTATACAAGCCTTGTTTCACAGAAGTTGGGACTTAGCTGAGCCAAGGCCATGGACACCCATGCTGTCCAACGGCAGCAGGAGACCCACACCTGCTACAATTGCAGAAAGCCAGGATACCTTTCTCGCACCTGCAAAGAGCCATGAAAACCGAGAGGCCAATCAATCTTCGACCCAGCCACTAGTCAAATATGCTATGCCCTAGCATGGCCCACCACACTTCATGAAATCCCACTCACCCCTACTATGTCCATTGCCATGGTCCTTGAAGCCACACAAGGTTCCAGAAATCCCCTATGGATGACTGAAGAGGTACAAGCCTATTATTTAGATATGTTTGAGTCCTGGGCATGCCAGCTCGCCGCTGAGGGACTCAAGGGAAAAGGGAAAGCCAAGTAGATCTGGGAGGTACCTACTCGGCCAAGGACAGTTCTTTTGTTTCTTCTTCTGGTTCTTCACCTTGTTCCTTATTCTTGAATTGATTTGCTGTACTTGGGGAGATGGACAGTCTGTTGGGCAATGACGACTCACTGAACACTTGTGATTATACTAGCTACAATACTGCCTTCAAAGGAGCATCTCTTTGGAGTGTGGTGCTGAAGATTAAACATAGCATGCTTAATTCTCCAGTTATGGACAAAATGTCTTTTTTCTCTAAATCCTCCCCTAACCCTAACCTCACTCTCAGGAATACTTCACCTGGGGAAGAATTTGACATTGATACTGATATCTATTTTCAGAAAAATGACAAATGGCAAAAAACAACCGAAAAAGCGCTCCTCAACTCTGGCGCAGTCCAGATTTTCATGGACAAACAATGGGTAACATCTCTTGGCATTCCCACTAAAAAATTAACTTCTCCTCAATCAATTACTAATGCTGATGGGACTTCTTTGTCCCACAGTACTATTACAGATTACATTTTGGTTGTATTTTCATACCAGGGTCACTCTGACAGAGTTGATGCCTTGGTAACATTGGGTACTCATTGCATTTATTTAGGCTATAACTGGTTCCAATGCCACAATCTGCTCATCAACTGGGTTGATAAAGAAATCAAATTTTGCTGCTGCACTTGCAACTGCATCACCATCAATGCAGCTGGCCTAGTTAACAAGGTTTGGAACCTAGCTGTCTGATTCATCAAGGAGGAACTCACAGAAAAGGTACCCAAGCAGTATCACAATTTCTTGGATATATTCAGCAAAGCAGAATCCAAACACATGCCCATATGAAAACTGTGGGATCATGCAATCAACCTTAAACTGGACTTCATCCCAAAGAAAGGTTGAGTCATTCCTTTGTCCAACACTAAACTAAAAAAAGTCAGGAACTTCATAACTTCCAACCAAGAAAATGGGTATATATGCCCATCAAAATCCTCACAAATGGCTCTCATATTCTTTATACCTAAGAAGACTGGGGAGAAATGTCTTGTCATGGACTACCGCTATTTAAATGAGGGTACAGTCAAAAATTTGTATTCTCTACCTCTTATTTCTGCTTTCATTGATTGCCTGAGGGGTGCTGACAAGTTTACCTGTCTCAACTTGTGATGGGGCTATAACAATGTCTGCATCAAAGAAGGTGACAAGTGGAAAGCTGTGTTTGTAATGCCCATAGGAGCTTATGAACCAGTCATAATGTATTTTGGGATGACTAACTCTCCTCCCACATTTTAGCAAATGATGAGCGACATATTTAACAACATGTACACTGTGGTCATTGTCTATCTCAACAACATGTGCATATTCACAAAAAACAACTTCAACAAAGAACATTCTGAGGTTGTAAAGGAAGTATTGCACAGGTTACGTGAAAATGACCTTTACGCAAAACCTGAAAAATGTGTATCTAATGCCGACAAAGTTGACTTTTTAGGCATGATGGTATCAGCTGATGGTGTCAGCATGCAAAACAACAAGGTTGATGCAATACTCGACTGGCCAGCTCCCACAAAGCTTAAACAGCTTCAACATTCCTTGGATTGTGTGACTATTACCATTGTTTTATTAACGGTTTCAGACAGATCACTCACCCCCTCAATGATCTGACAAAAAAGAACGTGCCATATACCTGGGGGGAGGCACAACAAAACATGTTTGACATGCTCAAAAAACAATTTACAACAGCTTCTCTTCTCGCTTTCCCTGACTCTTTGAAGGGAATGCATGTCGAAACTGATGCAAGCGATATTGCCACTGGTGCAGTACTAGGATGGCTCCTGGCACCCTTGCACTTGTCTTTCTCACTCTTTTTTGTCTGCTGAATGCAACTACCCAGTCTATGACAAGGAATTGCTCACCATCATTCACGCTCTTGAGGAGTGGTGTCACTGTAAAACTAACTTCGAGATCTGGACAGACCACAAGAATCTCGAGTACTGGAAAAAACTGCAAATACTCTCAGGCTGTCAAGCCTGCTGGTATGAGGTCCTTCAAGAATTTAATTATACACTTATCTACAAGCCCAGCACCATGAATGGATGTGCTGATGCCCTTTCTCATTGCCTTGACCATGGCGATACCATCAATAAGTTAAATGAAAACATTACAATGTTTCCCTCCACTATTCTTGTTATAGGATTCACAATACGTTTACTATAACACTTGGATGCTTATCTTATCTTATCAGATAGCATCTCACATAACAATTCCCACATGACCTCATTAGTCTAGGCTATGACATCATTAGTGATGTCATGCCTCATGGTAACCTCATGGACACCTCATGTTATCTGCATGTATACCTTCTATACTGGCCCTCACGTACATACAGGAGCCTCCCCTAAACTGACACCTTTCCTATATATACCGTAGCACCCTCCTGTATATTCCCTAGTTCCATTCACTTGTATATTGCCCAGTTCCTTATGTCTGAACCGCCTGAGATACAGTGGTGATCCTCACCACACTCTTGCCAGGTTATGTCATCCCATTATGAAAGGCACACGTGTTCCCTGAACCCTCTCCTCGCTGCTATCTATTACAGCTAGATGCCACTTGTCAACAACCCTTCATTGCCAGCAGGAACCTTCCTGCAAGGTGGATCGAACAGCCTCATTTGCTGTTCTACTCTGTTATAGTTCTCCACTCCTCTTTCTTATCTATCCTGGTTAAATTAACCTCTGTAGATGCTTGCTTACCCTCAAAGGGCTCTTCTGACACTACAGGCTTTGACCTGTATGCATCCATTGATCTTGACATTCTTACCCATGACCAATGTCTTATCACCCATGTTAAAATCCAACTTCTCTCCAGCACCTACAGCAGAATTGTGCCTCATTCAGGTCTTGCCCTCAAGCATAAAATTGATGTCATGGCCAGAGGCATTGATACCGATTATAGGGGAGAAATAGGCATAATTCTGTTCAATCATTCCAATTCACCCTTTCACATTTCTAAATTCGACTGCATCACACAACTAATTATTGAAAAAATAGAAAACTCAACACTCAAGGAAGAAAAGACTCTAGATGAGTCTCAATGTAATGATAAAGGTTTTGGTTCCCCTTCCCTTCACACTGAGCTGATCTCACTCTTCCACAATTCTCCAGTCACTGGTCATCACTGTCAGGTGTGGTCCCTCACAAAGGGTTCATTAAAGCCACTGGCAGGAAAACTTATGCTGCTTCCTGTTTCTTCCCACCCTTGGGAAGATATCTCTTTTGATTTTATCACAGAACTACCCCCTTCCAATGGCTTCAATTCCATAGGGGTAGTCATTGATCATTTTTCCAAAGAAATTGTTCTTTTCCCCTGTCTAAAAACAACTTCTTCTTCAGACTTAGCTGCTTTATTTAGAGACCATGTATGATGTCTACATAGACTCCCTAACACTATTCTGTCTGATAGAGGACCTCAATTTATCTCAGAGTTCACCAAGGAACTTTGCAAAGTCCTTGGGATCTAGCAGAAACTCTCAATGGCATATTATCCCTAGACAGATAGCCAGACAGAATGGGTCAACAGAGAAGTTATCATGTATCTCCACGCTTATGTCACTAAAAAGCAGGAGACCTGGGCCTTGTGGCTAAAAATGGTGCAATTTGCACATAATAACACCCTCACTACCACCACAGGTACTACCCCTTTTTCTGTCACACGAAACTACTCTCTGCACATGGGAACAGAGCCCACAACTTCCACTATGACTCCTGGGGGGTCATTCAGTAAATCTATTGATTGTTCACACCAGGAAATTGCTTCTACTCTCCAGAAAACCTGCAATTGGATGTCATACACAAACATCCAAGCGCTCTTCCACCCCTAACTATTCTATTGGCAACCTTGTCTAGCTCTCTACCAAGCATCTCATCCTTCCCTATCCCATGTATAAGCTTATGCAAAAATTCATTGGCTTTTATTGTGTCTCCACCATTCTCTCTAATGCCATTACTCTCACCCTTCCCTCTTCCATATCTATTCATCCTACTATCAACATTTCCCGCATTAAACCCTACAAAACACCGCTGGATGGACAATCCATATTTAGACCAGATCTGATTATTGTGACCAAAGATTGTCATGAAGAATACAAAGTTGGTTGCATCGTCCAGTCATGGCTTCATCATGGGAAATTATAATACCTCATCCACTGGAAGGGATTGGACAAGGTGGATCACACCTGGGAGCCTGCTGTTAACTTAAAACATGTGTAAGACGTAATCTCCAAGTTGCACACTGCTCATCTGAATGCCCCACAACCCATTCAGGGCATCTCCAATATCGAATTTCATTCACTCATTCATCCTTTCGGTCCCTCCTATACTGAATTCACTGATTCTCAGCTAGACCTCAAATCTGGTGAATGGGGGGTAGTGTTATAGTTCAGGACCTATATGCTATATTTTTCACTTTTTCTTCACTTTCACATGTAACACTTTCTTTTCACTTTTGAAGTCACATGACCAGTGCACGTGACTGTGGGACATCTCACATGACATGAGTCCTAGCCCTTGATGTCATCATGTCATCATGCCTCATGTTCTTTATCTTCATCATCTTGTTCACACAAGTATGCTTTTTCTTTCCCACACAGACTTCTCGCTGTACTTGTGTTCACCTTGCCTTCTTCTCATGTTCTTTATCCATGTTGGCCCTAAACTATTTAGGACTCAGACGGCCTACCCTAAGCCCATTGCTAGTCACTATATAAACCTGCCTCCTCTCATCATCTACTTTTCCTTAGTCCTATTCATTTGTATTCCTCTCTACCTTAGGGGCCAGATACTTCACAAATACCACTCTTCTCCCTTTCTATTCTCTACTCTGCTCTTGCCAGCTTCATGCACATTATAGCACACTCCTTATTGAACCTCATTTTATGTTGTACCTTGGTACAGTAAATTTCCTCATTGCAGAATATCATATCCTCATCCACATTTGGTTGGACATGCGTACTTGATCCATCCACACCATTGCAGAAGTCACCCAGCATCTAGATTAGGTATTGTTCTCCTGTTTAGTTTTTATCTGGTTTCAAATCATGTCTGGTTCTGGCATGACCACATCTCCACCACCATCTCCTGCCAATCTCAATGTAATGTGGGTCAAAATATGTGCCACCATGGCTAACATGGCAACAGTGTTATAAACCTTGCTGCTAGTGTAGCAACAACTACAACAACAACTTGCACAGTGGATCACTGCTTCCACTGCCTCTCCCACTCCTGCCACCTCTTCTTCTTTTTTTCTCCTGTCCTGCATCATCACTGATCCTGGCACATGGGATAGCAACCAATTTACCTTCTGATCCTGGTGAATCAAAGTTGCAACATGGGTCCAGCTAGTAGGGCCTGAGTACACTTGAGTACTGCTCATCCTTTCCTTTTGCTGGTTGACCACTGTTATAGGGTCCTCATCATATTTATTGTTCTTGACGACATCAGCTAACCTAGCTCAAGGCTAGGTTATCCTCGTTTGGAGTTGGTTCAGCCTCATTTGCCATTCCACTCCATTATACCAACTTGCGCCAAGTTAAAGAAAGAGGTAGAAGAGCATTTCCGGATTGATATACTGACCAAAGAAAGCTACCACTGCCTACTTGCCCTTTGACAGGGCAACATGCCAATCAAAGTTTTCATGCAATAATTCGAACTGTTGCGACAAGACACTGGCCTTGCAACCACTGATGCCAACATGCTCTGCCTCTACCACAAGCACATTGATTATAACATATATTTCCAATTGTCAATTCACAGCCTAGCTATCAGCAACGACCTAGAAACATGGCAGGAAGAAGCCACAAAACTAGGAAAAATGTTTGAGAGGATGAGACTGGAGTTGAAATGGACTGAGAACTAACTTGGGAGACCTTACCCTAATCTAGCATAAGGGTGACTTCTGAATATGTATGGATGATGTGATGGTGGACATCAAGATAAACGTGGAAGTTGAGGATGATGAAGTTAATGGTTCCAAGATATATCATGGAACAGTACTTAGTAATGAGAGTGAAGACAGCAAACGGAGAGTATGGATTGGGAGTAAGAAAGGTAGAGAGTGGTACTCGAAAAGAACCTGGCCTCTAAGGTGGAGGGGAGTTCAAGTGAATAGGACTAAGGAGAGACAACAAGAGAGGAGGGTTTATATATGTAAGTACATGAGGTTTAGGATGGGTCATCTGAGTCCTAAATAGTTTAGGGCTGGTATAGATAAGAGAACAATGAGGTTACCATGAGTACGGCAAGAAGTCTGTGCAGGAAGAAAGAAGCATACTTGTGTGAAGAAGATAGAGATTAAAGAGACATGAGGCATGAGGTCATAGTGATGTCATAGGATAGGCCCCAGGTCATGTGAGATGTCTCATGGTCATGTGCACTGGTCATGTGACTTTGAAAGTGAAAGGAATACATTTAAGTATGAAAAATGAAAGAAAAGAGAAAACGTAGCATGAGGTCCATGAACTATAATGCTACCCCCCATTCACCAGATTCAAGGTCTAGCCAAGAATTGGTGAATTCAGTATAGGAGGGACCAAATGGGTGAAACAAGGAGTGGAATTCAATGTCAGAGATACCCCAAATGAGTCTAGGGGCATTGGGGTGAGCAGCATAAAACTTGAGAATTGAATGGAGTGAAACTGAAAACAACTAAAATTGAATGATATATAATCTAGGAATTGGGCAACCTCTGTGACAGTGTGTACGGTTCGAGATTGAGGGTCCAGCCAAATGTGGACAAGAACATGCTATTTAGCGACTAGGAGGTTGACAGTTCCCAGATACAACATAAAACGAGCAACGACGATGAGCATGCGATAACATGCATGAAGCCAGCAAATGCAGAGTAAGATTGAGAGTAAGAAGAGTGGTAGACAATTGACCAGGCCCCTAAGGTAGGAGAGTAATTAAGTAAATAGGACTAAGGAAAAGTAGACAACAAAGGGAGACGGGTTTATATAGTGAATAGCAACAGGTTTAGGGTAGGTAGTCTGAGTCCTAAATAGTTAAGGGCCAGCAGGAGAAGAGAAACATGATGGAAATATGAGGTAGCCATGAGGATAGTGAGAAGTCCGTTGTGGGAAGAAGAAGGGTCCTCATGGGAAAAGGAACAGAAATGAATGACATGAGGTGTGATGTCATGATGACATTATGGGCTAGGCCTCAGGTCACGTGAGATGTCTCATGGTCATGTGTGTTGGTCACATGACTTCGAAAATGAAAAGAAAGTGTTAAGTCTAAGACGTGAAGAAAATTGAAAATGTAGCATATAGGTCCTGAAGTATAACAAGAAATATGTTTTAAATTAGCAGCAGGTTCCCAGGTGCAATCCACCTCATCCCATCCCTTCCAATTGATGAGGTATTGTAGTTTCCCATGGTGAAGCCTGGACTAAACAATATGGTTGACTTTGTATTCTTTGTGACATTCTTTGGTCATGGTGATAGGATCAGGCTTAAATACATTTTGACCATCCAGTGGGGCTTTATAGGGTTTAATGCAGGAAATGTTAATGGTAGGATGGATGGAAACAGATGAAGGGAGGACAAGTATGACGGCATTAGGGAGGACAGCTGCAATATAATAAGGGCCAATGAATTTTCGTGTAAGTTTATGCATGGGATAGGGGAGTGAAAGATGGTTGATGGAGAGCCATATGAGATCTCCAATGGAATAATCAGGAGCTGAAGATTGCTTGGATGTTTGTGCATACAACATCCAATTATGGGTTTTCCAGAGAGTGGAAGTGATTTCCTTGTGAGAGCAACCAATGGTTTTGGTGAATGACCCCCCAGGATTCATAGTGGAGTTTGTGGGCTCTATTTCCATGTGTGGAGAGTAGTTTTGCATAACAGAAAAGGGAGAGGTACCCATGGTGGTAGTAAGGGTATTTGAAACAGACTAGGACAAACTAAAAGAGACATTATCCAATTCTAGGATAACAGCAACTTCCAAATAAGTGCAAACGATGCAGCAGCAAGTGTCCAAGTATATGTGGACAATGATGTGGAAGTTGGCGACAATAAAGTTGACAGTGCCCAAGTAAAGTATAAATGAGTTCAAACAAGTAGTGTGTGGTAATGGGCACAAAGATGGCAAGAGCAGAGATAGGATTGTACAATGAGTCATTCACAATCTCAAAGTAAGAAAAGTAAGTAGACAAGAGTGGTACTGGAAGAGAATCCAGCCCCTAAGGTGAAGAAGAGTTCAAGTGAATAGAACTGAGGAGTAGACGACAAAGGGAGGTTTAGGGTAGGTTGTCTGAGTCCCAAATAGTTTAGGGCCAGCATAGATAAGAAACAATAAGGAGGATGTTACGATTCACTCTTTTCTTTTCCTTTCTTGTCATATCTCATCCCATGACTCATACTCTTATCTTCCTTTCCCCACGACAACCATTGTGCTTATTTCCAATCTTCTCTCACAATGGTTATTCTGATTACTCATTCTTATCTTTTATCGGATAGCCTCGTTCTTCTCTCTGATGATGCCTTTACACCACCATCATTCCCACTCCACTTATCCTATTTAGACTCCTCTGACCTACCGCTATAACACAGCTTGGTCCATGCACTGATACCCAGGGTATATATATAGGCTGTTACCTTTACCATGTATTCCCTAAGCTAGACCTACCTGGAATAGCACCTTTGTTCTCTTCACTTGTCCATCGCCTCTCTAAGTCACTTGTCCTACTTTTGAGTGGGCACTCATCATTCTCCTTCATCTCCAGTTGCTCTTCATAGCAACTCATCCTCACCGCTCTTCTTGCGGTTGTCCTGTTGACAAGGGCCCCCTTGGTCAATCATCTTTCGTCCACCTCAGGAAGCTCTTGCAGAAGTCTCTAGTCGTTAACCACATAACTTGTCTTTGTCTCCAGTCGTCTTTCTCGTGACTTGTCCTGTCAGTAAGGAAGCCCCTTAGTCGACACTCCTTGTCCCCAGGTCTATGTTCGTTCCTACCTGGACCGACTGTAACAAAAGGTCTAGCTTCTTATCAAAAGAGACTATTGCTGTCATAGTTCCTCACCATTTTGCAACCACTGCGCTCTAATCCTTGTTGGTTGGCCCTCCAATCAAAACCACTTGACAACTCTTCCTCTTCTGAACAACCCGACTTCGAAGAAGAAGACTACCTTGACCCAGACATCCTTGTACCCTCTGTCGCTTAACAAAGTGAATCCCTTGACCTCTCGCAGCAGTTCTCCGCCAGTCTAACAATCCCTCATCAATCTACCCCGCTGTCCCCCACTCCCATTGCTACTGCCCCAGTATTCCCCATACCCCGTATCCCTCCTATTACTCTCCCTCCACCTGCTGTCCCTCCACCATTCATTAGACCATCATCTCCTGCTATGTCTTTCACCAAGCTTACCAAGCTTCGTGTCTGCACCCCTGAAGCCTTCGACAGTTCCTACAAAACCACTGTTCAATGGCTTGACACTGTCCAATTCTATCTCCACATGAACGACAAAGTATACGACACTGACACTAAGCAAATCATCTTTGCCCTCTCGTACATGTCCAAAGGCCCTGCCCTCACCTGGGCAAACACATTCCAGCAAAACACCATTACTAGAACCACTGTTACCCTTGGCACTTTCGCCAACTTCGTCACCAAGTTCAAGAAAACCTTCAAACACCACAATACTGTCAACAACGCCATCGCCTGGCTTGTCACAAAATGCATAGTTCTTAATGCTAAGATCAAGCATCATGAACCATCCCTTAATTCCTACATCTCCTCATTCCAAAATCATGTTGCCCTCGCGGGTATCACCAATGAAAACGTCCACTTCTCCACAGGAACCCCTCCCTCCCTCATGTGCCACATTCTTTCCATGGACACCCCTCCAACCAAGATCGTGGCATGGTACAAGAAGGCAATCCACTTCCAGACACAGTGGGACCGTGCCAATGAAATTGCTTGAAGAGGCAAGACGTCCTCTTCCCATTTCCACTCCTTCACCACCCCCACCTGCACCCCTGCTAAAGACCCTGATGCCATGGATGTAGACATAGTCTGCATCACCAAACTTACCCCTGAGGAATGCAAATGCTGCATTGAAAAAGGACTCTGTTTCAGCTGCTACCGTGCCAGCCATAATAGCACCTCCTGCCCTTCTTTCCCCTCCATGCCTAACTGTTACACAGAGAAAAAGATCCACCAGGTCGAAGAAGAATCTGACCTCTCTACCTTACACAAAATTGATGACGACAAAGATGAAGTTACCATCAGGAAAGTCTCCCTCCAAATGGACTTTTAGAAAGGGGATCTCAGTCGACATGAGTCTCCCCTCCCTCCTTCTTGTGTGCTCCTGTATGTGTATCCGCTACTACTAAAGCAATGCAAATCCCAATTCAGTTAGTTGTCCCCTCGTACACCCAGAAAGCCGTCGACACCAGCGCCCTTATTGATAGTGGTGCTGAAATCTCTTGCATTGACCGAGACTTTGTGTCAAAACATTGTCTCCCCACCAAGAAACTCACCTCCCCCATCTGAGCCCGAAATGCCGACCACTCATATAACAAGAATGGGAACATCACCCATACTTGTACCTTGTACTCCAACATCAAAGGAATTTTCCAGAAGGTTACCTTTTACATCATGGCCTATGGAAGAACCAACGTGATCCTCAGACTTCCTTGGTTGAAGGTCACCAACTCCATGATCGACTAGAAAAGTCAAACCCTTTCCCTTTCTGAATCCCTTGACAAATCCAACAACTTCTATGCTTCCTGTGCAAAAGACACTGAATGGCACAACTCCCACTTCCCTGCACCCTGACATGTCCATGTATCCTCCATTCATGACTACCACCTCTATGGCTTCCTCAAACAAGAGAATGAGGAACAATTTCTCTCTCGTGCTCTCAAAAACTGCTCCCTTTTTCAAACCATTCACGGGGAATCCCATTCAATCCCCAAAGGATCTCCCGTTATCTCCCAACTCACTACTGCCACTGAACTTGCCATGGAAGCTGAACAGAACAAACCAAAAGTCTCCCTTCCCCCCGAGTTCTCTCAATTCGCCCTTGTCTTCACCAAGGAAACCGCAGATCACATTCCCCCCTCTTGACCCTATGATCACAAAATCAATGTCAAAGATTCCTTCGTTCCTAAAGTCGGAAAAATCCGCCCTTCAAACTCCCCCCAAGCTACACCCTTCTTCTTTGTCAAAAAGAAGGATGGTGGACTCTGCCCTTACCAAGACTACCATTACCTAAATGAACATACCATTTGTGACGCCTACCCTCTTCCTACCTCGTTGATAAACTCCGGGACGCTAAGGTCTTTACCAAGTTCAACATGTGGTGGAGATACAACAATGTCTGTATTAAAGACAGACATCAATGGAAAGCTACCTTCATCACCCATAAGGGGCTCTTTGAACCCACGGTCATGTTCTTTGGACTCACCAACTCCCCTGCCATGTTCCAGAGATTCATGAATGACTCCTTCCATGATATGATCGCTGAAGGATGGCTCATCATCTACATGAATGACCTCCTCATCTTCTCCCCTGACCCCACCATCCATGAGGAACATACCAAACATGACCTCCAATGAATGATGGAACTTGACCTCCATCTTAAACTTGAAAAGTGCAAATTCACCACCACCGAGGTCGAATACCTTGGCATGATTGTCAAACCCGGTCAACTCACCATGAACTCTGTCAAACTCGATGGCATTGCCAAATGGCCTACCCCTCAGAAGGTCAAGGATGTTCACTCCTTCCTCGGCTTTGTCAACTTCTACCGTCGCTTCATCCCTGATTACTCCAACATCGCTTGCCCCCTCATTGACCTCACCAAGAAAAACTGTGCTTGGTCCTGGACCCCTGCATGTCAACAAGCCATGGATATTCTCTGCTCCCAATTCCTTTCTAAACCCATCCTCCACCTCCCCAACCTCTCCACACCCTTTGCCATCGCCATTGATGCCTCCAAGTTCATTTCTGGAGGCATCCTTCTCCAAACTGACTCCAATGGCGACTAGCACCCCTGCTCCTACCTCTCTCAATCGTTCTCCCCTGCAGAAAGGAATTATGACATCTACGACCATGAACTTCTTGCCGTCATCCGCACCTTGAAAACATGGTGCCACTACCTCCATGGCTCCCCCTTCCCTGTCCAGGTCTTCACCGACCACAAGAACCTCATGTACTTCCACCAACCCCAGGCGCCGAATCGCTGCCAAGCTCACTAGCTCCTTGACCTTGCTGATTTCAATCTCAATATGCGGCATGTTCCTGGTTCCCAACTTGCCGGCCCTGACACTCTCTCCCGCTGACCCAATCTACTCCCTGCTATTGATTCCCCCGACAACGATAATGTCACCCTCCTTCCTCCTTCCTTGTTTGTCAATGCTATTGACACTGCTCTGGCTGATAAAGTCCAATTGGCCTTGGCCTCTGACCCCCTTGTACTACAAAGCCTCCAGTCCATAAACAGCTCCATCCCTCCCACCTTCTGCTCCCGTCTTTCCGACTGGAAACACACCAACGGTCTCTTGACCTACAAGGACCATATCTACATACCCAATAACCCCTCCCTCCGGTGTACCATCGTCCAATGCTGCCATGATCACAAAACCACAGGACATCCTGGATTCCTTAAAACCTGCCAGCTTGTCGCCGCTGAATTCTGGTGGCCCAGCCTCACTTCCTTTGTACGTAAATATGTGGAAGGCTGTGCCACTTGCCAGCAAAACAAAGCAACACTCATCCCTCCATTCCCCTGCTTTTCCCCATCTGTTTTCTTGCCTCATGCCCCTTCCAACAGATCTCCTGCGATCTTATCACTGATCTCCCCCTCTCCACCAGCTTCAATTCCTTATTGGTCATGGTCGACCATGGGCTTACTAAGGGGGTAATTCTATGCCCCACCAAGAAATCCATTACTGCTGAAGGAATTGCCAATCTTTTCTTCCACAAAGTCTTCCTCCACTTTGGCCTCTACAACAAAATTATCTCCAATCATGGTCCCCAGTTCACCTTAGCCTTTGCCAAAGCTCTGGGAAAAATCCTAAACTACGACCTTTCTCTTTCCACCGCCTATCACCCCCAATCTGACAGGGAAACCAAACACGTAAACCAAGAAGTTGAAATCTATCTCCAAATCTTCTGTGGAAATAACCCTGCCTCATGGTCTGAAAAGATTTTCCACGCTGAATTCATGCACAATCACTGCCCTCACTCGGTTACTGGCAAATCCTTGTTCTTTCTCATGATGGGCTTTGAACCCCAAGCCCTATCTTCCCTCCTCCCCGAATCCCCTCTCCCTGCTATTGAATCCCAACTCAAGGCTCTCTCTGCAGCCTGTGAGGAGGCTCTAGCTGCTCATGAACTTGCCCACCAAGTCATGGCTTCCTGCACTCGCAAGAACTTTACCTCTTTCACCCTAGGAAATAAGGTGTGGCTAGAAGCCTGCAATCTCAAGTGATCTATCACCAACCCGAAGTTCGCCCCCAAATGAGAAGGACCCTTTACCAGAACCAAAGTCCTATCCCCAATCATTTATCAGCTCCATCTCCCCAAAACATGGAAAATCCACAACACGTTCCATGCTTCCCTCTTATCGCCCTATCACAAAAATGACATCCACAGACCCAACTTCCCTGCTCCACCACCAGATCTTATCCAGGGCAAAGAAGAATATGAAATTGAAAAGATTCTACGCCACTGCGGAACTCCATCTCACCGCTTCTTCCTGATCTGATAGAAAGGATACTCTGTCAAAGAAGATTCCTGGGTCCCTGAATGGGACTTGAAAAATGCAAAGTCTGCCCTCACAAATTATAAAAAGCTCCATCCTTCTGTCTTCCCTCACAACCCAACCTGAACCTCTACTGCCATGTTCTCCCAACCAACTGACTCCATTTCCTCCCCTTCTTCGTTATCTCCTTCTACTTTAGATTCTTCCCTTCCTTCCTTGGCCAAAAGGCTTTCCTTCCCTCCTTTGTGTAACTCCTCCCCCAAACCTTCCTCGACCTGTCCATCTCCAGGATGGAACCACACCCCCTTGCCCAACTCGCCAGTCACCCCTCCTGCCATTGTCTCCATTGACATTCCCCTCTATGCCCATCATCTCTGTGAGGAACTCGCTGACAGTCACGCCCTGGAATGCCAGGCATCTCTCCTTCAAAACCCCCGTATCGCCATCTCTCTTGGTTGCTACCTTGACATTGGCCAACTTTGTTCATAATATCCAGCAGAATCTCGAGGGAAACCTCACTGCCACCCTCTTTCAACTCGGAATGCCCAAGTTCCTTGACGATGTCAACCAATACTTATTCGAGCTTAACCAATATCATGCTCACCCTAACTGCACCCATCCTGCCTATATTGCCCCCTCTATCATCACTACTAACGAATACCATACCCCCTCTGCATCTTCCTCCCCTCTCTTACCCGATAAACTTATCACCATCCAACGTGCTGAGCTTGCACATGAAATACAAACTAGAGGAACCATTTACGGAGAACTTACCGACACCCCCCTCTCTCGCTCTCACTCCTGCTACAATGAAACTTGCTTCAAGTGCCACCATTTGGGACATTGGCAAATTGACTGCCCTTGGTACCAATGCCCTTCCTGCCTTGTAACCACCCTGCACCACACCCAGCAATGCTGCCCTCTCTGTCGTTGAACTCCTCCTCCCCCATTTTCTTCACCTTCTAGTTCCTCCCACTCTTCGTCATCCTCTGTTTACCCAGTACCTCCTTCTCGCTCTTGAGTCATGCCTTCCTACCCTCATTGTTGTAACCAATGATCTTGCTCCCCTGTTCCTCACGCCCCCTCTCTGTATGACTATGATGATCCCTATGACAATGCCACCTACACCAATATGACTGGCTCCCCTGGCGGCTCCTACTGTGACTTCTGACTCATGCCCTTCATGTATTATCCTTTTCCGGAGTTTTGGATTTAGTAGGGGGATAATGATATGATTCACTCTTTTCTTTTCCTTTCTTGTCACATCTCATCCCATGACTCATACTCTTATCTTCCTTTCCCCATAACAACCATTGTGCTTATTTCCAATCTTTTCTCACAATGGTCATTCTGATTACTCACTCTTATCTCTTATCGGACAGCCTTGTTCTTCTCTCTGACGATGCCTTTACATTGCCATCATTCCCACTCCACTTACCCTATTTAGACTCCTCTGACCTACCGCTGTAACACAGCTTGGTCCGTGCACTGATACCCAGGGTATATATTTACCATATATTCCCTAAGCTAGACCTACCTGCAATAGCACCTTTGTTCTCTTTACTCGTCCTACTTTTGAGTGAACACTTGTCATTCTCCTTCATCTCCAGTTGCTCTTCATAGCAACTCATTCCCACCACTCTTCTTTGCGGTTGTCCTGTTGACAAGGGCCCCCTTGGTCAATCATCTTTCATCCACCTCAGGAAGCCCCTGCGGAAGTCTCCAGTCGTTAACCACACAACTTGTCCTTGTCTCTGGTTGTCTTTCTTGCGACTTGTCCTGTTGGTAAGGAAGCCCCTTAGTTGACACTCCTCATCCCCAGGTCTATGTTCATTCCTACCTGGACCGACTATAACAGAGGACATGAGTATGGATAGAAGTCCATGTGGGAAGGAAGAAGTATACTCATGTGAATAAAAAGACAGAGATGAAAGACATGGGGTATAATGTCATGATGATGTCATAGAGCTAGGCCTCAGGTCATGGGAGGAGTCTCACAGTCACATGCACTAGTCATATGACTTTGAAAATGAAGGGAATATATTAAGTGTAATAAAAAGTGAAAATGTAGCATGTAGGTCCAGAACTATAACACTACCCCCCATTCACCAGATTTGAGGTCTAGCTGAGAATTGGTGAATTCAGCATAGGAGGGACCAAACAGATGGAAGAGGGATGTGAATTTGATATTGGAGATGCCCTGAATAGGCCGTGAGGTGTTTGGATAGGCAGTGTGAAACTCTAAAATTGTGTCTTGTGCATGTTTTAAATTAACAGCAGGATCCCAGGTGTGATCCACCTTGTCCCATCCCTTGCAATAGATGAGATACTGTAATTTGCCACAGTAAAGCCATGATTTGACAATACAGTTGAGTTCATATTCCTTTGAACAATCATCAGTCACAGTAATTGGATCTGGTTTAAATATGTTTTAAGTGGGGCTTTGTAGGGTTTAATGTGTGAAATATTAATGATGGGATAGATGGAAATGGGTGAGGGAAGGATGAGGAAGATGGCATTAGGAAGGATGATGGAGATATAATAAGGGCCAATAAATTTTTGCATGAGTTTATGCATGGAATAGGGGAGGGAAAGATGGTCGGTGGAGAGCCAAACAAGATCTCCAATAGAATAGTCAGGGACAGAGGAGTGCTTGGATGTTTGTGTGTGCAATATCCAATCACAGGTTTTTTGGAGTGTGGAAGCAATTTCCTTGTGAGAATGACCAATGGTTTTACCAAATGACCCTCCAGGAGTCATAGTGGAGATTATGGGCTCTATTCCCATGTGTGGAGAGCAGTTTCGCATAATGGAAAAAGGGGTGGTACCCATGGCAGTGGTAAGAGTATTATTGTGCACAAATTGCGCCATTTTAAGCCACAAGGCCTAGGTCTCCTGCTTTTTAGTGACATAAGCACAGAGGTATGTAATAACTTCTTTGTTGACCTGTTCTGTGTTATAGTTCAGGACCTATACACTACATTTTCATTTTTTTTTTTCATGTTCATACTTAATAATTTCTTTCCACTTTCAAAGTCACATGACCAATGCATGTGACCATGAGATCTCTCACATGACCTGGGGTCTAGCCCATGATGTCATCATGACATCATGCCTCATGTCTTTCATCTCCATCATTTCATTCACATGAGTACGCTTCTCTTCCCACATGGACTTGTTATAGTTCAGGACCTATACGCTACGTTTCTAACTTTTCTTCACTTTTGGACTTAACATTTTCTTTTCTTTTTTGAAGTCACGTGACTAGCGCACGTGACCTGAGGCCTAGACCATAATGTCATCATGACATCATGCCTCACGTCTTTCATTTCCATTTCCTTTCCCATGAGGACGCTTCCTTTTTCCCACACAAACTTCTCATTGTCCTCATGGTTGCCTTATGTCTCCCTCATGTTTTCCTTCTCACACCAGCCCTTAATCATTTAGGACTCAGACGACCTACCCTAAATCCTCCATACTTACATATATAAACCCTTCCCCTTTGTCGTCTACTCCTCAGTCCTATTCACTTGAATACTCTCCTCCTTAGGGGCCTGTTCACTTGTTTACCACTCTTATCCTTTCCCAATCTCTTACTCTGCATTTGCCGGCTTCATGCATGTTATCGCACGCTCCTTGTCGAAACACGTTTTATGCTGTATCTTGGTACTGTTAACTTTCTCATCGCCGATTACCACGTCCTCATCCACGTTTGGTTGGACACTTGAAATCGTACCGTTCACACAGTCATAGAAGTCACTCAATGCCTAGATTAGGTGTTGATCTCCTTTAGTTGTTTCTTAGCTCAACTCCATTTCAGGACTTCTCACTGTACTTGTGTTTACCTTGTGTCCACCTCATGTTCCCTCTTCTCAACTGGCCCTAAACTATTTAGGACTCAGATGACCTACCCTAAACACATCGCTATTCACTATATAAACTCGCTTCCCTTCATTGTCTACTTTTCCTTAGTTCTATTCACTTGTATCCCTCTCCACATTAGAGGCCAGTTATAATTTGAGTACCACTCTCTTCAATCTTATCCTTTACTCTGCACCTTGCCAGCTTCATGCTCACTAACACATGCTCCTCATTGTACCTTGTTTTATGTCTACCTCGGTACTATCAATTCCCTTGTTGCCGACTATCACATCCTAGTCCACGTTTGGTTGGATATGCATAACAGAATTGTCCACACCATTGCTGAGGTCGCACAACGCCTAGATTAGGTGTTGTTCTCCTCATTGTTTTCTCCTTTGTTCAACTACTGGTTTCATTCTGTCTGACTGTCTGTCTGGGGATGATATGCCATGAAGAGTTTCTACTGAATCCCAAGAACTTTGCACAGTTCTTTGGTAAACTCCAAGATGAATTGAGGTCCTCTGTCCAAAAGAATAGTGTTAGGGAGTCTGTGGAGGTACCATATGTGATCTCTAAATAGTACAGCTAAGTCCACAGAAGAAGTGGTTTTTAAACAAGGGAAAAGAACTATCTCTTTAGAAAAACAATTGACAATGACTCTCATGGAATCGAAGCCATTGGAAGATGGAAGTCTGGTTATGAAATTGAATGAAATGTCTTCCCATGGATAGGAAGGAATGGAAAGTGGCATAAGTTTCCCTGCCAGTGGCTTTCACAATCCCTTTGTGAAGGAGCACACCTGGCAGTGATCTACATATGAAGTGATATCTTTGGCTGTGCCAGGCCACCAATAAAAATGTTTGATTGAAGAAATGGTGTGGTCATAGCTAGGATGACCAGCAATGGAAGAATCGTGGAAAAAGCAAGATTAACTCAGTGCGAAGGGAAGGGGGCATAAAAACGATGCTGTGTGAATTTCTGAAAAGGTATTCTGAAGCATAATATTTATATTTATTGATGGCATCAATGTCCATCCTAGAGGATTCCAGAGATAATTGAGTTTCGAAGTTTGGAGAGAGCAAGATAAAAGAAATAGCTTGTATTCCTGTGGAACCAAACCCTTTATCATTATGTTTCAATAATTAGTTGAGTGATGTGGTTGAATTTAGAAATGTGAAAAGGGAAATCAGAATGATTGGACAGAATTATGCCAATGTCTCCCCTATAATCAGCATCAATGACTCTAGCTATGACATTGATTTTATGTTCGAGGACAAGACCTGAACAAGGTGCAATTCTGCCATAGGTGCTAGAGGGGAGTTGGATCTTGACATGAGTGGGTATGAGGGATTGATTGTGGGCAGGAATGTCAAGTTCAACAGACACACACAGGTTGAAACCTGCAGCATTAGGAGAGCCCTTTGAGGGTAAGTGGGCATCTGGGGAAGTTAATTTGACCGGGATAAGTAAAGAGAAAGAATGGAGAATGACAGAGGGAAAAATGGTGATATTTTTCATTTAATTTATCAACAGCATTGCCATGGTCTGGGTGACAAGAGAGAGTGTCAGCATGCCCATTTGTGATACCAGGTTTGTAAATTAGGGTATAGTTAAATTCTGTTGTCCCAAGAGCATTTGTGGTTTTTTCCAGTATTGGAGGTTTTTGTGATCTGTCCAGATCTCAAAGTTAGTTTTACTGATTAAGTAGTGGCATCACTTGTTATAGTTCTGGACCTACACAATACATTTTCACTTTTCTTTTATCTTTTACATTTAATGTAATCTTTCATTTCAAAGTCACATGACCAGTGTATGTGACTGTGAGACCCCTCATGTGACCTGAGGTCTAGCCCATGATGTCATTATGACATCATGTCTCATGTCTTTCATTTCCGTCTTTTCATTCACACAAGTACACTTCTTCCTGCCCACACAGACTTCTTGCTGTACTCGTGTTTACCTTGCGTTTCACTCATGTCTCTTACCTATGCTGGCCCTAAACTATTTAGGACTCCGACGACCTACCCTAAACCCATTGCTAGTCACTATATAAACCCACCTCCTCTTGTTGTCTACTTTTCCTTAGTCCTATTCACTTGAATCCCTCTTCTACTTAGGGGCTGGTTTCTTTTCAAGTACTACTCTTCCATACTCCAAATCCTATACTCTGCTCTTGCTATCTTCATGCTTGTTATTGCACACTTACTCATTGTTCCACATTTTACGCTCTATCTCAGAACCATGAACTTTATCATTGCCAAATATCATGTTCTAGTCCACATCTGGCTAGATACTTGCTGTTGTCAAGTTCATACTATCACCAAAGCCACTGTTATCCTAAATTAGGGTAATATCTCCTTGTTTAGTTTTTGGTTTATTTTATCACTTTTTGAGAGCATGAATTATAGCTAGCAACTCCTTGTCGTAGACTAGATAGTTGCATTCAGCAGATGAAAATGAGTGAGAAAGAAAAGCACAAGGGCACCAAGAGCCATCCTTTTCCAAGACTGATAATACTGCATCTGTGGCAATATCACTTGCATCAGTCTTGATGCATATTTCTTTAGATGAATCAGGGAATACAAGAAGAGGGGCAATTGTAAATTGTTTTTTGAGCATATCAAACACATTTTGTTGTGCCTCCCCCCAAGTATAAGGCATATTTTTCTTCATGAGATCATTAAGGGGGCGAGCGATCTGTTTAAAATCATTAATAAAGCAATGGTAATAATTACATAGTCCGAGGGAGAATTGAAGCTGCTTGAGCTTCATGGGAGCAGGCAAGTTGAGTATTACATCAATCTTGTTGTTTTGCATGCCAACGCCATCAGCTGATACTATCATGCCTAAAAAGTTGGCTTTTTGAGCATTAAATACACATTTTTTGGGTTTTGTGTAAAGGTCATTTTCATGAAGCCTGCACAATACCTCCTTTACAACCTCAGAATGTTCTTCATCAGATTTATTTTTGGTGAAGATACACCTGTTGTCGAGGTATATGATGACAGCAGCATACATGCCATTAAATATGTAGTTCATCATTTGCTAGAAAGTGAGAAGAGAGTTAGTCATCCCAAAATACATTATGACCAGTTCACAAGCCCCTAGGGGTGTTATAAACATGGCCTTCCATTCATCATCCTTCTTGATCCAGACATTGTTATATCCCCATCGCAGATCAAGGCAGGTAAATTTATCAGTGCCCTTCAGGCAATCAATGAGTGTGGAGATAAGCAGAAGAGGATATGAGTTTTTGACAGTACCCTTATTTAAATACCTGTAGTCCATGACGAGATGCTCTCACCGGTTTTCTTGGGAATAAAAAATACTGGAGCTGTTTGAGGGGATTTTGATGGGCATATATACCCTTTTTCTTGTTTAGAGATGATGAAGTTTCTGACTTTGTCTAATTTAGTATCTGATAAGGGAATGATGCAACCTTTTTTGGGAATAAGGTCCTGTTTGAGGTCTATTGCATGGTTTCAGGGTTTGCAGATGGGCATGCATTTGGATTCTTCCTTGCTAAAAATGTCAAGGAATTCATGATATTGAGAAGGTACCCTTTCCGCTAGGCCCTTCTCAATGGAGTAAATAGATGGATTCCAGATCCCATTGATGAGATTTGCTGCATTAATGGTAATACAATTATCCATGCAGCAACAGAACTTTATTTCTTTGTCCACCTAGTTAATAAGTGGGTTGTGGCATTGGAACCAGTCATAGCCTAGATAAATACGACGAGTTTCTAGATTGGTTACCAAGGCATCAACTCCTTCAGAGTAACCTTGGTACAAAAAAACGACAGAGACATAATCAGTGATGGTACCATGAGAAGAAGAAGTTCCATTGGCATTAGTAATAGATTGAGGGAGTGAAAGTTTTTTAGTAGAAATGCCAAGAGACATTACCCAATTTTTGTTGACAAAGGTTTGGACTGTGCTAGAGTTGAGGAGCACTTTTTCAGTTGTTTTTTACCATTTGTCATTTTTCTGGAAATATATGTCAGTATTAGCATTGAATTCTCCCCCAGGGGAAGTATTCCTGAGATTAAGGTTAGGGTTAGGGGAGGATTTTGAGAAAAAAGAAATTTTGTCCATAATAGGAGAATTAAGCACACTTTATTTATTCTCTAGCGCTGCACTCTGAAGAGACACTCCTTTAGAAACAGTATCATAACTATCAACATTGTTCAGTAAGTCATCATTGCCTGATAAACTGTCCATCTCCCCAAGTACAGCAAAACAGTTAGAGAAAGAGGAATGCAGTGAAGAAAATAAAAAAAGACTGTCCTTTGCCAAGTGAATACCTCCCAGATTCACTTGGCCTTCTCTTTTCCCTTCAACCTGGTAGCCATGAGTTAATGAGTGTACAACTTGAACATATCTAAATAATAGGCTTGTGCCTCTTCTGTCATCCATGGAGGATTCAGGGAACCTTGTGCTGCCTCAGGGATAGTGGTGATGGAAGTAGTTGAAGCAAGGGGAATCTTGCAGAGAGAGGCAGGGCGGGGCAGAGCATAGTAAGTTCAACCAGTAACAGGGTCGAAGATCAGGCAACCTCTCGGTTTGTGCAGCTCCTTGCAAGCGCAGGAGAGATGGCCTGGCTTACTGCAATTGTAACAGGAATGGGTTTCCTATTGAGGTTGAATGGCACAGGTGTCCATAGGTGTGCCCCAGCCTGGTTGAGTACTGACTTCTGTGAAGCGTGGCTCATTAGATTTTGTGAATGACTGCTTACTCCTTTCTATCCACATTTTTTCAAACATCTTCCCTATCTTGATTGCTTCTTCTTGCCATTTTCTGAGATCGTCAGTGATGGTGGGGTTGTGGATTGACAGTTTGAAATAGATATTGTAGTTGATATGCTTGCAATAGAGGCAAAGCACATACATTGTTGTCTGTTGCTGCAAGGTTGGCATCTTGTCATAGCAACTTGAATTGCTGCATGAAGACCTTAATTGGCAAGTTGCCCTGCCAGAGGGTGATTAGCCATTGATAACTTTCCTCTTTGAGCACATCTATACAGAAGTGCTCTTCAACTTCTTTTTTTAGCTGCTGCCATGTTGGCCAGTCTGAGGCAGCAATCATCATCCTTTGATACTTCTCGAGGGTGATCTAGGAGAAGTTTTTTGGCCCAGTCTACCGTCCGGAGTAGAATAGTGGTGGTTTGTTGGCATTTATCCAGGCTAGATTGGCACTGGACCCAAGTGGCAACTTTCACCCACCAGGGGTGGAATATGGAGCAATTTCTGTCCCAGGTACTGGGGTTGGCAATGTGATGAGTAGAAAGAGATAAGGACAAGGTAGAGAAGGAGGGATCGGAGGCAGCAGCAGCAGTTGCAAGCTGTTGGGTGATTTATTGCTATGCCAGCAGCAAACTTTGGAGCATTGCTGCCATTTGAGCCATGGCATTGTATATTTTGGCCCAGGTGGCATTGGAGTCAATGGGCAGGAGTTCTTTAGACATTATATTTAGATGGGCAGTAGAGTTTGTTCTTCAAGCAAAGCTTGAAAAGGTGTTCAAAGCCCAGGGTTACGTATGTGATGCAAGTGCTAGCATAGGATTAGTGATACTTTTTGTGCTGACAGTGCGCAGGAGCTGGGATGGGAATGGGGGAAAGGGATAGAGCCCAAGCAAGAAAAGGAGTGGGAGTGAGTGTGTGGATGCAAGCTAATTCAGGAGGCAGAGATGCATCATTGGGGTTGTACCCATCAAGTTCCCAGAACTCGTTTAAGACAGGGGTGGGAGCAGAAGCAGGTTCTAGCACAAGAACTGGCTCTGGAGAAATGATACATGTGGCGGCATAGAGGTTAAGAGTGGCCTGTTGCTGTTGGAGGTGGAGATGATTAGCAGGGATATGAGAACACATAAAATGAAGGCAAGGAGGAAGAGATAGGTTCAGCCTCACAATAGTCCTATTCAAGTGAAATGGACCAGGATAAACTAAAAGAGACATTACCCTATTCTAGGATAACAGCAACTTCCGAATAAGTGCAAACAATGAGGTTGCAAGTATCCAAGTACATGTGGACAATGATGTGGAAGTTGGCAACAATAAAGTTGACAGTGCCCAAGTAGAGCTTCAAATGAGTTCAAATGAGTAGCGTGCAGTAACAGGCATGAAGATGGCAAGAGCAGAGATAGGATTGTACAATGAGTCGTTCACAATCTCGAAGTAAGAAAAGTAAGTAGACAAAAGTGGTACTGGAAGAGAACCCAGCTCCTAAGGTGAAGAAGAGTTCAAGTGAATAGGACTGAGGAGTAGACAACGAAGGGAGGTTTAGGGTAGGTTGTCTAAGTCCCAAATAGTTTAGGGCCAGCATAGATAAGAAACAATGAGGAGGACATGAGTATAGATAGAAGTCCATGTGGAAAGGAAGAAGTGTACTCATGTGAATAAAAAGACAGAGATGAAAGACATGAGGTATGATGTCATGATGATGTCATGAAGCTAGGCTTCAGGTCATGTGAGGAGTCTCATGGTCACATGCACTGGTCATGTGACTTTGAAAATGAAGGGAATATGTTAAGTGTGAAAATGAAGTGAAAAGTGAAAATGTAGCATATAGGTCCAGAACTATAACAGTATTGTTGTGTAATTGTGCCATTTTCAACCATGAGGCCCAAGTCACCTGCTTTTTGGCAACATAAGCACAGAGATATGCAATAACTTCTTGATTGACCCATTTCATCTGACCATCCATTTGAGGATAGTACACCATGGAGAGCTTCTGCTGGATCACAAGAACTTTGCAAAGTTCCTTGGTGAACTCCAAGACGAATTGAGGTCCTTTGTCCAAGAGAATAGTGTTAGGAAGTCCATGTAAACACCATACATGATCTCTAAATAAAGCTGCTAAGTCCAAGGAGGAAGTAGTTTTTAGACAGGGAAAAAGAATGATTTCTTTAGAGAAACAGTCAATGACAACCCCTATAGAATCAAAACTGTTTGAAGGGAGAAGTCTGGTGACAAAATCAAAAGAAATATTTTCCCAAGGATAGGAAGGGATAGGAAGCAACATGAGTTTTCCTGCTGGTGGCTTTGACAAACCCTTTGTGAGGGAGCACACCTGGCAGTGATCTACATAAGAAGCGATTGTTATAGTTCAGGACCTATATGCTACATTCTTCACTTTGAATTTGTTTTCACACTTAACATTTTCTTTTCACTTTCAAAGTTATGTTACTAGTGCTCATGACCATGAGACATCTCACATGACCTGAGGCCTAGCCCATGATGTCATTATGACATCATGCCTCACATCTTTTATCTTCATCTTTTCCTTCACATGGGTACACTTCCTCTTTCCCACATGGACTTCTCACCATGCTCGTGTTCACCTTGCATTTCCCTCATGTTCTCTTATCTATACCAGCCCTAAACTATTTATGACTCAGATAACCTACCCTAAACCCATCGCTAGTCACTATGTAAACTTTCTCCTCTTGTTGTTTATTTTCCCAGTCCTATTCACTTGAATTTCCCTTCTCCTTAGGGGCCAGTTTCTTTTCAAGTACTACTCCTGTATTTTCCTTCTCTAATCCACTACTCTGCTCTTGCTGGTTTTGTGCACGTTATTACATGCTCTCATTGTAACCTATTTTATGCTCTACCTTGGCACCATTAACTTCCTCATCGTCAACCTCCACTTACTTATCCACATTTGATTGGACACTCATGATCACACCATCCACACTGTCACAGAAGTCGCACTATGCCTAGATTAGGTGTAGTACTCCTTAGTAGTTTTCATCCGGTTTCAGCAATATCCTTGGCTATACCAGGCCACCAATAGAAACATTTGATCAAAGAAATGGTGTGATTGTGGCCAGGATGACCAGCAACTGGGGAATCATGAAAGAGTGGGATCAATTCAGTACAAAGAGAAGGGGGCATGAAAATGATGCTGTTCAAATTTCTGAAAAGGCATTCTAAAGCATAATATTCGTATTTGTTGATGGCATCAATGTCCATTTTGGAGGATTCTAAGGATAATTTAGTCTCAAAATTTGGTGTGAGAGATGTAGAAGAGATGGCTTTAATTCCAGAGGAACCAAAATCTTTATCATTACATTGGGACTCATTGAGAGTCTTTTTCTCTGTTAGCATTGGGTTTTCTATTTTTTTGATAATTAGTTAGGTAATATGGTTGAATTTGGAAACATGAAAAGGAGAATTGGAGTGGTTGGATAGGCCTAAACGTGGTGCAATTCTACTGTAGGTGCCAGAAGGGAGTTGAATCTTGACATGGGTGGAGATAAGAGATTGGTCATGGGCAGGGATGTCAAGATCAATGGAGGAGTACAGGTCAAAGCCTGCAGCATTGAGAGAGCCCTTCAAGGGTAAGCAAGCATCTGTAGAGATTAATTTGACTGGAATAGATAATGAAGAGGAGCAGAAAACAGTAGAAGGAAAAATGGTGATGTTCTCATTTAATTTATTGACTGCATCACTGTGGTCTAGGCAACGAGAGAGAGCATCAGCATGTTCATTCATGGTGCCAGGTTTGTAGATGAGAGTATAATTAAATTCTTGTAGCAGCTTGTGCCAGCAGGCTTGTTGGCCCAAAAGAGTCTGTGGTTTTTTCCAGTATTTGAGATTCTTGTGATCTGTTCAAATCTCAAAGTTAGTTTTTCCTATAAGATAGTGACATCACTCCTCAAGAGCACAAATAATGGCTAGCAACTCCTTGTCATAGACCGGGTAGTTGCATTTAGCAGAAGAGAAAGAATGAGAGAGAAGAGCACAAGGGTGCCAAGAGTTATCCTCCCCTAAGACCAATAACACTGCACCGGTGGCAATGTTGCTTGTACCCATTTCTATGTGCATTTCTTTTGAGAAATCAGGAAACATGAGGAGAGGAGCCTATGTGAATTGTTTTTTGAGCATGTCAAATGCATTTTGTTGTGCCTCCCCCCAGGTATGTGAAAATGCACATATTGTTGAGGTAGATGATGACGGCAGCATATATATTGTTAAAAATATTATTCATCATCTGTTGGAATGTGGGTGACGAAGTAGTCATTCCAAAATACATTATGACAGGTTCATAAGCCCCCAGGGGCATTACAAAAGTGGCTTTCCACTTGTCATCTTCCTTGATGCAGACATTGTTATATCCCCATTGAGGGTCAAGCAAGGCATGTGAATTTGTCTGCGCCCTTCAGGCAATCGATAAATGCAGAAATAAGAGGAAGGGGGTATGAATTTTTTACTGTACCCTTATTCAGATACCTGTAGTCCATTATGAGGTGTTTTTTGCCAGTTTTCTTTGGAATAAAAAATACCAGAGCCATTTGAGGGGATTTCAATGAGCAAATAGAGCCCTTTTCTTGTTCCAATGTAATGAAGTTCCTGACTTCCTCTAATTCAGCATCTGATAAAGGAATGACTTAACCTTTCTTAGGGACAAAGTCCAGTTTGAGGTTGATTGCATGATCCCATGGCTTGTGCATGGGCATGCATTTGGATTCTTCTTTGCTAAATACATTGAGGAATTCATAGTACTGTGGTGGTACCTTTTCTGCTAGCCCTTCCTCGATAGAACATATAGCAGGATTCCAGATCTCATTGAATAGACCAGCTACATTGATGGTTATACAGTTGCATGTACAGCAGCAGAATTTGATTTCTTTATCCACCCAATCAATAAGTGGATTATGGTGTTGGAATCAGTCATAGCCTAGATAAATTTTATGAGTCTCCAAATTAGTTACAAGGGCATCAACTCCTTCAGAGTGCCCTTGGTAGGAAAATATGTAGTGGCATGGGATGAAGAGGTCCCATCAGTGTTAGTGATAGATTGAGGAAGAGAGAGTTTTTTGGCAGGGATGCCAAGAGACATTATCCATTTTTTATCAACAAAAGTCTGAACTGTGCCAAAGTTGAGTAAAGCTTTTTCCATTGTTTTTGCCATTTTTTATTTTTCTGAAAATAAATGTCATTATCAATGTCGAACTCTCCCCCAGGAGTGATGTTCCTGAGGTTAAGGTTAGGGGAGGATGTGGAGAAAAAAGAAATTTTGTCTATAATAGGAGAATTAAGCACACTATATTTATACTCCAGTGCCACACTCCAAAGAGACACTCCTGTGGAGGTGGTATCATAACTATCATAAGTGTTCAGTAAGTCAACATCATCCGACAAACTGTCTACCTCCCTAAGTATAGCAAGCCGATTATAAGAAGGAGAACAAGGTGAAGAAGAAAACAAAGAAAAGACACTGTCCTTGGCCAAGTGAGGACCTTCCAGCTTCACTTGGCTTTCTCTTTTCCCTTTAACCCAGCAGTGGTGAGTTGATGAGCACGGGACTCAAACATGTCTAAATAGTAAGCTTGCATTTCTTCTGTCATCCATGGGGGATTCAGGGAACCTTGAGCTGCCTTGGGGACAGTGGCAATCATTGTAGTGAGAGCGAGGGAAATCTCATGGAGAGAGGCAGGATGAGGTGGAGCATAGTGGGTTTGACCCGTGAGAGAATCAAAGATAGGGCAATCTCTTGGTTTGTGTGGTTCCTTGCAAGTGCAGAAGAGATGGCCCAGCTTACCACAATTGTAGCAAGAGTGTGTCTCTTGCTGGGGTTGAATGGCGTGAGTGTCCATGGAAGTGCCACGTCCTGGTTGAGTGCTGACTTCTGTGAAGCGTGGCTCAGTAGACCTTGTAAATGGTTGCTTACTCTATTCCATTCTCATCTTTTCAAACATCTTCCCCATTTTGATTGCCTCCTCTTGCCATTTCTCGAGGTTGTTGGTGATAGTGGGGTTGCAGATCAACAACTGGAAATAGATATTGTAGTCGATGCGCTCACAATAGAGATAGAGCATATTGTTGTCAGTGGCCACAAGGCCAGCATCATGTCAGAGCAGCTCAAACTGCTGTGTAAAGACCTCAATAGGTAAATTACCCTGCCTAAGGGTAAGGAGTCATTGATAACTCTCTTCTGTGAGAATGTCAATGTGAAAATGTGTTCAACTTCTTTTTTCAGTTCCTTCCATGTTAGCCAGTCCATGGTGGAGAGTTTTCTTTGATACTTCTCCAATGTGATATGCGAGAAGTTTTCTGCATGGTATCCATCCATAGTAGGATGGCAGTGGTCTGTTGATGTTTGTCCAGGCCTGGTTGGCACTGAACCCAGGTGGCAACTTTCACCCACCAGGGACAAAAGGTGGATTGGTTGCCATTCCATGTGCCAGGGTTAGCAATGAGACAGGTAGGGAGAAAGGAGGATGGGGCAGAGGAAAGATTGGCGAAGGTGGCAGTGGTTGCATGATTTGTTGCTGCACCAGCAGCAAACTTTGGAGCATGACTGCCATGGCAGCCATGGTGTTGTGAATATCCACCCACATCATGTTGGAGTTGAGGTTTGGAGGAGGTATACCTTCAGACATTGTATTTAGAGGGGTGGTGAAGCTTGTTACAAGGTTGGAGCTTGAATAGGTGTTCAAATCCTGGTATTATGTAGCCAACTCGAGCATTATGAGGGTTATGAGTGTATTTTTTGCACTGGTGGCACACGGGAGCTGGTACAGGAGCAGGAATGGGAACAGGAGAAGGGGAAAGTGCACAGATGAGTGAGGGAGCGGGAGTGGGAGTATGTATGAGGGCTAGTTGAAATGATGAAAATATGTCATTGGGGTCATACTCATCAAGTTCCCAAAACTCATTAAGGATTGGTGCTGGGGCTGGTGGTGACAATAGGGCAATGATTTGTTGGGTGGCATAAAGGTTAAGTGCTGCTTGTTGCTGGTGAAGGTAGAGGTAGTTGGTATTGCCTTGAGATCTCATATAGCATTAATGAGGGGGAAAGACCAGATCAGCCTCGTCATAGTCCTATTCAAGTGAAACAGACTAAGAACTAACTTGGGAGACCTTACCCTAATCTAGGATAAGGGCAACTTCTGAATATGTATGGACAACATGGTGGTAGGCATCAAGATAAATATAGACGATAATGTAGAAGTTAAGGACAACAAAGTTAACAGTTTCAAGATATATCATGGAATAGCACTTGGTAATGAGAGTGAAGATGGCAAATGCAGAGTATGGATTGGGAGTAAGAAAGGTAGAGAGTGGTACTCGAAAAGAACCCAGCCCCTAAGGTGAAGTGAAGTTCAAGTGAATAGGACTAAGGAGAGACAACAAGAGAGGAGAGTTTATATATGTAAGTACATGAGATTTAGGGTGGGTCATCTGAGTTCTAAATAGTTTAGGGCTGGTATAGATAAGAGAACAATGAGGTTACCATGAGTACGGCAAGAAGTATGTGTGGGAAGAAAGAAGTATACTCATGTGAAGAAGATAAAGATTAAAGAAACATGAGGCATGAGGTTATAGTGTTGCCATGGGCTAGGCCCCAGGTCGTATGAGATGTCTCATGGTCATGTGACTTTGAAAGTGAAAGGAATACATTTAAGTATGAAAAATGAAAGAAAAGAGAAAATGTAGTGTGAGGTCTGTGAACTATAACAGGAATGAAGTAAGCAACCATTCTAGCAAAGCACTGAGCCCTGCTTCACAGAAACTGGGCTCCAACCAGGCAAAGGTGCCCCGATGACTATCTGCACTGTATAGCCATAACAAGAAACCTGCACTTGCTACAACTGTGGCAAGACTGGCCTCCTCCTGTGGATGCAAGAAATCTCACAAACAATGTAGCCACCCTGTTTTTGACCCTCTCATGGGTCATACCAAATATATCCCTGCTTGCCCTACCCTACTCTGTGAGATCCCTCTTGTGCCCACCACCTCTATCGCTGTTATTCTAGAAACACCCTCCTTAGCTCCCTCTAATCCTCCATGGATGACAGAGGAAGCACAAGCATACTACATAGACACATTCAAATTTCTCATGCTCAACAACTTGCTGCTGAAGGGTTGAAGGGAAAAGGCAAAGCCAACTGAATCTAGGAGATACTTAGTTGGCCAAGGACAGTTTTTCTCATACTTCTTCATCTCATTCTCCTTTTCATAACTGTTTTACTGTACTCAGGCAGATGGACACTCTGTCAGACAATGTTGGCATACTTTAGTGAACTCTAATAATTGTTACAATTCATTCTTTTCTTTTCTTTTCTTGTCACATCTCATCTGTGACTCATGCTTTTGCCTTCCTTTTCCCACGATGACCATCATGCTTACTTCCACTCTTCTCTCATGATGGTCATCTTGATTACTCTTTCTTATCTCTTATCAGACAGCCTTGTTCTCCTCTCTGACGATGCCTTTACAATGCTGTCTTTCCCACTCCACTTACCCTATTTAAATTCCTCTGACCTTTCGCTGTAACACAGCTTGGTCTGTGCACTGATACCCAGGGTATATATATAGGCTGCTACTCTTACCATGGATTCCCTAAGCTAGACCTACCTGGAATAGTATCTTTGTTTTCTTCATTCGTCCATCGCTTCTCTAAGTCACTCATCCTATTTTTGAGTGGATGCTAGTTGTTCTTCTTCGTCTCTAGTCGCCCTTCTTTGCGACTTGTCCCCACCGCTCTTCTTTGCGGTTGTCCTGTCGACAAGAGTATCCCTTGGTCAATTATCCTTAGTCCACCTCAGGAAGCCCCTGTGGAAGTCTCCAGTCGTTAACCACACGACTTGTCCTTGTCTCCGGTCACCTCTCTTCATGACTCGCCCTGTCGATAAGCAAGCCCCTTAGTCAATATCCCTTGTCTCCAGGTCTACATTCGTTTCTACCCAGACCAACCATAACAATAATAGTTATGATACTACGTCCAAAAGAGTGTCTCCTTGGAGCATGACACCAGAACTAAAACATAGTGTGCTTAATTTTTCTATATTGGACAAATTTTCTCTTTTAAAACCCTCCTTTACTAACCTTAACCTTAGGAACACTTCTCTCAGAGGACAATTTGTAATCTACACTGACATTTAATTTCAGAAAAACAACAAATGCCAAAAAACAATGGAAAAGCCCTCCTTGACTCTGGTGTAGTACAAACCTTCATGGACAAAAAATGGGTAATGTCTCTTGGCATTCCCACCAAAAAACTTTCTTTTCCATGATCTATGACCAACCCTGATGGAACTTCTTCATCCTACAGCACCATTACAGACTACGTCTCACTAGTACTGTTATACCAAGGTCACTCTGAAGAAGTCAACACCCTGGTAACTAATCTCAGTACTCACCAAATCTATTTAGGCCATGACTAGTTCCGATGTCACAATCTACTCATTGATTAGGTGAATAAAGAAATAAAATTTTGCCACTGCACACAAAACTGCATTACCATCAATGCAGGTGGCCTCATTAACAGGATCTGGAATCCCTCCATTTGCTCAATTAAGGAGAGACTCACAGAAAAGATCCCCTCTCAATATCATGAATTTCTTGATGTCTTTAGCAAGGAAGTACACAAACCCTGGGATTATGCTATCAATCTCAAGCTGGACTTCATTCCCAAGAAAGGCCATGTCATTCTTTTATCCAATGCTAAAATCAAAGAAGTCAGGAACTTCATTACCTCCAAACAAGAAAAGGGGTACATCTGCCCATCAAAATACCCACAGTATTTTTTATTTCCAAAAAGACTGGCAAAAAATGTCTCATCATGGACTATAGATATGCAAATGAGGGTACAGTAAAGAATTTGTACCCTCTTCCCCTTATCTCTTCACTCATTGACTGCCTGAAGGGCACTGACAAATTTACATGCCTTGATCTTTGGTGGGGATATAACAATGTATACATTAAGAAAGGCAATGAGCAGAAAGCAGCCTTCGTAATGCCCCTGGGGGTCTACAAACCCATTTTGGAATGACTAATTCTCCCCCAACATTCCAACAGATGATGAATGATATTTTTAATGATATGTATGTAGTCATCATCATCTACCTCAATGCATTACGAGTGTATCTTTACAAAAAACAAATCTGACAACAAACACTCCAAGGTCATAAAGGAAGTTCTCCATAGGCTATGAAAGAATGACCTTTATGCAATACCAGAGAAGTGCATATTTAACACTGACAAAGTTGACTTTTTAGGCATGACAGTCTCTACCAGCAGTGTTAGCAATGCAATTCAAGAAAGTTGATGCCATCCTTAATTGGCCTGTGCCTACAAAACTCAAACAACTTCAATCTTTTCTTGGACTATGTAACTATTTTCATCATTTCATTGATGGTTTCGGACAGATCATTCATCTCCTCAATGATCTAACCAAGAAAAACATGTCATACACTTGGGAGGAGATACAATAAAACATGTTTGATATGCTCAAAAAACAATTTACAAAAGCATCTCTCCTTGTGTTTCCTCACTCTTCTAGGGAAATATGTGTCAAAACAGATGTGAGTGATATTGCCACTGGTGCAGTATTATCAGTACTAGGGGAGAATAACTCCTGGTGCTCTTGTGCTTTTCTTTCCCATTCTTTTTCACCTGCTGAATGCAACTATCTGGTCTATGACAAGGAGTTGCTCACTATCATACATGCTCTTGAGAAGTGGTTATTTAGTAGAAAAGACTAACTTTGAGATTTGGATAGATAATAAAAATCTTGAATATTGGAACAAATCATAGACATTCTTGGGCCAACAAGCCCACTGGCACAAGCTTCTGCAAGAATTCAACTATACATTAATATACAAACTAGGCACCACAAATGGGCATGCTGACACCATGGCAATGCTGTCAATAAATTAAATGAAAATATCACCATTTTTTCCTCCATGGTTCTCCAAGCATCCTCTTTGTCTATTCTGGTCACACTCATCTCCTCAGATGCTTGCTTACCATCGAAGGGCTTCCCTGACACTGATCCAACTCCTAACCAGCACTTACAGCAGAATTGTGCCTTATTCAGGCCTTGCCCTTAAGCATAAAATTGATGTCATGGCCAGAGTCATCAATGCTAATTATAGGGGAGAAATTGGTATAATTCTATTCAACCATTCTGACTCCCCTTTCCACATTTCCAAATTTGATCATATTGCTTAACTAATTATTGAAAAAAATAGAAAATCCAATACTCACAGAAAAGAAGCCTCTCAACACAACAATAAAGGGTTTGGTTCTACAGGAATCCAAGTCATTTCCTCCACATCTCTCTCTCCAAATTTCAAGACTAAACTATCTATGGAATCCGCTAGGTGAGACGTTGATGCCATCAATGAATACAAATATTATGCTTCAGAACAACTTGTCAGAAATTCGAACAGCATCATTTTTATGCCATCTTCGCTTCACACCAAGTTAATTTCCCTCTTCCATGATTTCACAGTTGCTGGTCACCCAGGCCATGACCACATCATTTCCTCCATTAAACATTTTTACTGGTGGCCAAGTGCTGCTAAAGATATAGCTTCCTACATAGAACACTGTCAGGTGTGCTCTCTCATGAAGGGTTTGTCACTGTTCCTTCCTACCCTTGGGAAGACATTTTCCTTCAATTTTGTTACTGGACTTTCCCCCTTCCAACCACTTCAACTCCATCAGAGTTATCATTGACTGTTTTTCTAAAGAAATTGTTCTGTATCCCTATTTAAACACAACATCATCCTTGGACCTTGCCACTGTATTTAGAGATCATGTATGGTGTTTACACAGACTCTCTAACACTATTTTCTTAATGCATGTTGGAGTTTACCAAGGAACTATGCAAAGTTCTAGACATCCAACAGAAACTGTCCATGGTATATCATTCCCAAATGAACAGACAATGAATGTCATGTTGCCAAGAAGGAGCCAACTTGCTTGACAGCACATTGACCAGTGTCACCAAATTGTACATCCCCAACAGGAAATGCACCTCACCATTTTTTCTCTCAGCTCAAAGTCTTTCTGATGAATAGATACCTGTACAATCTGTTCAGTGCTGTGCCTAATGCAGTCATGATAACTGACCAGCTTACAGTCATTACCAGCATTGCTGTTTCCACCTTCCATTACAAGGGATTAAAATACAGCCAAGTTGGCATCCACATAGATTGCCACCACAAAGAACTTCTTTGTTGAGGAATTGTCTGGTGCATGCAAGTGCAGTTGCCTAGATGAGCATGCAGGAACATTAATACACACATCTAGGTGAGATAACTTCACAGATGAGGAATGGGATGGACAACTAAGAAGAAACAACCATGCAGTCGCTTTTGGGTACAAATTTTCAAAATCTGTCTGGGGGATTTGTGCTTTCCACAAACAATGGAGCCACCTTCATCATTGAACCCCTCCTCCTCTGTTCTCCTCACCCTCCAATTCCTCCCACTCCTCTTCATCCTCTGCTTGTCCTGTACCTCCCCCTTACTCATCACTAGGATAACTCCTCCCCCGTAACCCATCCCCATATGACTATGAGGATCCCTACGATGACACTGCCTACACCAACATGACTGGCTCTCCTGGTGCCTCTTACTGTGACTTCTGACTGGCACCTTTCACCCATTGTCCTTCTCCGGAGTTTTGGATTTAGTAGGGAGGTAGTGTTGTGGTTCTCTCTTTTCTTTCCATTTCTTTGTGGCATTCATCCCTTGACTCATGCTTTTGTCTTCCTTCTCTCACGACGACCATCATGCTTGTTTCTGCTCTTCTCTTCCCACGATGGTCATCTCAGTTACTCATTTTTATCTCTTGTCGGACAGCCTCATTCATCTCTCTGACGATGTTTTTACACTGCTGTCTTTCCCACTCCACCTACCCTTTAGACTCCTCTGAACTATTGTTGTAACACAGCTTGGTCCATGCACAGATTCCCAGGGTATATATATAGGCTGATATCTCTACCTTGTATTCTCCAAGCTAGACCTACCTGGAATGGCATCTTGTTACCTGTCACTTGTCCCTTGCTTCTCTGAGTGCTTTGTCCTACTTTTGAGTGGACACTCGTTGTTCTCCTTTGTCTCTGGTCACTCTTCTTTGCAACTCATCCTGTCAACAAGGATATTCCTTGGTCAATTACTACTCGCTGACCTCAGGAAGTCCCTGGGGCAGTCTCCGGTAGTTAACCACACTACTCATCTCATCAATAAGAAAAACCCCTTAGTCGACATCCCTCATTGTCCAGGTTCACATTTGTTCCTCCCTGGACTGACTGTAACATGCTCTATGGATACAGTAAATGCTCCTGGGATCCCAGGCTCTTCCTCTTCACTTTCCATTTGTTTGTGTTGTAGTTCTAGTGTCTAGCATGTCCTGGTTTCCAATTTGTCTGTCTTGCAGCCTCTTCTTCCTAGGTCCATTGGTATTCCTTGTTTTTGTTTGCTGGTTGCCATGTACAGTTGCTTCTTCTTATTTCAGCAATTGGTTGGATAGGAGGCTAAGCTTGATGGGGTGCCAGCATTGGTGGAACTGGAAGGACCAGAAGAGCTGGAACTATGGGAGCTAGAGGAGCTGCTGGTCGTTCAGGAACATCAGCTAGAGGGGGATCATCATCTCCCACTGGTCTGGGATTTAGGGGATGATGGTCATCCTCATCTTCATGGTTGTGATCTGGTTCACAAAGGTGCTCTGGAACTAAGCCCTCCCACTGTCCTCAACAGTGGGGCCTTCCCATGGAGCTGACTCAGTTCTGGAAATGGTTCCAGTCTCATCAAAAGTGACATAGTGACTGGAGATGACAGTTTGATGTTTTATGTCCAGGAGTTTGTATGCTTGTTGCCCAAAGGTGTACCCAATCATGATACACTTTCTTCCATGTGGTTGGAATTTTCCTCCTTGCTGTTCCTTTTGGTATAAGAATGTATGCTGGACACCCAAAAGGTTGGAAGAAAGTTGGATCGACTTCACAATTGAAGAAATCTGATAGGGAATCTTGCCATTGAGTACAGTAGTTGGACTTCGTGTGGTGACATCGGCAGCTGTGGGCATTGCATCAACCCAGAAGGATTTTGGGAGTTTGGATTCCTCCAGCATGGGTTGGATACTGTTTGGTCCATCCGTTCTGCTAGTCCATTTTGTTCTGGGGTGTATGGAGCTGAGATTTCATGAAGTGTTTTGTCAGATTGGAACTGCTCTCGGAAGGCTCAGTTTGTGTACTCAGTCCCTCCATCACTTTGTAGCCTTCCCGGGATCTTGGGGTTATGGGGCCTCCAACATCAGTGTGGATCATTTCCAGTGGACAAGTGGTATGAGGTCCATCCTGTAGTTCAAAGGATGACTTTTTCATCTTTCCGAGAATGCATGCTGCACAGACAGAATGTGGATGAGCCAATCAGAGTGTCTATTCCTTGTAGCTGTCCAGATTTCACCATTTGTTGGATTTGGTTCATGGAAATGTGACCCATACATTGATGTAGCAGATTGATGTCTTCAGTCGCTTATGAAGCTTCCCTTTGATCATTTGGAAGGACCTTGGCATGGTATAGGCCATCCTTTTGTATGGCAACAAGTGCAGTGTTCTGGTCTTTCCGGATATAGCACATGTTGGAATTTGCCAGAAAGGTGGTGGAAATACCAGCGGAAGCAAGTTGCTTCATAGGACTATCTCATATTTGGTTCCAGAAGTGTGTGATACAAGTGGCATTGTTCCGATTCCTATGGCCATGGTATCAGTGTTGTCTCCGAGGGTTACCGCACGGGGAGGATGAACTGGACGGTATGTTTGGAACCAGGAGCGGTGGGGGACAATGTGTGAGGATGCCCCAGAGTAAATGATTAGTTTGTTTCTCCCACGGCTAGTGTTGTTTCACTCAAACGATGAGTAGGCATGAATGCATTGCATTATGGACTCATATACACATTCCCTAGTATCCGGAGGATCCAGGGGGCCTCTCTGCTGCATTTGCCTTATCCATTCCTTTTTCCCACTTTCTGAATCCGCCCTTCCATAGTTCCGAGAGACCCGGTTTTTGTATATCCTGTAATTAGTAGAATTGTGAGTTGTGGAAAGATGGTGTTCACACTAAGCGGAAGCATTTGTTGGACAAGTTTTAGTCTTAACTTTGTTGTTAAGAGAGTATTTCATCCCTGCAAGGCAGGACTCGATCATTCAGAGTGCAGAGATGTATTCAGAGACTGCAGAGGTCCCATCACATGTGCTACGAAAGAGTTGTTGGAACAGGTAGAATGCAGACGAGATGTTTGGAGTTTCATGTAGTTTTACGAGGGCATCGAAGAGTTTCTTTGAGCTGGCCTCCTTACGTATTTTTCATCAGCAGGGCATCTGAGATACGTAACTGGATGGTGCCGTCAGCCTTCTTGTCACATTGTTGCCATACTCTGACATCAGAAGTGGTGACAAGCTTGGGCTGACTGTACAGGCTTTACATCCAACCCTGAGACTACTGCAAAAACTTTTTCAGCCCGAAGTTGTGCTGAGATCTGGATTTTCTACATTTCATAATTGTTTGGTCCGCAGATGGAGTGTGTGAGTTCAGAATGAACTGGAAGTGAGTTCTCAGAAGAACTGGTGTGCGCTGAGGGACGTGCAGGATAAGTCAAGTTGTTGCCAGATGCTGCCATCAGTGTGCACCAACAGGGCTCATAACCTGACAAAACTAAGTAACATGCAGGAACTGCCGCCTAAGGTGGGCGAAAACGACTGAAGTACCTGTAAGTGAGGTCAAGATAATACTATAGGCGGAGGTATACTCATATTATGTTATCAATAATGATGTGTTAATGAGAAAAACTTGGAAGTGGTTCGAAAGATACAAGAAACTTCTTGAAGTGGTTCTGGGACTTGGAACTGATGGGAATTTACTGGAATATCTGTTCCAGTGTATTCATTTCGGAATGATCTGGAATGACTATGGTTGAATACTGTCATAGCTACCGTTGCAAGTCAGTGCAATAGCGATTTGGTTGTCCCCGAAATGGGTAGTCAGCTGTGTCAGTGGTCGAAACATTTCACCAATGAGCTGATTAAACCAAAGGGCTTCTTTTGTGGCATGTCTGGCTGCAATGTACTCGGATTCCGCAGTCGAGAGACAAGTTCTTGTTTCTTCGAACCCCAAAGGATTACCCCTCCATCAACGAGAAAGGCGAAGCTGGTAATGGCCCGTCAGTACTCCTGAGTAGCGCCATCTGCGTCAACATATCCGACGAGACCTTGGGCCTGTGTGCCAATAGTCAATATGTGCAACTTTTTACTGATTACTAATGGTAATGGTAAATCTGCTGTACAGGCTCCCAATGGTTCCATCCAGGATGAGCATTGAATTTTGAGACAAAAGAAGTCGCGAACGCAATGTCTGGTTGAGTCCCTTAGGGCATTGTGACTCTGCTAGTTAGAGATGTGCGTTGAGGGGAATTGTGATGGGTTTCGCATCGGTCACATGAGCCGATTTCCTCTTTTTTGAACGCTTTGATAAGAGAGGAGTCAAGGAACTTCCCAATGACTGTACAATTGTTCACATGTGATACAAGGATGAAGAATGTGGTGAGCAATCATCGTGACGAAAACTCCGCAGTCGGCCTCCATCCATGTGAAACCTAAGTTCTGCAGGGTGCTGCATAGGCGTCGATACCACTTTAACGCGCCTTGCTTGGAACCATAAAGGGCAATGGAAAGTCATGCGACTAATTTACCAAAGCCAGGGAGAATCTCCATGAAGATAATTTCATCTTCGTCGAGTGTGCCATTGAGAAATGCACTGTGAAAATCAAAAATGTCAATGTCCCAGTCCTGGCGAGCTGCAATAGCCAGGATAAGGCGAAGTGATGCAAGGTGAGCAATGGGTGCATGGGTTTTATCATAATCGACACCATACTGTTGAGCGACACAGTGCGCAACAAGCCACACTTTGTCTCTGTTGATTTCACCTGCAGAAGTCTTCTTGATTTTGAACACCCACTTACAACCCACAACGTTGGTGTTTTGGGGGCATTCAACCACATTCCAGGTATGTGCGTCATCAAGGCTTTAGCAATGATAGCTTCCTCCCATTTGGGCCACTCCAGCCGTGTCTTGGCTTCATCAGTTCAAGGCCCTTAGCAGCCATGGTTCTGGCCAGCAATGCAAACACAGAGTTTTGGTCATCAAGTTCCCATGCTGTCAAAGCATGATCACCTCCTGGAATCGGATTCTCGAAATCGGCACCAAGATGATCGATGGGTGTTTATCAGGTGTGGTTGTGGGAGCTACATCAGGTGTGGCGACAGGTGCGTGAGTGGTGAGTTTTGTGGGGAATTCTGGCTGATCGATATTCCCCTTAGCATCCTTGACATGCATTGAAACAGCTTTATCATGCTGGCAGGTAACATTTCGTTTGACAACAACTGCATGATGGCAAGGTAAATTATGGTGTGTCATTGATTTTGAATTATAACCAACCCAATGAGCCTCGATAGCGTGGTCATCAAGCTTTGATGCAGTACGGTCGAGAACCCAGCACTTCAAACCCCAGACCAGCAGATCTCCAAGGTGAGGTTTCTTTCTGTATAACATCTCGTATATCTAGCGCTCGTGTGGCTGACCTTTTTTCACCCAGACTACATGCAGGAGAGCGTCTCGCCACAAAGTTTTTGGCAACCCACTCGCATGGAGGACTGTATGTATGCGTTCTACCAGAGTTCGATTTAGGCATTCTGCTCCACCATTATGCTGCAGCGTGTCGTGAGTGGTAAGCTTCCATTCTGTCCCCCTGCGATTCAGATGATGAGTAAATTCATTGGACAGATAGTCCCCCCATGATCAGAACGAAGCTGCTTGACAGAAACACCATGCTGTGTCGTCAACCAAGATTCGAACTGCAGGTCAGCCAAAAAGGTATCAGACTTTGCAAATAGCAAGCTGATGTAGGTATAGCAGGTATGATCATCCGTAAACGAGCAATATTAGCTCCGTTTACCGGGTGCTTAAACAGGTGAGGGTCCCCTAACTTTGTTGCCAAGAGCTGCTGTCCGAGTTGGCTCATGGGTAGTGCGGATAGGCTTTCATATGGCCTTTCCATATTCACAGGCAGCACATTGTCCCATATTGGTGTGGTCCAGATGAAGGGCAATGCTGGATATCATCCCTTTGGCCAACACCTCGCGTATGGTAGGGATGCCAATGCATATGCGACAGACGACAATGAAACTCCTCCATGGTGATCTGTTCATCTCCCTGTGCGGCTGCTATGGTGGGAACATGGTAGCCGTGTTGTGTGTGATTCAAACCGTTTGCAACACCGACTTCCCCTAGGAGGTGCTTCTGCGCACTGAAAATTTGACAGGTGTTCCCATCAAAAACCACACGACAGTCCGCTTGAGTGAGACAGCCAGGGTAATGTGCATACTTGGCGCGTACAGTACATCTCTGAAGAGAACACAAGTCTGGGAGAATCTGTTGGGCAGAAAAATGGGTAAGTCCCCTTTGCCAATGGCATTGAAAGTACTGTTGTTGGCTGCTCTGATAGGCTTAGGCGCAATGGAAGAAAAGTTGACAAAGCATTCATGTGAAGGAGAGAAGTGTTGCGATGCCCTAACTCGGGAACCCTCACATTATCAGTCTGGGCAAGATGAGCTTCAACATCCTGGGTGGTGTAGAGATGCCAGCCATGACTAAGGTGCAGAATCGTGTCGAGACAAAGGTTATCTACGTGATTATGTAATACAGATCTAACCAAGTCCGTTTGTACTGAGAAACATATACAATATGTTGACAATGCCCTGTTCTGTGGTCCTGATAAAGTCATAGTCACAGAGGTAAAAGTTGCATTTATCCGCAAGTGGGAATGCAGAGACCTAGGCCCTGCAAATGAATTCTTACACATGAGAATCCGCCAGACTGGCAGCAAGATCATGATTGATCAGTGCGCCTACTTCAAAAAAGTCCTTGAGTGATTTGGAATGCAGAATGCTAAAGTTGCTCCCACTCCCCTTCCACAATGGGTATTACCCTCTTGACTACAATGGCCCAGTTGATCCAGTCTCTCAGATCCTTGCTGTATATCATGCTAGGAACAAGCCTGGACATGGCTTATGCTGTGACCTCCCTATCTTGGCATGCTGCCAAACCATTGTCAGAGCACCTCAACAAGGCACTCTACATATGCCGGTACCTCCTTGGTACTTGCTAATACTTCCTTGTCTTTGATGGAGCCTCACAGGCTGGCATGATAGCATACACCAATTCTGATTGAACATCTGATCCACACACCTATCACTCTCAGACTGGCTGTTTATCAAACTAGCTAATTGCGTCTTCAGCTGGCAGTCACGTCAACATCAGTGCATTGCTTATTCCTCTACAGAGGCTGAATACATTGCACTCTCTGTGTTAAACAGCTGGAATCGCACAGCTGAGTCCACAGTAAGCAACTAAGGAAAGTGCTAACTGTGGAACTCCGACTATATACCTGGCTAGGATACAATAACAAACATGTGCCGCAATCTGACACAACTACAAAAGTGCAGCGTGTGCAATCCATCTCTAACACTCTGATTGTAGCAAACAGGTTGTATGGTTGCATTCTTTAATGTAGGATACAAGTTACACCCAATACCTATTTGTGGTGATAACCAAGGTTCTTACTGAAAAATGTAACAAACACATGGATATTAAATGGCATGGTGTTAGGAAGTTCATCTGTGAAGGTTTAGTAGAACTATTCTTTGTTGAAGGGGCACCAACCCTGCTGACATGTTCACTAAGAACCTTTGACATGTCAAACTTGATCAGTTCAGATTGTAACTTGGGCTAGTCTTCTATGATCAACCCATAGCATCTTGATTGGGTGCTCTCTTCACTTATGCACCTTAGACTAGCAGCTAAGTGAGGGTTGATCAAGCACTATGCAGTAGCTCTCAACACTACTTATTATTTACTAGTTGTAGCATAGTTCACCTTATAAGGAAATGGTCACATGCACCATGTAGTATATAAGTTGGAACTCAGTCGTCTGAGTTAGAATAGTATCTTGTGTTCTCATACCACTCTCATTGCTTTAAGCAAACCCCCCAAACCCCTGGTGAGTGTTAGGTAATCCTTTGCCTTACAATCCTGTGCTTTCAACAAGAGATGCCTCCATGGACACATGTGCTGTACTATCATCACTGTTCTGGAAATGGCTCCTTCTGCTTCCTTCAACCCTCTGTGGATGATGAAGGAAGCCCAACAACTTGCTGCAGAAGGGTTGAAGGGAAAAAGTAAAGCCAATTGAATCTGAGAGGTACTCAGTTGGCCAAGGACAAGTTTTCTCTTTCTCATTCTTCTTTGTTTAATCATTTCACCATACTTGGGGAGATTGATAGTTTGTCAGTTGATGATGACTCACTAAACACTTATGATAGTTATGATACTGCTTCCATAGGAGTGTCTCCTCAGAGCATGGCACTAGAACTCAAAAATAGTATGCTTAATTCTCCTGTTTTGGACAAATTTTCTTCTTTGAAATCCTCCTCACCTAACCTTAGCCTTAGGAATACTTTTTCTAGTAGAGATTTTGACATCTCTACTGATATTTATTTTCCAAAAAATAACAAATGACAAAAAACAATGGAAATAGCACTCCTCAACTCTGGCACAATCTAGACGTTCATCAACAAAAAATGGGTAACATCTCTTGGTATCCTCACCCAAAAACTTTCCCTTCCTCACTTCATCACTAATGCCAATGGGACTTTCTCATCCCACAGCACTATTACTAACAACATTTCTCTTGCTATTTCATACCAAGGCCACTCTGAAGGAATCGACACTCTGGTAACCAGCCTGGGAACTTATCATATTTATTTAGGCTATGACTGGTTTCAACACCATAACCCACTCATTGATTGGGCTGTGTTACCATCAACATAGCTGGCCTTATCAATGGGATCTGGAATCCCTCCATCTGATCTACAGTGACTCCAAAAAGTGTTATAATGTTTGATACTTTTGTAGTCTAGGTAGAAGAACATTTGATAGCATGGGAATTACACTTAGCTGTAGTGGAAGCATGGGGAGCATAGACCCTTGGCTACCAAATTGTCCCTGGATCATGTGATTTGGCCCACAGGGTGGGAAGATATGATTATTTTAAAAAATATATGTCATTATAACACTTTTTGTACTTTTGAGATAGACAGTATAAACCTATTCAAATGATAGGATAGTTGCTGTTGTTTGGCACTACAAATAAACATACATATATAAGTATAATGTCTGAGTTTACAATAGTTCCCACACACTTCTTGATTCTCAACCATTATCATCATAAGATTATGCCATTCATCTCATCATATCTCAGAAGGCTGAGAATGCTGTCCAGGTGACCAAAACACTCTCCGAAATCATCAATCAACCTCTCCATCCTAATACCATTCATCTCCACTTGAAAAGGTCTGGCATGAAAGCTGTAGTCAAGTTCAAATGTCTTCTACTCTCAGCCAAGCATCTCAAGGTCTATTTAGACTTTGTTTATGCCCATAGGAATTGGACTATGGATGATTGGAAGAGGGTAGTATGGTCTAATGAGACCAAAATCAATTGCCTAGGATTAGATAGTATTATAGGATTTGCAATACATTTACTATAATACTTGGATGCTTATCTTATCTCATCAGATAGCATCTTATATGGCAACCCCCACAGCTAGGCTTAGGGTCTAGGACTACATCTAGACTGGTCATGTGACATGACATCATCATAGGGCCTGGAATTATGACCTCATTGGTCTAGGCTATGACCTTATTGGTCTAGGCTATGACATCATCAGTGATATCATGTCTCATGGTAATCTCATGAATATCTCATGTTATCTGCATGTATGTATTCCCACACTGGCACTCACATACAGGAGACCTACCCTAAACCTGCTATTTTACATATATATACTGTAGACCCTTCTGTACTATTTCTTAGTTCTATTCACTTGTATCTTGCCTGGTTCCCCACGTCTGAACTACCTGAGGTACAGTGGTGGTCCTCACCACACTCTTCCTGGGTTATGCCATCCTATGATGAAAGACACATGCGTTCCCCAAATCCCTCTCCTCACTGCTGTCTATTATGGCTAGATGCCACTTGTCGACAACTCTTCGTCGTTAGCAGGAACCTTCCCACAAGGTGGATGGAATAGCCTCGTTTGCTGTTCCACTCCATTATGGATGGACGCAAATGAACATGGAAAAAGTCAGGTGAGGGGCTCAGTAATAGATTAGTAGATGGAACTATCAAGTTTGGTGGTGGTTCTGTGATGATGTGGGGCTGTATGACTTGGCAGGGAGTTGAATTTGCCACCAAAATTGATGGTAGGATGAATGGGGATCTCTATCTCCAAATTTTGAAGGATGAGCTCCAGCAAACCCTCAACTATTATGAGCTCAATCCTCCTGATACCATTTTCCAGCAAGACAATGATCCAAAACACACCTGCAAAAAGGTCAAGGAATGGCTAGAGAAGCAGGAGTTTAGGACTATGATCTGGTTTGCATAGTCTCTAGACCTTAATCCCATTGAACACACTTGAGGCTACCTCAAAAGAAGACTTGCAGAGTATGAACATTTTCCCAAGGGTATTTTGGAGTTATGGGAGAGAAATTCAAGTGGAGTGGGAGAAAATATTAGTAGAGGAGTGTCAGAAGTTGATTGAGAGTATGCCTAGAAGAGTTCAGGCAATGATTAGAGCCAAAGGAGGATATACCAAGTATTGATTTTTTAAAATACTCTAGTCTAACTCAAAAGTACAAAAAGTGTTACAATAACATATATTTTTAAAATAATCATATCTTCCCACCCCTTGGGCCAAATCACATGATCCAGGGACAATTTGGTAGCCAAGGGTCTATACCTCCCACACTTCCACTATAGCTAAGTACAATTCCCATGCTATCAAATGTTATTCTACCTAGACTACAAAAGTATCAAACATTGTAACACTTTTTGGAGTCACTGTATATCTATGTATGTAATTCTACAATGTTGCATTGTTCTAACCAATAGAATAAAGTGTTCTTATCTGGATAGAAATAGTAGCCAATAGCTAAAGGGTCTTATATCTATGTATTATGCAGGATTGCACATTAATGATACAATATGAAGTGACTATAAGCAATATGAATAGTGTTATTCTCATGTCACACTAGTGAGTCACACTAAAGAATTTATCCTAATGAATGTCAGTCATGCTTAACAGTAGTAAATACTAACTGTTTTAATAGGCATCATGGATATTCTTACTCATGTGCTCTCATCTGTTGCAAGTCAAGACCACAACACCAAACTCAATATAACAGGCAAACAAGAAAATAGACAAGAACAACAAGGGACCTTAGAAACTAGTGAGTGAAGAAGAATGAGCAGTATCACACCAAGTCAGGGCATGGGACAGAGTTTAGTGCAGTAATAAAGTGAATAAGACTAGAGAGTCCAGTTATAAAGTATCTACTTTATATACATGAGAGAGATGTGCACAGATCAAGCTGTGCACTACAGGGCAGATTGACCAATGTTTTTAGCAAACAACCCCCAGGAGTCATAGTGGAATTTGTGGGTTCCATTCCCATGCATGGAGAGTAGTTTTGCATGACAGAGAAAGGTATGGTACCTGTGGCTGTAGTGAGGGTATTGTTATGCATGAACTGTGCCATTTTCAGCCATGAGGCCCATGTCTCTTGCTTTTTAGCAATGTAAGCATGGAGATACATGATAACTTCTCTGTTGACCTGTTCCATCTGACCATTTGTTTGAGGATGGTACACTGTAGAGAGTTTCTGCTGAATGCCAAGAGTGTTGCATAACTCCTTGGTGAACTCTGAGACAAATTGAGGTCCTGTGTCCAAAAGAATGGTGTTAGGTAGTCCATGGAGATACCATACATGATCTCTAAATAAGGCAGCTAGGTCCAAAGAAGAGACTGTTTTTAAACAAGGGAAAAGAATGATTTCTTTGAAAAAACGATTGATGATGACCCCAATAGAATCAAAGCTATTAGAAAGGGGAAGACCAGTTACAAAATTGAAAGAGATGTCTTTCCAAGGATGGGAAGGTATGGGGAGAGGTATAAGTTTTCCTGCCAGTGGCTTTGATGAACCCTTTATGAGAGAGCACACCTGACAGTGATCTACATATGAAGTGATATCCTTGGCTACACCAGGCCACCAGTAGAAAAATTTAATAGAGGAAATGGTGTAGTCATGGACAGGATGACTAGCAACTGGAGAATCATGAAAAAGCAAGATCAACTTGGTGCAAAGGGAAGGAGACATGAAAATAATGCTATTTGAATTTCTGAAAAGTTGTTCTGAAGCATAGTATTTATACTCATTGATTGCATCAATGTCCAGTTTGAAAAATTCTAAAGATAATTTAGTTTTAAAATTTGGGAAGAGAGAAGTGGAGGAGATGGCTTGTATCCTGGTGGAGCGAAACTCTTTATTATTATGTTGTGACTTATCAAGAGTTTTTTCTTCTGTTAAAGTGGGGTTTTCTATTTTTTCAATAGTTAGTTGAGTCATGCAGTCAAATTTGGAAACATGGAAAGAAGAGTCAGAATGATTGAACAGAATTCTGCCAATTTCTCCTCTATAATTGGTATCAATGACTTTGGCCATGATGTTGATTTTATGCTTGAGAATGAGGCCTGGTTGAGGTGTAATTCTGCTGTAGGTACCAGAGGGAAGTTGGATCTTGACACAGGTGGGGATGAGATGTTGATCATGGATGGAGACGTCAAGATTAGTGGAGGAATACAGGTCAAAGCCTGCAGCGTCAGGAGAGCCCTTCAAGGGTAAGCAGGCATCTACAGAGGTAAGTTTGACTGGAATAGATAAGGAGGAAGAGCAGAGAATAGTAGAAGGAAAAATGGTAATGTTCTCATTCAGTTTATTGATAGCATTGCCATGATCTGGATGCCAGGATAGAGCGTTAGCATAGCTATTTGTGGTGCCAGGTTTGTAGATGAGAGTGTAGTTAAATTCTTGCAGTAGCTCATGCCAGTGGGCTTGGTGGCCCAAGACCATTTGTGGTTTTTTCCAGTATTCAAGATTTTTTGGTCTGTTCAAATCTCGAAGTTAGTTTTACCAATTAAATAATGTCACCATTTTTCAAGAATGCAAATAATAGTAAGCAGCTCTTTGTTGTAGACTGGGTAATTGTGTTCAGCAGATGAAAAGCAGTGAGAGAGGAAGGCACAAGGGCACCATGAGCCATCCTCCCCTAAGACCAATAACACTGCAGTGGTTTTGATATCGCTGGCATCTGTTTTGACATGCATTTCTTTGGAGGTGTCAGGAAATGCTAGGAAAGGGGCTGTTGTGAACTGTTTTTGAGGTGTGTCAAACACATGCTATTCTGCCTTCCCCCAGGTATATGGCACATTATTCTTTGTGAGATCATTGAGGGGATGAGTGATCTGTCTGAAACCATCAATGAAACATTGATAATAATTATAGAGTCTGAAGAAGGATTGAAGCTGTTTGAGCTTTGTGGGTGCAGGCTAGTTGAGGATGGCATTGACTTTCTTGGATTGCATACTGACACCATTGGCAGAGACTATCATGCCTAGAAAGTCAACTTTGTCCATGTTAAATATTCATTTTTCCAGTTTGGTGTAAAGGTTGTTATCTTGTAACCTATGCAATATTTCTTTTACGACCTTGGAGTATTCTTTGTTGCTTTTGTTTTTGGTGAAAATGCACATGTCATCAAGGTAGACAATGATGATAGTGTACATGTCATTAAATATGTTGTTCATCATCTGTTGGAATGTTGGAGGAGAGTTAGTTATTCCAAAATACATAACAACAGATTCATAAGCCCCCAAGGGTGTTATGAATGTAGCTTTCCACTTGTCACCTTCCTTGATGCATACATTGTTGTATTCCCATTGAAGGTCAAGGTAGGTGAATTTGTCAGCATGCTTTAGATGGGTGACAAGTGAAGAAATTAGTGGAAGAGGGTATGAGTTTTTTACTGTTCCCTCGTTCAAATACCTATAGTCCATGAGGAGATGTTTCTCACTGGTTTTCTTTGGAATAAAAAATATGGGAGCCATTTGTGGGGTTTTGATGGGTGAATATACCCTTTTTCTTGTTCAGAGGTAATGAAGTTCCTGACTTTCTTGATTTCTGCATTGGATAAAGGAATAACATGACCTTTTTTTGGTACAAAGTCTGGTTTCAGGTCAATTACATGATCCCAGGGTTTGTGGATGGACATGCATCCTTGCTAAAAACATCAAGGAATTCATGGTATTAGAAAGATACCTTTTCTGCCAGGCCTTCCTCAATGGATTATATAGAAGAATTCCAGATCCTGTTAACTAGGCCAGCTACATTGATTGTGACACAGTTGCATGTGCAGCAGCAGGATTTTATTTCTTTATCGACCAAGTTGATGAGTGGGTTATGGCATTGGAACTAGTTGTAGCCTAAATATATTTTGTGAGTTCCTAAATTAGTTACCAAGGTGTTGACTCCTTCAGAGTGACCTTGGTAGGAAAAAACAACTGATACATAATCCATGATTGTACTATGAGATGAGGAAGTTCCGTCAGCATTAATAATAAAGCAAGAAAGAGAAAGTTTTTAAGTAGAAATGCTCAATGTTGTTACTCATTGTGTATCCATGAATGTCTGGACTATACCAGAGTCAAGAAGTGCTTTTTTTGTTGTTTTTTTCCATTTGTTGTTTTTCTGGAAATAAACATCAGTATCAATGTCAAACTCTCCCCCAGGAGAAGTGTTCCTGAGGTTAAGGTTAGAGGAGGATTTGTGAAAAAAGAAACTTTGTCTAAAATTGGAGAATTAAGCACACTATTTTTATGCTCTGGTGCTGCACTCCAGAGAGATGCTCCTTTAGAGGTGCTATCATAACTATTGTAAGAGTTCAGTATGTTGTCATCACTAGACAAACTGTTCATTTCCCTAAGTACAGAAAAGCAGTTAAATAACAAGGAATGAGGCAAAGAAGATAGCAAAAACTTGTCCTTGGCCAAGTGAGGACCTCTCAGGTTCACTTAGCTTTTCCTTTTCCCTTTAACCATTCGGTGGTGAGTTGTCAGGCATACATCTCAAATATATCCAGGTAATAGGCCTGGCCCTCTTCCATCATCCATGGAGGATTTGGGGAACCTTGTGTTATTTCTGGGATGGCAGCAATAGCGGTGATAGAAGTGAGGGGAATCTCACAGAGAGGGGCTATTATAGTTCAAGAACCTTACACTACATTTTCACTTTTCTTTCACCTTCACACTTAATGTATTTCTTTTCACTTTTGAAATCATGTGACCAGTGCACATGACCATGAGACATCTCACATGACCTGAGACCTAGCCCTATGATGTCATTATGATGTCATGCCTCATGTCTTTCTCATTCCCATTTTCCTCATATGAATATGCTTCTTTTCTCCCACACAGACTTCTTGCTGTACTTGTGTTATCCTCATTGCCTCCTTATCTATACTGGCCCTAAACACTTTAGGACTCAGACAACCTATCTTTAACACATCTCTAGTCACTACTTAAACCTGTTCTCTTTGCCATCTCTCCCTTTCCTTAGTCCTATTCACTTGAACTCCTCCTCTTCTACTTAGGGGCCAGGTTTTCTTCAAGTATTACTCTTGTTCTTCATTATCAATCTCATCTCTGCATTTGCCATCACCATCTTTTTTACCATATGCTTTTTCATGATCTATCTTGAAACCATCAACTTCATCATTGCCAACTGTCATATTATTATTCATATCTACCTAGATGCCTGTTCCCGCCAAGTACACACATTCTCTGAAGTCACCATTATCCTAGATTAGGGTAATGTCTCCATTGTTTAGTTCTAGTCCATTTCACTTGAATAGGACTACTATGAGGCCAATCTGGTCTTTCTCCCTCACCTCCATCATATGTGCTCTCAAGACAATGCAGACCATCTCACACTTCATCAATAGCAAGCAGCTCTCAACTTCCACACTGCCTAACAACAACCAACCCCATCTCCAGCTATCCCTTTCAACTACTGTAACCCAGAGCACCCCAATTACAACCCAAATGATGCATAGACACCTTCACCTCATCCAGCACTTGTCTGCATCCCTACTCCTGCTTCTTCCCTCATTTATGCACTTTCATCTTCTCCCATTTGCCTTCCTGCTCTAGCTCCCATGGATTGATAGCACAAAAAATATACTTGTAACTACATCAGTACCTGAATTGAATACATAATACCCAGTTTCAAGCACCTCTTTAAACTATGCCCTTGCAACAAGCTTCATCACCCTGCCAAGCATAATGTCTGAAGAGGCTCTATCACCACCATCTGCAGACCCAAATGCAACATGGGCCGATATCCAAAATACCATGGTCACTATGGCCACCATGCTTCAAAATTTACTGCTGGCTTAGCAACAGATAACACAACAACTCGCTACTGCCACTGCCACTGCCTCTCACACCTCATTATCCTCCTTTCCCACTCATCTCATTGCCGACCCCGGCACATGGGATGGCAATCGCTCCTCTTTCCACCCCTAGTGGGTAAAAATAGCAACCTGGGTCCAATGCCAAGAAGGCTTGGATAAACAACAGAAAACTGCCACTGTTCTTCTAACGATAGTTAGCCAAGCTGAAGCATTCTTACATGTAATGCTCAAGAAATACCAAAGGAAAAGCTCTTCCAGTGATTGACTCTCCTGGGAAGAACCAAAAAAGGAAGTAGAGGACCACTTCAGAATTGATGTACTTACGGAGGAAAGCTACCAACACCGTCTCAATCTCTGGCAAGGCAACTTGCCAACAGAAGTATTTACACAATAATTCAAACTTCCCCAACAGGATACAGAACTGTTAGTCATTGACAACAACATTCTCCAGCTCTACTAGAAACACATCAACTACAACATATATTTCCAGTTGTTGATTCGAAACCCTGCCATTGCAGATGATCTTCCCACTTGGCAAGAAGAAGCTATCAAGATAGGAAAGATGTTTGAGAAGATGCAGATGAAATGTAGTAAGCAAACATTCCAAAGAAACACTGAACCATGCTTCACAGATATCAGCACTCAACTGGGACATGGTGCTCCCATGGACACTCATGCTGTTCAACTCCAACAGAAGACCCATTCCTGTTACAACTGCAGTAAGCTGGGACATCTCTCTTGCACTTACAAGGAACTACAAAAACTGAGAGATTATCCTATTTTTGACCCAGTCATGGATTAAACTCACTATGCCCTACCACACCCCACTCTACTCCACAAGATACCATTTGCACCCACCACCACTATTACTACCATTCCAGAATTGGCACAAGGTTCCCTGAATTCTCCGTGGATGACAGAAGAGACCCAGGCCTACTACCTGGACATGTTCAAGTCTTATGCCCAACAACTTGCTGCTGAAGGGTTGAAGGGAAAAGGGAAAGCCAAGTGAAGCTAGGAGGTTCTTACTTGATCAAGGACAAGTTTTCTGCATCTTCTTCTTCTTCTCCTTGTTCTTCTTCTTACAATTGATTTGCTGTACTTGAAGAGATAGACAGTTTGTTAAATGATAATGACTCACTGAATATTTGTAATAGTTATGATACCACCTCCAAAGGAGCATCACTTTGGAGCACATCACCAGAGTTAAAAAATAGTGTGCTTAATTCTCCTGTTTTGGACAAAGTTTCTTCTTTCTCAAAACCCTTTCCTAACCTTAACCTCAGAAATATATCTCCTGGAGGAGAATTCAATATTTCTACTGATGTATATTTTCAGACAAACCACAAATGGCAAAAAAACAACAGAAAAAGCACTCCTTGGCTCTGGCATGGTCCAGACCTTCATCAATAAAAAATGGATAAACTCTCTCAATGCTAAAAATTATCTCTTCCACAATCAATCACTAATGCCAATAGGACTTCTTTGTCCTATGGAACTATTATGGACTACATTTTGGTTGTTTTCTCTTACCAAGGGCACTCTGAAGGAGTTGATGCCCTGATAACAAATCTGGGCACTCACTGAATATATTTAGGATATGATTAGTTTCAATGCCACAATCAACTCATCAACTGGGTTGATAAAGAAATCAAGTTTTGCTGCTGCACATGTAACTGTGTTACAATTAAAGTAGCCAACCTTATTAAAAGGATCTGGAATCCCTCTAATCAGAGCCATTGAAGAAGACCTAGCAGAACAGGTACCCTCTCAATACCATGAATTCCTTGACATTTTCAGCAAGGAAGAATCAAAATGCATGCCTGTCCACAAACCCTGGGATCATGCCATTGACCTTAAACTGCCTCAAAAAGGGCTGCATCATCCCTTTATCCAATGTTATAGGATTCACAATACGATTACTATAACACTGGACACTTATCTTATCTTATTGGATAGTATCTCATGTGACAACCTCCACAGCTAGGCTTAGAGTCTAGGACCACACCTAGACTGGTCACATGACATAATGTCATCATTGGGCCTGGAGCTATGACCTCATTGGTCTAGGCTATGACATCATCAGTGATGTCATGCCTCATGACTACCTCATGGACACCTCATGTTATCCACATGTATGTATTCCCACACCGGCCCTATAGTACAGGAGCCTCCCCTAAACCCATCCTCTTACATATATATACCGTAGTCCTCTCCTGTACTTTCCCTTAGTTCTATTCACTTGTATCTTGCCCGGTTCCCTATATCCGAACTGCCTGAGATACCAAGTGAGTGCTCTCCCACATTCCTTGCCAGGTTATGCCATCCCATTACAAAAGGCACTCATCGTTGAACCCTTCCTCTCCTCGTTGGCCATATCTATTGGCTAGATGCCACCTCATCATCATTGCCAGCAGGAACCTTCCTGCAAGGTAGATGGAGCAGCCTCATTTTCCATTCCACTCCATTACATCCAAATAAGAAAAGAGCTATATCCGCCTATCAAAACTTCCACAAATGGCTCCTATCTTTTTTATCCCCAAGAAGACTGGTGAAAAACACCTTGTCATGAACTATAGGTATTTAAACAAAGGGTACTGTAAAAAATTCCTACTCTCTTCCTCTCATTTCTTCACTTATTGACCACCTGAAGGGTGCTGATAAATTTACTTGCCTTGACCTTCGATGGGGATACAATAATATACACATCAAAGAAGGCAACAAATAGAAAGTGGCCTTTGTGACACCTCTGGGAGCTTATGAACCTGTTGTCATGTATTTTGGAATGACTAACTCTCCTTTAATATATTTAATGACATGTACATAGTCACCATCGTATATCTTAACAATATGTGTATTTTCACAAAAAACAAATCTGATAATGAACACTCCAAGGTTGTAAAGTATTGTGCAGGTTACATGAAAACAACCTTTACACATAACCCAAAAAATGTGTATTTAACACTGACAAAGTAGACTTGCTAGGGATGATAGTTTCTGCCAATGCATTGGCATGCAAGCAAAAAAGGTTGATGCCATCCTCAATTGGCCTGCTCCCATGAAGCTCAAGCAGCTTCAATTGTTCCTTGGACTTTGTAACTATTACCATTATTTCATTGATAGTGTTGGGAGATCACCCATCCTCTCAACAATCTCATCAAGAAAAATGTGCCCTACACTTGGGGGAAGGCACAACAAACTGCATTTGACACACTCAAAAAACAATTTATGAAGGTCCCTTTCCTTGCATTTCCCGACTCTTCAAAGAAAATGCACATTGAAATGGATGCAAGCAATATCACCACTGACATGGTATTATCAGTCTTAGGGGAGGATAGCTCTTGGCACCCTTGCACTTTCCTCTCCCATTCATTCTCTTCTGCGGAATGTAACTATTCTGTCTATGACAAGGAGTTACTTGCTATTATTCATGCCCTCAAAGAATGGCATCATTATTTAATCAGTAAAACTAACTTCGAGATTTGGATAGATCACAAAAATCTGGAATATTGGAAAAAACTGCAGACACTTGTAGGCTACCAAGCTTGCTGGCACAAATTGCTGCAAGAATTCAACTATACTTTAATTTACAAGCCAGGCATCATGAATGGGTATGCCAACACACTCTCTCATCGCCCAGATCATAGCAATACAGTTAATAAGTTAAAAATCACCATTTTCCCTTTCACTGTTCTTTATTCTTCTGCTTTATCTATTCCTATCAAATGAACCTTCATAGATGCCCATTTACCCTCAAAGGGCTCCCCAGACACTGCAGGCTTCAACCTGTACTCATCTATTGATCTCACTCACAACCAATCCCTTGTTTCCACCTATGTCAAGATCCAGCTCCCCACCAGCATCTATGGTAGAATTGCACCTCATTCAGACCTCGCCCTCAAGCACAAAATCGACATCATGGCTGGAGTCATTGATGCCAATTATAGGGGAGAAATAGGTGTAATTCTGTTTAACCATTCTGATTCCCCTTTTCACATTTCCAAATTTGACTATATTGCCCAACTAATTATTGAAAAAATAGAAAACCCCACACTCACAGAAGAAAAGACTCTTGACAAGTCCCAACATAACAATGAAGGGTTTGGTTCCACAGGAATCCAAGCTATTTCCTCTACCTCTCTCTTCCCAAACTTTGAAACTAAATTAACTATGGAATCTTCCAAACTAGATGTTGATGCTATCAATGAATATGAATATTATGCTTCAGAAAATCTTTTCCAAAATTCAAATGGCATTGTTTTTATATCCCCTTCCCTTTGCACTGAGTTGATCTCGCTATTTCATGATTCTCCAGTTGCTAGTTACCCTGGCTGTGACTGCACCATTTCTTGCATTAAAAGATTCTATTGGTGGCCTGGTGCAGCCAAGGATATTGCTTCATACATAGAACACTGCCAGGTGTGCTCTCTCATGAAGAGTTCATCAAAGCCACTGGCAGGAAAACTTATGCCACTCCCCATTTCTTCCCACCCTTTGGAAGACATTTCTTTTGATTTTGTAACCGAACTACCCTATTCAAATGGTTTTGACTCTATCAGGGTAGCTGTGGACTATTTTTCCAAAGAGATTGTTCTATTTCCTTGTCTCCAAACTACTTCTTCTTTGGACTTAGCCACTTTATTTAGAGATCACACATGGTGTTTACACAGACTCCCTAACACTATTCTTTCAGACAGAGGACCTCAGTTCATTTCAGAGTTCACCAAGAAGTTGTGTAAAACTCTAGGCATTCAGCAGAAACTCTCTATGGTGTATCATCCTCAAATGGACGGTCAGACAGAATGGGTCAACAGAGAAGTCATCGCGTATCTCCATGCTTACATCACTAAAAAGCAGGAGACTTGGGCCTTGTGGCTGAAAATGGTGCAGTTTGTGCACAACAACACCCTTACTACTGCCATGGGCACCACATCTTTTTCTGTCATGCATAACTATTCTCCATGCATGGAAATGGAGCCCACAAACTCCAGTATGACTCCTGGGGGGTCATTTGCCAAATCAGTCAGTTGCTCTCATGAAGAAATCACTGCCATGCTCCAAAAAACCTGCAATTAGATATTGCATGCACAAACATCCAAGCATTCCTCTGCCCCTTTGTATTTAATTGGAGATCTCATATGGCTCTCCACTGACCACCTCTCTCTTCCCTATTCCACACATAAACTAACACAAAAATACATCAGCTCTTACCATAACTCCACTGTTCTTTCTAATGTCATCACACTCATTCTCCCTACATCTGTTTTCATCCACCTCACCATCAATATCTCCCACATTAAACCCTATAAAGCCCTGCTGGACAGACAAAATGTATTTAAACCAGATCCTATTACCATGACCAAAGATTGTCATGAAGAATACAAAGTTGATCAAATCGTCCAGTTGAGACTTTACCACAGGAAGTTACAATACCTCATCCACTGGAAAGGATGGGATGAGGTGGATCAGACCTGGGAACCTGCCATTAACCTTAAACATGTGCAGGATGCAATCAACAAGTTTCATGTCTCTCACCCAAATGCTCCAAGACCTATTCAGGGCATTTCTGATAATGAATTTCTCTCCCTCTTCTGTCTGTTCAGTCCCTCCTATACCAAATTCACCAATTCTTGGCTAGATCTCAAATCTGGTAAATGGGGGGTAGTGTTATAGTTCAAGGACCTTACACTATGTTTTCACCTTTCTTTCACCTTCATACTTAATGTACTTTTTTTCACTTTCGAAATCACATGACCAGTGCACATGACCATGAGACATCTTACATGAGCTGAGGCCTAGCCCCATGATATTATCATAATGTCATGCCTCATGTCTTTCTCATTCCTGTTTTCCTCATATTGAGTATGCTTTTTTCTTCCCATACAGACTTCTCATCATAAACACTTTAGGACTCAGACAGCCTACCCTAAACACATTGCTAGTCCCTACTTAATCCTGTCCTCTTTGCCACCTCTCCTTTTCCTTAGTCCTATTTACTTGAACTCCTCTCCTACTTAGGGGCTAGGTTGTCTTTGAGTACTACTCTTGTTCTTTGTTATCAATCTCATCTCTGCATTTGCCATTGTCATCCTTGTTACCAGACATTGTTCCATGATCTATCTTGGAACCATTAACTTTATCATCACCAACTGTCATGTTATTATTTATGTCTACCTAGACACCCATTGCCACCAAGTACACATGTTCTCCAAAGTTGCTATTATCCTAGATTAAGGTAATATCTTCATTGTTTAGTTCTGGTCCATTTCAGGGGTGGGACATGGCAGAGCATAGTGAGTTCAACCTGTGACTGTGTCAAAGATAGATGACCTCTTGGCTTGCATAGTTCCTTACAAGTGTGGAAGAGATGGCCCAGCCTACCACAATTGTAGCAAGAGCACGTTTCTTGCTGGAGTTGGACAGCACGAGTATTCATTGGTGTGTTTTAGCCCAGTTGTAAACCAATGTCTGTGAAACATGGTTCAGTGTTCCTTGTGAATGGTTGCTTACTCCATTCCATCCTCATCTTCTTGAACATTTTTCCTATCTTGATTGCCTCCTTTTGCCATTTTTTGAGGTCGTTGGTAACAGCAGGATTGCAAAACAACAATTGGAAATGTATATTGTAATCAATGTGCTCTTGATAGAGTTGGAGCATGTTGTTGTTGGTGGCCGCAAGGCCAGTGTCTTGTTTTAGCAGCTCGAACTGCTGTGTGAATACCTCAATAGGTATATTGCCCTGCCTAAGGGTAAGGAGTCTTTGACAACTTTCCTCAGTGAGGATGTCAATACAAAAGTGTTCTTTGACCTCTTTCTGTAATTCTCTCCATATGGGCCAGCCACTAGGAATGGAGCTTTTCTTTTGATATTTTTTCAGGGTGATGTGGGAGAAAGATTCTGCTTTACTGACCATCTGTAGGAGGACAGTGGTGGTTACTTGTTGTTTGTCCAGGCCATCTAGGCACTGGACCCAAGTGGAGACCATGACTCATCAGGGACAGAACATAGAACAATTTCCATCCCAAGTGCCAGGATTGGCAATGAGACAGGTTGGGAGCAAGGATGAGGAGAAAGGAGAGGCAGTAGATGCAGCGGTGGTAGCTAGCTGTTGGGTGATTTTTTGCTGGGCCAGCAGTGAGTTCTGTAGCATAGCAGCCATCATGGCCATGGTGTTATGAATATCTGCCCAAGTGACATTGAGGTCAGCGAGTGAAACCAGAGTTTGAGTGACGATGAAACAACTTAAGAGAACAACACCTAATCTAGGCATTGTGGGACTTCTGCGATGGTATGAACAGTTCAGCTACAGATGTCCAACCAGATGTGGACCAAGATGTGGTAATCGGTAATGAGGAAGTTGACTATACCCAAGTACAGCATGAACGAGATGCATTGATGAGTGTGCGTTAACAAGCATGAAGCCAGCAAATGCAGAGTAAGGATAAGAAAATGGAAGAGTGGTATTCAGGAAGTATCTGGCCCCTAAGGTGGAGGGGAATACAAATGCAAGGACTAGGGAAAAGTAGACAACAAAGAGGAGTGGGTTTATATAGTGATTAGTGATGGGTTTAGAGTAGGTCCTCTGAGTCCTAAATAGTTTAGGGCCAGTATAGATAAGGGACATGAGAAAAATGCAAGGTAAACATGAGGACAGTGAGAAGTCCATTGTGGGAAGAAAAGTATACTCATGTGAATGAAAAGATGGAGATGAAAGATATGAGGCATGATATCATGATGACATCACGGGCTAGGCCTCAGGTCACATGAGAGGTCTCACAGTCACATGTACTGGTCACATGACTTCGAAAATGCAAAGAGAATGTTAAGTATGAAAGTAGAGAAAAAGTGGAAAACATAGCCTAGGGTCCTGAACTATAACACTACCCCCCATTCACCAGATTCAAGGTCTAGCTGAGAATTGGTGAACTCAGTATAGGAGGGACTGAAAAGATAGAAGAGAGATGTGAATTCGTGCTCAGAGATACCCTGAATGGATCGTGGAGCATTAGGGTGAGTGGCGTGAAACTCAGAGATTGTATCTTGCACATGTTTTAAATTAACGGCGGGCTCCCAGGTGTGATCCACCTTGTCCCATCCCTTCCAGTGGATAAGGTATTGTAATTTCCCGTGGTGAAATCTCAACTGGACAATGTGATCAACTTCATATTCTTCGTGACAGTTGTCTCTCATGGATATCGGATCTGGTTTATATATGGATTGACCATCCAGCAGGGCTTTATATGGTTTGACGTAGGAAATGTTGACGGTAGAATGAATAGATACAGAGATGGGAAGGACGAGGGTGATGGCATTAGGGAGGATGGTGGAGATACAGTAGGGGCCAATGAATTTCTGCAATGACTGAAGAGATGCAAGCCTATTATTTAGATATGTTTGAGTCCCAGGCTCATCAGCTTGCTACTGAGGGGCTAAAGGGAAAAGGCAAGGCCAAGTAGATCTGGGAGATACCTACTCAGCTACAGACAAATTTTCTTCTCCTCATTGTTCTTCCTTTTCTAACTGCTTTGCTGTACTCAGGGAGATGGACAGTTTGTTAGGCGACTGAACACTTGCAATTATCCTACTTACAATACTGCCTCCAAAGGAGCATCTTTTTGGAGTGTGGTACTGGAGATAAAAAATGTTGTAGTTCGGGCTATGACACTACCACTTACCGTTATGTTCATTGGATTCTCCTTATCCCAGACTTACTATCTTTACTTTCAAGGTCACGTGACTTGGCCACTCTTGATCTTATCTATTGTACCTTAGGGGCACGTGCTAGTTCCCACGATCTCGTGCCTACAGGTCAACCTAGACTTTGCCTAGATCCATGATGTCACTATGACATCATGCCTCACGGCTACCACGCTCCTTACCATAGACCTACCCTAGAGTACACAGCATGGTCCGTGCACTTTCTCGTAGTAGTATATATAGTGGTAGCGATGCGACTGGACTAGCCAGTCTTATTCATTTGTTCTACCCTCCACCTAGTGGGGCCTGGGTACACTTGAGTACCGCTCATCCTCTCCTTTTGCCAGCTAGCCACCGTTATAGGGCTTCTCTTGTATCTATCGTTCTTGGCGACACTCGGGCCATCCTAGCTAGAGGCTAGGCCGCCCTTGTTGGAGTTGGTTCTTGCCATTCCACTCCATTACAAAAAATAGCATGCTTAATTCTCTGGTTACAGACAAAATTTCTTTTTTCTCAAAATCCTCCCCTAACCCTAACCTCACCCTCAGGAATACTTCCCCTGGGGGAGAATTTGACATTGACACTGACATTTACTTTCAGAAAAACAAAAAATGGCAAAAAACAATGAAAAAGGCACTCCTCAACTCTGGTACAGTCTAGACATTTGTGAATAAACAATGAGTAATGTCTCTTAGCATTCCCACCAAAAAATTAACTTCTTCTTGCTCAATCACTAATGCTGATGGGACTTCTTCATCCCACAATACTGTTACAGATTACGTTTCAGTTGTGTTTTTATATCAGGGTCACTCTGAAGGAGTTGACACTTTGGTAACCAATCTGGGTACTCATCATAATTATCTAGGCTACAACTGGTTTCAACATCACAACCCACTGATCGACTGGGTTGATAAAGAGATAAAGTTTTGCTGCTACACCCACAACTGTGCCACAATCAATGCAGCTGGTCTTGTCCATGAAATCTGGAATTCATTGATTTGCTCCATCGAGGAGGGACTCACAGAGAAAGTACCCACTCAATACCATGAATTTCTTGACATCTTCAGCAAAGATGAATCCAAATGCATGCCCGTGCACAAGCCTTGGGATCATGCAATCAACCTTAAACCAGACTTTGTCTCCAAAAAAGGTTGAGTCATTCCTTTATCTGATACTGAATTAAAAGAAGTCAGGAACTTCATTACCTTGGAGCAAGAAAAGGGCTATATTCACCCATCAAAATCACCTCAAACTACTCCAGTATTTTTTATCCCAAAGAACACCAGTGAGAAATATCTCATCATGGACTACCAGTACTTAAATGAGGGTACAGTAGAAAACTCATACCCACTTTCTCTGATTTCTGCTCTCGTTGATCACCTGAAGGGTGCTGATAAATCCACCTGCCTTGATCTCTGTTGGGAATATAACAATGTCTCCAATAGAATAGTCAGGGGCTAACAAGTGCTTGGATATTTGTGCATGCGATATCCGATCATGGGTTTTCTGAAGTGTGGAAGTGATCTTGTTGTGTGATCAACCAATAGTTTTACTGAATGACCCTCCAGGAGTTGTAGTGGAGTTTGTGGGCTCTGTTCCCATGCATGGGGAATAAGTTCGCATAATGGAAAAAGGGGTGGTACCCATGGCAGTGATAAGGGTGTTGTTATGTGCAAATTACACCATTTTCAGCCATAAGGCCTAGGTCTCCTGCTTTATTGTGATGTAGGCACGGAGGTACATGATAATTTCCTGGTTGACTCTTTCCATCTGGCCATCCATCTGAGGGTGATAGGCTGTGGAGAGTTTCTGCTGAATCCCCAGAACTTTGCATAGTTCTTTGGTAAACTCCAAGACAAATTGAGGTCCCCTGTCTGAGAGAATAGTGTTAGTACTCAAAGTAAACACAGCCCCTAAGTAGAAGAGAAATCAAGTAAAAAGGACTAAGGAAAAAAAAAGAGATACAGTGAAGGGGGTGGGTTAAGTAGTGACTAGCGATAGGTTTAGGGTAGGCTATCTGAGTCCTAAAGTATTTAGGGCTGGTATAGACAAGAGAACAATGAGGAAGCCACAAGTACAGTGAGAAGTCTGTGTGGGAAGAAAAAAACATACTCATATGAAGGAGATGGAAATTAAAGAGACATGAGGCATGATGTCATGATGACATCATGGGCTAGGCCTTAGGTCATGTGAGATATCTCACAGTCACATGCACTGGTCATGTGACTTCAAAAGTGAAAGGAATACATTAAGTGTAAAAAGTGAAGGAAGTTTGAAAATGTAGTATGAGGTCTGTGAACTATAACACTCATTATCCTCATTCACATCTGGCTTGATCCCAGAACTTGCAATGTTATTACCATCACAGAAGTCGCCATTCCCCTAGCTTAAAGGGTAATATCTCCATATAGTTGTCTGGTCCCATTTCAGTTTTACCCATGAGACATTGATAACCAGGTGGATTTGAATTATGCAGAGGAGATTTAATTTAACTGCATTTGAAAGTATGCCTGGATGATATAGGGTCTGATCCATTTTTGGTTAACTTTTGTGCAGGGAAAGGAAGAGATAAATTATCTGTAGAGAGCCAAACATAATTCCTGGTTACATAAGAGAAGGCATTGGATCTCTGTTCATTAGCTATCCACTTTATCTATTCTCATGTCTTGTTTAAGACTGTCTCTATTTCCTTGTGGGAACAGCCTACTTCAGTTCCAAAACCACCCCTGACAATGCTACTAGATCCTTCAAATCCCATACATGGTGCAAAGGTCTTGGTAACAACAAAAGGAATAGTGCCAATAGCTAAGGTGAGGTTGTTATTATGAGAACACTGAGCTAGCTTGAGCCATTCCACCCAATCCCCTTGTTTCTTGGCAACATAAGCATGGAGATATTGTTTGATATCATGATTAACATGCTCTGTTTGACCATCAGTTTGTGGATAGTAAGTGGTTGACATTTTCTGCTTGATTTCCAAAAGAGAGCACAAGTCCTTGGAAAACTCCAAGTTAAACTGTAGTCCATGGTCCAAGACTATAGAAGAAGGAAGTCCATATGTGCAATATATATTGTCTCTAAATAATTTAGCTAACTCCGAAGAGGAAATTTGTTTTAAATAGGGAACTAGGATGACTTTTTTTGAGAAGTTGTCTACTATTGTGCAAATACTATCATAATCATTTGAAATAGGAAGTCCAGGGATGAAATATGTAGATATATTTTCCCAAGGCTTGATGGGCATGGAAAGTGAAAGGAGTTTTCCTGCTAGTGGCTTGAACAAACCCTTTGTGAGGGTTCATACCTAACAGTGGTCTACATAATTTTTAATAAATGATATGGCACCCAGTCACCAGTAGTGTCTGTGAATAGAATAAGTAGTTCAGGTATGTCTGGGATGACCAGCAATTGGTGAATTATAATATAAAGTTAAAAGTTCAGTACATAAGGAAAAAGGTACAAAATAATGTTCTTTTTGTTTTTATATTTTTTTCTAGGGCATATAGTATTGTAATTGTCTATGACATCTATGCCTATTTTTTCTGATTATTTTTGTAATTTAATAAAAAAAAAGGAGAAGAAAGGGAAATATTATTTATTCTGGTAGATTCAAAATCTTCTTATCTGTGATTAGTTTGTTGAGTTCTTGTACTTTCTTTATCAAGGGGTTTTCTATTTTTTTGACAATGAGTTATGCAATCTTGTCATGTGTAGTGATTATAAAGTCCATATTAGAGAAGTTAAATAACAGAACCCCAAGAGTTCCTCAGTAATTGGCATCTATTACACTAGCCCCCACTAAATGTGGTGTTTAGTAGCTATTCTACTTCTTGGAGTAATGTGGCCATAATTTCCAATGGGAAGTGCAACCAAAACATTGGTAGTAACTAAGGTTTTCCCATGAGCTGGTACTACCTTGTCTTCAGCACTATATAGATCAAACCCAGCTACCATATCCAAGCTCTTTGTGGGAGGAGCTTGACATTATTAGAAGTTAACTTAACTAGAAGTACTAAAGAAGAATAATTAATAAATAAGGTTTCAGGGAGAATAGTTATATTTTCATTATGGTTTTCTGCTGCTTCCACATGGTCTGGGTATCTTGATAATGCATTGGCCTGACCATTGCTTGTTGTTATAGTTCAGGACCTATACGCTACATTGTCACTTTTTCTTCATTTTTTATACTTAACATTTCTCTTTCATTTTCAAAGTCACATGACCAGTGCATGTGACCATGAGACCCATCACATGACCTGAGGCCTAGCCCCTGATGTCATCATGATATTGTGCCTCATGTCTTTCATCTCTGTCTCCTTTCCCACAAGGACGCTTCTTTCTTCCCACATAGACTTCTCACTGTTCTCATGTTTTCCTTGTGTTTATCTCATGCTCTCCTTCTCAACCAGCCCTAAACTATTTAGGACTCAGACAATCTACCCTAAACCCATCACTATTTACTATATATACCTGCTCTTCTCTGTCATCTACCTTTCCCTAGTCCGATTCACTTGAATTCTCTCCATCTTTGGGGCTGGTTCTCTTGTTTACCACTCCTGTATCTTTACCTTTACTCTTCATTGTTGAGCTCATGAATGACTCATCAATTCAATCCTACTCTGCTCTTGCCATCTCTCATGCTCTGTTATTGCACACTTGTTGTTTACACTGTTGTATGATTTACCTCAAGTTAGTTTGTCCAATTAGATAGTGGCACCATTCTTCCAGGGTAGTAGTAGCTGGAAGTTCTTTATCATAAATAGGATCATTTTGTTTAGTGGATAAGAAATAATGAGAGAGAAAAGCACAATAATGCTATTTCCCATCATTACCTTTTATCAAGAGCATAGTTCCTATAGTGATGTTGATTGCATCAGTTTCTACATGCATCTCCTGGAAGGAATTTGGATAAACCAGGAGAGATGCTTCTGTAAATTTTCTTTTTAAGGTTTTGAAGGCAGATTGCTATGCTTTACCCCAAATCCATGGTGCATTCTTTTTGGTAAGGTCATTGAGAGAGCAAGCAATCTGTCCAAAACCATCAATAAATCTTCAGTAATAATTACATAGCCCTGAAAAGGATTGTAGTTGTTTGAGTTTGACTGATGCTGGCCAGTGTTGTAGTTCGGGCTACAACACTACCACTTACTGTTACGTTCCTTGCATTCTCCTTATCCCAGACTTACAATCTTTACTTTTGAGGTCATGTGACTCCTTCCCATGATCACATGACTTGGCCATGATTATCTTATCTTATTGTACCTTAGGAGCACGTGCTAGTTCCCACGATCATGTGCCTACAGGTCGTCGCTCTGGACTATGCCTAGATCCATGATGTCACTATGACATCATGACTCACTGCTACCACATTCCTTACCTTAGACCTACCCTAGAGTACACAGCATGGTCCGTGCACTCTTCTGTAGCAGTATATATAGAGATAGTGATGCGACTGGGTTAGCCAGTCTTATTCATTTGTTCTACCCTCCACCTAGTGGGGCCTGGATACACTTGAGTACTGCTCATCCCTTCCTTTTGCCAGTTAGCCACCATTATAGGGCTACTATCGTATCTATCATTCTTGGCGACACTTAGGCCATCCTAGCTAGAGGCTAGGCCACCCTCGTTGGAGTTGGTTCTTGCCATTCCACTCTGTTACAGCCAGTCTAGAATTGTGTCAACTTTTTTATGTTGCATTTCTATGCCTGCTTTGGATATAGTCATTCCTAAGAAATCTACTTTATCAGCAGAGAAAATGCATTTTTCTGGTTTAGTGAAGAGGTTGTTTTTATATAACCTTTTTAGTACTTCTTTAATGATGTCCTCATGTTCTGCATCATTTTTACCATTTGTAAAGGTCATTCTGTCATCTAGATAAACAATCAGCACAGAATACATATCATTAAATATATCATTCATCATTTGTTGGAATATAGAAGGACTATTAATCATTGCAATACATTACTACTGGTTTATACACATCAATAGACATAATGAAGGCAGCTTTCCATTCATCACCTTGCTCTATTCTTATATTATTGTCTTCCTATCAAAGATTCAAGACTGTGAATTTGTCAGCTCCCTTAAGATGGTCAATGAAATGGGACCTTAAACTGAGTGAGTTCAACCTAGAATATAGGTTGGGTAAGTGCAACAAAAATGATGAGGTGATGAGTTTGAGTACCAGCAAAGATGTGGATAACAACATAGAGATTATTGATGGAAACATAAATGGTGAACAAGTAGAGTATCCAGTAACAGGGATAATTTAGCAAATGTAGAAAAGAGAAGTGGTATTCAAAAGAGTACTAGGCCACAAAGGAAGAGTAATACAAGTGAATAGAACTAGAGAAATAAATGACAAAGAGGGAGGGTTGATATGTATAGTGACTAGCAATATGTTTAGGGTAGGTCATCTGAGTCCTAATTATTTGAGGGCTGGTAAATAGAAGTAGAACATTGTAGAACATGAAGAAAGAAAGAAGCAAGTATAAGAGAAAAGAAGTGTACATATGAGAGAATAATGGAAATGAATGTCCATAAGGTGTGATGTTATAGATGATGTCATGGTCTAGGCCTATAGGTTATGTGGTGCTCTCATGGTCATGTGTATTGATCACATAAGTTTGAAAATGAGAAGAAACAACTAAGTATGAAACAGAGTGAAACTGAAAACTACTAAAGATGGACAACACCTAATCTAGGCATCGGGCGACTTCTGCAATGGTGTGGACAGTGTGGCTGTGAGTGTCCAACCAAACGTGGACAAGGATGTGGTATTCGGCGACTAGGAAGTTAATGGTTCCCAGATACAGCATAAATGAGGATCAACAATGAGCATGCAATAACATGCACAAAGTTGGCAAATGCAGAGTAGATTGGAAAGATAAAGAAGAGTGGTAGACAATTGACCAGGCCCCTAGGTAGAAGAGTAATCAAGTGAATAGAACTGAGGAGTAGATAATGAGGGAAAGAGTTTATATATGTAAGTATGGAGAGTTTAGGGTAGGTTGTCTGAGTTCTAAATGGTTAAGGGCCGGTGTGAGAAGAAAGACAGGAGGAAAACGCAAGGTAACCATGAGGATGGTAAGAGGTCCGTGTGGGAAGAAGGAAGCGTCCTCATGGGAAAGAAGATGGAGATGAAAGACATGAGGCATGATGTCATGATGACATCATGGGCTAGGCCTCAGGTCATGTGAGAGGTCTCATGGTCATGCGCAGTTAGTCACGTGACTTTGAAAAGAAGGTGAATCATTAAAAAGTGAAGAAAAGTTGAAAACGTAGCGTATAGGTCCTGAACTATAACACTACCCCCCATTCACCAGATTCTAGATCCAATCGAGAATCAGTGAATTCGGTATAGGAAGGACCGAATGGGCGAAAGAGGGACATAAATTCTAACTTGGAGATGCCCCGGATGGGTTGTGGGGCATTTGGGTGTGTAGCATGAAACTTGGCTATGGCGTCTTGTGTATGTTTTAGGTTAACGGCGGGTTCCCAGGTGTGATCCACCTCATCCCATCCCTTCCAGTGGATGAGGTATTGTAACTTCCTGCGATAAAGTCTTGACTGGACGATGCAGTCAACTTCATATTCTTCATGACGATCTTCGGTCACAGTGATGGGATCGGGTTTAAATACATTTTATCCATCCAGCGGGGCTCTGTAGGGTTTGACATGGGAAATATTAATGGTAGGATGAATAGAGATGGAGGAGAGGAGGGCGAGGGTGACAGCATTAGTGAGTAAGGCAGTGATATGGTAAGGGCCAATGAATTTTTGTGTTAATTTACGTGCGGGATATGGGAGTGAAAGGTGTTTGGTGGAGAACCAGACTAGGTCTCCAATAGAATAATCTGGAGCTGAAGAGCACTTGGATGTTTGTGCTTGCGACATCTGATCGTGGGTTTTCTGTAGCGTGGAAGTGATCTCTTCATGGGAGTGTCCAATGGTTTTACCGAATGATCCCCCAGGAGTCGTAGTGGAGATTGTGGGCTCCATTCCCATGCGTGGGGAGTAGTTTCGCATAACTGAAAAAGGTGTGGTACCCATGGCTGTGATGAGGGTGTTGTTATGCGCGAATTGCACCATTTTTAACCACAAGGACCAGGTCTCCTGCTTTTTAGCAACGTAAGCATGGAGGTATGTGATAATTTCTCAGTTGACCCTTTCCATCTGTCCATCCATTTGGGGATGGTATGCTGTGGAGAGTTTCTGCTGAATGCCAAGTACTTTGCAAAGTTCCTTGGTGAACTCCGAGACGAATTGCAGTCCTCTATCTGAGAGAATAGTGTTAGGTAGTCCGTGGAGACACCATACATGGTCTCTAAATAAAGCGGCTAAGTCTAAAGAAGAAGTTTTAAGACAAGGAAAAAGAACAATTTCTTTGGAAAAGCGATCAACAACTACCCCGATAGAATCAAAACCATTAGAAAGGGGTAGTCCTGTGACAAAGTCAAAAGAAATATCTTTTCATGGATGGGAAGGAATGGGTAAAGGCATGAGTTTTCCTGCCGGTGGCTTTGATGAACCCTTCATGAGGGAGCACACCTGGCAGTGTTTGATGTATGAGGAAATGTCTTTGGCAGTGCCTGGCCACCAATAGAAACATTTAATGGAAGAAATAGTACGGTCACGGCCTGGATGGCCAGCGATGGGAGAATCGTGGAAGAGTGAGATCAACTCAGTATGAAGGGAAGAGGGCACAAAAATAATGCTGTTTGAATTTCTGAAGAGTTTTTCGTTTGCATAATATTTGTATTTGTTGATAGCATCAACGTCCAATCTGGCAGATTCTAAGGATAATTTAGTTTCAAAATTTGGAGATATAGAAGTAGAGGAAATAGCCTTGACTCCTGTGGAGCCAAAGCCTTTGTCGTTCCATTGTGACTTGTTGAGAGTCTTTTCTTCTGTTAATGTAGGATTTTCTATGTTTTTGATGATCAGTTGCACAATATGGTTGAATTTTGAAATGTGAAATGGGGAATTGGAGTGGTTGAATGGAATTACACCAATTTCTCCCCAATAATCAGCGTCAATGACTCCAGCCATGATGTCGATTTTATGTTTGAGGGCAAGGCCTGAACGAGATGCAATTCTGCCGTAGGTACCGGAGGGGAGTTGAATCTTGACACAGGTGGGTATGAGAGCTTGGTCGTGGGCGGGAATGTTAAGATCAACAGATGCATACAGGTCAAAGCCTGCGGTGTCGGGAGAGCCCTTTGAGGGTAAGTGAGCATCTGGAGAGGTTAATTTGACTGGAATAGATAAAGAGGAAAAACAGAGAACAGTGGACAGGAAAACGGTGATGTTCTCATTCAGTTTGTCAACTGCGTCACTGTGGTCGGGGCAACAAGAGAGAGCGTTGGCACGTCCATTCGTGGTACCAGGCTTGTAAATTAATGTGTAGTTGAATTCCTGTAGCAGCTCATGCCAGCAAGCTTGTCGACCTGAGAGCGTGTGTGGTTTTTTCCAGTATTCAAGATTTCTGTGGTCAGTCCAAATCTCAAAGTTTGTTTTTCCAATTAAATAGTGGTGCCATTCTTCGAGAGCACAAATGATGGCTAGCAACTCCTGTCATAGACTGGGTAGATGCGTTCTGCTGAAGAAAAAGAGTGAGAAAGAAAGGCACAAGGGTGCCATGAGCTGTCCTCCTCTAGGACAGACAATACTGCACCAGTAGCAATATCGCCGGCATCCGTTTCGACGTGCATTTCCTTTGAAGCGTCAGGGAATGCGAGGAGAGGGGTGGTCATAAATTGTGTTTTAAGTGTATCAAACGCATTTTGTTGTGCCTCCCTCCAGGTGTATGGCACATTTTTCTTTGTCAGATCGTTGAGGGGGCAAGTGATCTGTCCAAAACCATTAATAAACTGACGATAATAGTTACAGAGTCCGAGGAAGGATTGAAGCTGTTTGAGCTTCGTAGGAGCGGGCCAGTTGAGTATTGTGTCAACCTTATTGTTTTGCATGCTGACACTGTTGGCTGATACCATCATGCCTAGAAAGTCAACTTTCATGGCGTTAAATACACATTTTTTGGGTTTTGTGTAAAGGTCATTTTCGCGTAACCTGCACAAAACTTCTTTCACGACCTCAGAGTGTTCCTCGTTGGATTTGCTTTTGGTGAACATACACATGTTGTCGAGGTAAACAATAACCGTGGTGGACATGTCGTTAAAAATATCGTTCATCATCTGTTGAAAGGTGGGGGGAGAGTTAGTCATCTCGAAATACATTATGATAGGTTCGTAAGCCCCCAGGGGCATGACGAATGCTGCTTTCCACTCATCGCCTTCCTTGATATGAACATTGTTATATCCCCACCTGAGATCGAGGCAGGTGAATTTGTCTGCACCTTTGAGGCAATCAACGAGTGCTGAAATGAGAGGAAGAGGGTATGAGTTCTTTACTGTACCCTCATTTAAATATCAATAATCCATAATGAGTTGTTTTTTGCCCATTTTCTTTGGAAGGAAAAATACCAGAGCTGTTTGTGGTGATTTTGATGGGTGGATATAGCCCTTTTCTTGTTTGGAATTAATGAAGTTCCAAACTTCTTCTAATTCAGTGTCGGAGAGGGGAATTACCTGACCTTTCTTGGGTATGAAGTCGGGTTTGAGGTCAATGGCATGATCCCAGGGTTTGTGTATGGGCATGCGTTTTGATTCTTCTTTACTGAAAACATCGAGAAACTCGTGGTATTGTTTTGGTATCTTTTTGGCAAGTCCTTCCTCGATGGAGCAGATGGCTGGGTTCCAGACCTCATTGATTAGTCCTGCTGCATTGATGGTAACACAGTTACGTGTGCAGCGACAGAACTTGACTTCTTTATCGACCCAGTCGATCAGCGGATTGTGGCATTGGAACCAGTCATAGCCTAGATAAATACGATGAGTACCCAGATTGGTTACCAACAAGTTGACTCCTTCAGAGTGACCTTGGTATGAAAAGATGACCGATACGTAATCCGTGATTGTTCCATGGGATGAGGAGATTCCATTGGCATTAGTAATAGAATGGGGAAGGGATAATTTTTTTGTAGGTATGCCAAGAGACATTACCCATTTTTTGTCCATGAAAATTTGGACTGCTCCAGAGTCTAGGAGCACTTTTTCCGATGTTTTTTGCCATTTATTATTTTTCTGGAAGTAAACATCAGTATCAATGTCGAATTCCCCAGGAGGAGAGGTATTCCTGAGGGTAAGGTTAGGGTTAGCAGGGGAATCAGGTAAAAAAGAAATTTTGTTTATAATCTGAGAATTAAGCACACTATGTTTATCCTCCGGTGCCGCGCTCTGAAGAGACGCTCCTTCGGAGTCATTATCGTAACTATTACAAAAAGAATTGTTCAGTAAGTCAACATCGCCCAACGAACCGTCCATCTCCCCAAGTACAGCAAAGTGATTGAAAGAAGAAGAAGAAGAAGAAGAAAACTTAAGGTCCATTGCCAAGTAGGTACCTCCCACCACTCGGCTTTGCCTTTTCCCTTTAGTTCCTTGGTGGCAAGCTGGCGAGCCCAGGACTCGAACATGTCCAGGTAATAGGCCTGGGCCTCTTCGGTCATCCACAGGGGATTTCTGGAACCTTGTGCTGTTTTGGGAACAGCGGCGATGGTGGTAGTGGGGGCGAGTGGAATCTTGCAGAGAGGAGCAGGGCGAGGTGGAGCATAGCGGGTGCAACCAGTAACCAGGTCGAAGATTGGTCGGCCATGCGGTTTGTGAGGTTCTTTACAGGCACAGGATAAATGACCAACCTTGTTGCAATTATAGCAGGTTCTTGACTCCTGCTGGGTTGGTTGGACCACGCATGTGTCCATTGGAGCGCCTCGGCCTGGTTGTGTACCCACTTCCGTGAAGCAGGGTTCGTATTGACGTTGTTGCAGTTGTTTACTTCTTTCTAGCTGCATCTTCTCGAACATTTTTCCCATCTCAATGGCTTTCTCTTGCCATGTCTCGAGTGAGTCGGCCAGGGTAGGGCTGTGTGTTGATAGTTGGAAGTAGATGTTGTAGTCTATCCGTTCTTTGTAGAGTTGGAGGACATTATGGTCGTGATATAACAGATCCACATCTTGCCAGAGAAACTTGAACTGTTGAGTAAATACCTTGATCAGCATCGAGCCCTGCTGAAAGTTGGTGAGCTGAATGTAAGACTCTTCCTTGAACACATCAATTCAGAAGTGGTCTTCTACTTCCTTTTTTAACTCTGCCCACGTTGGCCATTCAAGGGTGGAATTCTTTTTCTGATATTTTTCGAGGGTAATCTTCACGAAAGATTCAGCCTTTTCTACCATTCAGAGGAGAATGGTGGTGGTTTGTTGGCGATCGTCAAGATCACTTTGACACTGAACCCAGGTTGCGATCTTGACCCACCAGGGGCAGAAAGTAACCTGGTTGCCATCCTACGTGCCGGGGTCGGCAATGAGCTTAGTTGAAAGCGATGAGGTACATGTCATCGCGGCTTCAGCGAGTTGCTGCGTCATTTGCTGTTGCAAGAGCAAAGATGCTTGAAGAAGGGTGGCCATATTAGTCATTGTATTGCGGATATCAGCCCATGTAACGTTTGGGTCGACGGGCAGGGCTGCGGCTTGTTCAGACATTGCTTATAGAAATTTAGTGGGGTGTTGGAGAACTGATTTAGGGTGGAGACAGTAAAACGCAGTGAAACAATTTGTTTCAGGGTGAATGTTCTTGAGTTCTCTGCGGCGGAGCTTGCGCTGATGTGCGCGGGGTAGAGCTGGAGGTGGAGGAATGGGAGAGACGGCATGGGATGAGAAGGAGGGAGAAGGAGAGTGAGGAGTGGGAGTGACTTTGTGAGATGGAATGGGAGCGGGGAAGTATTCTCTGGGTTGTTCAATAGGGTGGTCGTTAGGATTGACCTCATCGTATGTAGGCGGGAGTTCACCCAGGTAGTGGGCAAAGTTTGGAGCAAATAGGCAGGGTGGCTCTGGTGCAGGCAAGATTCGGATAATACGGGTGGCAGTGTAGAAGTTGATGGTGGCTTGTTGGTGTTGGAGAGCTAGGTGGTCTGTGCAAGCACAAGAGCGCATGTAACAACCAAGGCGAGGGGAAACGAACAGGTTCGGCCTTGCGGCAGTCCTATTCAAGTGAAACTGAAAACTACTAAAGACAGACAACACCTAATCTAGGCGTCAGGCGACTTCTGCAATGGTGTGGATGGTGCAGCTGCAAGTGTCCAACCAAATGTGGACGAGGACATGGTATTTGGCGACTAGGAAGTTGACAGTTCCCAGATATAGCATAAACGAGGATCAACAATGAGCATGCGATAACGTGCACGAAGTCGGCAAATGCAGAGTAGATTGGAAAGATAAAGAAGAGTGGTAGACAAATTGACCAGGCCCCTAGGTAGGAGAGTAATCAAGTGAATAGAACTAAGGAGTAGACGATGAGGGGAAGGGTTTATATATGTAAGTATGGAGAGTTTAGGGTAGGTTGTCTGAGTCCTAAATGGTTAAAGGCCAGTGTGAGAAGAAAGACAGGAGGAAAATGCAAGGTAACCATGAGGACGGTAAGAGGTCCTGGACATGTGGGAAGAAGGAAGCGTTCTCATGGGAAAGAAGATGGAGATGAAAAACATGAGGCATAATGTCATGATGACATCATGGGCTAGGCCTCAGGTCACGTGAGAGGTCTCATGGTCACGTGCACTTAGTCACGTGACTTCAAAAAGAAGGTGAATCGTTAAAAAGTGAAGAAAAGTTGAAAACATAGCATATAGGTCCTGAACTATAACAAAGTATAAGGAGTGAAAAAAATGAAAAATATAGTATATAGATCCTGAACTATAACAGTCAATGAAAGTAGGAATAAGAGAAAGAGGGCAACTATTCTTGACAGTTCCCTCATTTAAATATGGATAGTCCACAATGAGTCATTTGTCACCAGTTTTCTTGGGAATAAAGAATACCTGAAATGGGATCTTGACCAACAAGAGCAAGATCAACCTGATACAAAGGTTGAGTGAACAAACATGACAAAACAATGAGGTAGTGATAAATGTTGACATAGACATCAATAATGATGAAGAGAAATTTGATTAACAGATATACACAACATATGCAGCATTTAATAATGGGGACAATGTAATGGAGTGGAACAGCAAAGAGATCCACCCCACCTTGGTGGCTCCTTGCTGGCAATGATGATGAGGTTGGCAGAGGTGCATCTAGTGCATAGATACTAGCAAGAAGGGTTCAGGGAACATGGGTGCCTTTGACAGATGACATAACTGGCAAAGAAAGGGAAGTGAGGACTTCCACTGTGGCTCTCAGGCAGTTTGGACATAGAGAACTGGGCAAGAGACAAGTGAATAGAACTAAGGAAAGTACAGGAAGGGACTATGGTATATATATGTAAGGAGGACAGGTTTAGAGCTAGCTCCTGTACTATAGAGCCAGTGTGAGATAATAGATACATGGCTATCATGAGGCATCCATGAGGCTACCATGAGGTATGATGTCAGTAGATGTCATAGCCTAGACCAATGAGGTCATTAGCATCCAGACCTATGGTGATGTCATGTCATGTAACAAGGCAAGCTAGACTATTGTAGGGCTAGACTGTCAATGTGATATGATAACCAGAAGATGATATAAGATAAGCATCCAGTGCTATAGAACGTAGCAAGTACTATAACAGACAAAGTCAGCAAATGCAGAGTAAAGGAAGAGTGGTACTCAAAAAGAATTAGGCCTCAAGTGGAGAGTAATTTAAGTGAATAGGACTGAGGAGTGAACAATGAAGAGAAAGGGTTTATATAGAAAATATGGGAGGTTTAGGATAGATCATCTGAGTTCTGAATAATTAAGGGCTGGTAAAAGGAAGTAGAAAGCCATGGAACATTCAAAAAGAAAAGAAGCACACATAGGAGAAGAGAAACATATGTGTGAGAGAGTGACAGAAATGAAGTGTCTATGAGACATGACATCATAGATAATGTCATGGTCTGGGCCTGTAGATCACATGCACTAGGCACATGACTTCAAAAATGAAAGGAAATAGTTAAGTATGAAAAATGTAGAGAAGTGAAAATGCCATCCATGAAGTTCCTGATGTTTTCCATTTCCACATCTGAAAGAAGAATAACTCTATTCTTTTTTGGTACAAAGTCAGGCATCTAAACTAGTTGAAACCTAAAATTAGATTATAAGTACTAAGATATTCACTCCTTTGGAATGTTCTTGATAATAGATAATAAAAGTCACATAATGCATAAAAATCCCATGGACATAAGAAGTATGCTCATTTAAGACACTCTCTGAAATGGGACCAAACTAAACAATAATGATGTTACCCTAAATTAGGGAAATGGCAACTTCAGTGATGGTGATGATAGAGTGAGTTTGTGGATTGATCCAGATATGGATCAAGATGTGCAAGTTGAAGGCTTCAATTACAATGGTACAGAGATAGAACATACAAGAGGATCCAGTAATGGGGACCAAGATGGCAAGTGCAAACAAAAGAGTAGTACTCAAAGAGATCCTGGCCCCAAGTGGAGAGGAGATCAAGTGAATAGGAGAATAGATGACAAAGAGTATGTGTTTATATATGTAGGTATGGGGGCTTTAGGGTAGGTTGTCTGAGTCCTAAATGGTTTAGGGCTAGGATAGAAGAAAGGAAATAAAAAAAACATGAGTATGGCAAGAAGTCTGTGTGGGAAGATAGAAGCATACTTGTGTAAAAGGAACAGAAATGAAGATGACATGAGGCATGACATTATAATGTTGTCATTGGTCTAGGCCCCAAGTCATGTGAGGTTCTCATGGTTATGTGACTTTGAAAACAGAAAGAAAATGTTATAAAATGAGATGAAAAGTGAAAATATAGCATGAGGTCCTTGAACTATAACACTCTCATGGAAGAGGAAGAGATTACATTGCAAAAAACATTGTAAAACCGAGTACAAACTCTGCTTTTTCCCTTATCCAACAAAGCAAGTCCTGTGGTAGCATTTTGATATATCTCTGTCTCAATTTTATCTTGCCAGAACACCTTAGCCTTCTTATTCATCCAAGAAATGATGTGGGAGACTTCTGAGATTGAAGTTGTAGGTGCAAGTGGAACCTTGCAAACTTGAGATTAAGTAGTTGGCTGCTCCATTGGTATGAAGTCATATTGAGCAGTATTTGGATTGAACAACTGGCACATAGTGGAAGAGAGCAAAGCATCTTGACTATAACTCTGGCAATTTCTATGGATATAGCCAGGTTTTCCACAGCTAAAGCAAACCCTAGTATTGAAATGGACTAAGAACTAGACTTAGGAGATGTTACCCTAGTTTAGGATAACAGCAACTTCAGCAATGGTGTGGACTTGATGATGGTGAATGTCTAACCAGACATGAACAAGAACATGGTAATTGTTACAGTTCAGAACCTATATACTACATTTTCCAATTTACTTTATTTTCATACTTAACGATTTCTTTTCATTTTCAAAGTCATGTGACTCATGCATGTGACCGTGAGACATCTCATGTGACCTGGGGTCTAGCCTATGATGTTATCCTGATATCATGCCTCATGTCTTTCATCTCTGCCTCTTCATTCACATGAGTATGCTTCTCCATGGACTTCTCGCCATACTCATGCTTACCTTGCTTCTTCCTCATGTCTCTTATCTATACTGGCCCTAAACTATTTAGGACTCAGACAATCTACTCTAAACACATCGCTAGTCACTATATAAACCTGCCTCCTCTCATCGTCTACCTATCCTTAGTCCTATTCACTTGTATCCCTCTTCACCTTAGGAGCCAGATATTCTTCAAGTACTACTCTTGTTTTCAATCTCATCCTCCTTCTCTGCAATTGCCAGCTTAGTGCATGTTATCACACTCTCATCATTGTTCCATGTTTTATGATCTACCTGGGAACAGTAAACTTTCTCGTCCTCGAATATCATGTACTTGTCCATGTTTGGTTGGACATGCACACTCATACAGTTCACACTGTCACAGAAGTTGCTCAACACCTAGATTAGGTGTTGTGCTCCAGTTCAGTTTCATTTGGTTTTACCTGAATAGAACTACTGCAAGGCCGAACAACTATCCTTTCCCCTCATCTATGTTTTATGTGCTCTCACACTGCCACCAACTATCTCCATCTTCAGCAGCAACAAGCTGCTATTAATTTTTATGCTGCCACACATATCATTCACCCTTTGCCTGAGCCTGTTCTTGTGCTAGAACACGCTCCTATCTGCCTCTTTGCTCCAAACTTTGCTCACTACCTCAATGAGCTCCTGGTAGGGGACAAAATCAAAATCAACCCAAATGACGCCTCCTTGCCTCTGGAACTTGCCCACATCCAAACCCCTTCCCTCACTCTATCCATCACTTGTGCCTTATCCCTGTCTCCTGCTCCCACCCCAGTCCATGCATGCAGGCAGTGCAGAAAGTACATGCAGAACCCCAGAAACATATAAGTTGGTAATACTCAGTATGCACATCTCTTTCATCTTCGCCCACACAACATTCTTCACCACCCTTTCAAATTCCTCTAGATGTCAGGAGCTGCCATGGAAGGAGTACCACCACTGTCTGCTAGCCTCAATATCACATGGACGGAAATTCACAACACAATGGCAGCCATGGTTGCGATGCTTCAAAACTTGCTTCTAGCTCAGCAGCAACTCACCCAACAGCTCATGGACACCACCACCACTGCCTCTGCTCACCACTTCTCTCTCCTGACATGTCTCATTGCCGATCCCGGTATGTGGGACAGTAACCACTCAACATTTCACCCCTAGTGGGTGAAAATAGCAACTTGGGTCCAGTGCCAAGGTGGCCTGGACAAACACCAACAAACCACCACTGTCCTTGTAAGGTGGTAGGAAAAGCCAAATCATTCTCCCACATTATGCTGGAGAGATACCAGAAGAAGAACTCTGCCCTCAAATGGCTATTGTGGGAGGAGTTGAAGAAGGAAGTAGAGGATCACTTCAGGATTGGTGTCCTGAAGGAAGAAAGTTACATTAGGCTAACCAACCTCTGGCAAGGGTTAATGCTGGTGGAGGTATTCACACAACAATTTGAACTGCTGCAACAAGACGCTGACCTTTCTGTTCACAATAACAATGTCCTTTGGCTCTACCAAGAGCATTTGGACTATAATATGTACTTTCAGTTATCAATCCACACTCCTGCCCTTGCTGACTCCCTCCCCAAGTGGCAAGAAGTGGCTATTGAAATGGGGAAAACATTCAAAAAAATGTGACTAGAACGAAGTAAACAGTCGCAAAAGGTATATGAGCCTCATTTCACAGAAGTTGGGACTCAACCGGGCCAGGGCACACCCATGGACACTCACACCATCCAACCACAGCAGGAGACCTGCACCTGCTACAATTGTGGTAAGCCAGGACACCTTTCTCATGCCTGCAAAGAGCTGCAAAAACCTAGAGGCTGACCAATCTTCAATCCAGTCACTGGTCGAACACACTACACCCCAGCATGGCCCATCCCACTTCGTGAAATCCCACTTGTGCCCACTATGTCTATCACCATGGCCCCCAAGGCTGCACAAGGTTCTGGAAATCCCCTGTGGATAACTGAAGAGGTGCAAGCCTATTATTTAGACATGTTTGAGTTCCAGACCTGTCAGCTCACCACCGAAGGACTTAAGGGAAAAGGCAAAGCCAAGTGGATCTGGAAGATATCTACTTGACCAAGGACAGTTTTTCTTCATCTTGTTCTGTTTCCCCTCTCTCTTCTTCTTTTGCAAATTGGTTTGCTGTACTTGAGGAAATGGACAGTTTGTCAAGTGGCAATAACTTACCTAACACTTACAATTGTAATAGTTATGATACTGACTCCAAAGGAGCATCTCTTTGGAGTATGGCACTGGAGAATAAAAATAGTGTGCTTAATTCTCTAGTTATGGACAAAATTTCCTTTTTCCCCAAATCCTCCCCTAACTCTAACCTCACTCTCAGAAATACTTCCCCCAGGGGAGAATTTGACATTGATACTGACATTTATTTTCAGAAAGACACAAAATGGCAAAAAACATTGGAAAAAGCACTTCTCAACTCTTACACAGTCCAGACCTTCATGGACAAGCAATGGGTAACATCTCTTGGCATCCCCACTAAAAAATTAACTTTTTCTTGATCAATTACCAATGCCGATAGGACTTCTTCATCCCACGGTACTATTACCAATTACATTTCAGTTTTATTCTCATACCAGGGTCACTCTGAAGGAGATAACAAACTTGGGTACTCACTGTATTTATTTAGGCTATGATTGGTTCCAACACCACAATCCACTTATCAACTGGGTCGATAAGGAAATCAAGTTTTGCCACTGCACCCATAACTGCATCACCATCAATGCAGCTGGTCTAATCAACAAAGTTTGGAACCCAGCCATCCGATCCATAGAGAAAGGACTCATGGAAAAGGTACCCAAATAGTATCACAATTTCTTGGACATATTCAGCAGAGAAGAATCCAAATGCATGCCCATATGCAAGCCATGGGATCATGCAATCAACCTTAAACCAGACTTTGTCCCCAAAAAAGGTTGAGTTATTCCTTTGTCTAATGCTGAATTAGAGGAAGTCAGGAACTTCATTACCTCAGAACAAGAAAAGGGTTACATCCATCCATCAAAATTACCCCAAACCGCTTCAGTATTTTTTATTCCAAAGAAAACCAGCAAGAAATGTCTCATCATGGATTACCATTATTTAAACAAGGGTACAGTACAAAATTCATATCCTCTTCCTCTCATCTCCACTCTTGTCAATTGCCTGAAGGGCGCTGACAAATTCACTTGCCTTGATTTGTGGTGGGGCTACAACAATGTCTGCATCAAGAAAGGTGATGAGTGGAAGGCTGCATTCGTAACGCCCCTGGGGGCTTATGAACCAGTTATAATGTATTTTGGGATGACTAACTCTCCTCCCATGTTTCAGCAGATGATGAACAATATATTTAATGACATGTATGCCACCATTATCGTATATCTTGATGATATGTGTATATTCACAAAAACAAATCCAACAAAGAAGATTCCGAGGTCATAAAGGAAGTATTGCACAGGTTGTGCAAAAATGACCTTTATGCAAAACCCGAAAAATGTGTATTTAACACCCAAAAAGTTGACTTTTTAGGTATGACCATATCAGCCAATGGTGTCAGCATGCAAAACAATAAGGTCAACACAATACTCAACTGGCCTGCTCCTACAAAGCTCAAGCAGCTTCAATCCTTCCTCGGACCATGTAACTATTACCATTGTTGTATTAACAGTTTTGGACAGATTGCTTGCCTCCTCAACAATCTCACTAAGAAAAATGTACCTTACACCTGGGGGGTGGCACAACAAAATGCATTTAACATGCTCAAAAAACAATTTATGACTGCTCCTCTCCTTGCTTTTCCTGACACTTTGAAGGATATGCACATAGAAACCGATGCAAGCAATATCACCACTGTATTATCAGTTTTGGGGGAGGATAACTCCTGGTATCCATGTACTTTTCTTTCTCATTCCTTTTCTTCTGCTGAACACAACTACCCAGTCTATGACAAGGAGTTGCTAGCCATTATCCATGCTCTTGAAGAATGGCATCACTATCTAATTGGTAAAGCAAACTTTGACATCTGGACTGACCATAAAAATCTTGAATACTGGAAAAAACCACAAATGTTCTCAGGCCACCAAGCCTGCTAGCATGAGCTATTGCAAGAATTTAATTACACTCTTATCTACAAGCCTGGCACTATGAATGGACGTGCTGATGTGCTCTCCTGTTGTCCAGATCATGGCGACGCTATTGATAAATTAAATGAGAACATTACAGTTTTTTCTTCTACCATTCTCCATTCATCATCTGTATCTATCCCAGTCGAATTAACCTCCTCAGATGCACATTTGCCCTCAAAGGGCTTTCCTAGCACTGCAGGCTTTGACCTGCATTCGTCTATCAATCTTGATATCCTTGCCCACAATCAAGCCCTTATCCCCACCCATGTCAAGATCCACCTTTCTTCTAGCACCTATGGCAGAATTGTGCTACATTCAGGCCTCTCCCTCAAACATAAAATTGACGTCATGGCCAGAGTCATTGACGCTGATTATAGGGGAGAAATAGGCATAATTCTGTTCAATTACTCTGATTCTCCTTTTCATATTTCTAAATTTGACCATATTGCTCAACTAATTATTGAAAAAATAGAAAATCGTACACTCAAAGAAAAAAAAACTCTAGAAGAGTTGCAACGCAACAATAAAGGTTTTGGCTCTACTGGAGTCAAAGCCATTTCTTCCACATCATTCTCTCCAAATTTTGAAACTAAATTATCTTTGGAATCTGCTAGAATGGACATTGATGCTATCAACAAGTACAAATATTATGCAACAGAGAAACTCTTCAGAAATTTGAATGGCATTGTTTTCATGCCCCCTTTTCTTCACACCGAGTTGATCTCGCTCTTCCATAATTCCCTAGTCACTGGCCATCCTGGCCGTGACTGCACCACTTCTTCAATCAAATAGTTCTATTGGTGGCCTGGTGCAGCCAAGAACATTGCTTCCTATGTAGATTACTGCCAGGTATGCTCTCTCATGAAGGGTTTGTCAAAGCCACTGGCAGGAAAACTCATGCTGCTTCCTGTTCCTTCCCATCCATGGGAAGATATCTCTTTTGATTTTGTCACAGGACTACCCCCTTCCAACAGCTTCAATTCTATAGGGGTAGTCGTTAATCACTTTTCTAAAGAAATCATTCTATTTCCTTGTTTATAAACTACTTCTTCCTCGGACTTAGCCACTTTATTTAGAGATCATGTATGATGTCTCCATGGACTTCCTAACACAATCCTCTTGGACAGGGGACCTCAATTCATCTCAGAGTTCACCAAGGAACTGTGCAAAGTCCTTGGGATCCAGCAGAATCTCTCAACAGCATACCATCTCCAGATGAATGGCCAGATGGAATGGGTCAATAGAGAAGTTATCACATACCTCCATGCTTATATCACTAAGAAGCAGAAGAACTGGACCTCATGGCTGAAAATGGCACAGTTTGCGCACAACAACACACTCACCACTGCCATGGGTATCACACCTTTTTCCGTCATGCAAAACTACTCTCCACACATGGGAACAGAGCCCACAATCTCCACTATGACTCCTGTAGGTCATTTGATAAAACTATTGGTCACTCACATGAAGAGATTGCTTCTGCACTTCAAAAAACACACAATCAGATATCGCATGCAAAACATCCAAGTGCTCTTCTGCCCCTAACTATTCCATTAACAATCTCGTCTGGCTCTCTACCGAGCACCTCTCCCTCCCCTATCCTGCATGTACGCTTATGCAAAGATTCATTGGCTCTTATCATATCTCTGCTGTTCTCCCTAATGCCATCACTCTTGTCCTCCTCTTTTCCATATCCATTCATCCCACTGTCAAAATCTCTCACGTTAAACCCTATAAAGCCCTGCTGGATGGACAAACCATATTTAGACCAGATCTGATTACTATGACTGAAGATCATCACAAGGAATATGAAGTCAATCATATTGTCCAGTCACAGCTTCGTCATGGGAAGTTATAATACCTCATCCATTGGAAGGGATGGGATAAGGTGGATCACACCTGGGAACCCACTGCTAACTTAAAACATGTGCAGGATGCAATCTCAGAGTTTCATGCTGTTCACTTGAATGCACCACAACCCATTCAGGGCATCTCTGACATTGAATTTCACTCCCTTTTCCATTCTTTTGGTCCCTCCTATACCAAATTCACCAATTCTCGGCTAGACCTCAAATCTGATGAATGGGGGGTAGTGTTATAGTTCAGGACCTATATGCTACATTTTCCACTTTACTTTATTTTCATACTTAATGATTTCTTTTCACTTTTGAAGTCATGTGACCAGTGCACATGACCATGAGACATCTCATGTGACCTGGGGTCTAGCCTATGATGTCATCCTAATGTCATGTCTCATGTCTTTCATCTCTGCCTCTTCATTCACACAAGTATGCTTCTTCTTTCCCACATGGACTTCTCACCATACTCGTGCTTACCTTGCTTCTTCCTCATGTCTCTTATCTATACCGGCCCTAAACTATTTAGAACTCAGACGACCTACTCTAAACACATCACTAGTCACTATATGAACCTGCCTCCTCTCATTGTCTACCTTTTCTTAGTTCTATTCACTTGTATCCCTTTCCACCTTAGGGGCCGGATATTCTTCTTTGAGTACTACTCTTGTTTTCAATCTCATCCTCCTTCTCTGCAATTGCCAGCTTAGTGCACATTATCACACTCTCATCGTCGTTCCATGTTTTATGATCTACCTGGGAACAGTAAACTTTCTCATCCTTGAATATCACATACTTGTCCACGTTTGGTTGAACATGCACACTTGTACAGTTCACACCATCACAGAAGTTGCCTAACGCCTAGATTATATGTTGTGCTCCAGTTTAGTTTCATCTGGTTTCAGTAATTGGCAACTATGAAGTTAACTGTGCCCAAATAGAGCATATATGACAAGTGTCTGGTAATGGGGATGAAGATGGCAAAGAGCAGAGTAGGATTGGGAAGGTGAACAAGAGTGGTACTTGAAGTGAATGCAGCCCCTAAGTAGGAGAGGAATTCAGGTAAATAGGACTAAGGAATAGACAACGAAGGAGGGAGGTTTATATATGTAAGTACAAGTGGTTTAGGGTAGGTCATCTGAGTCCTAAATAGTTTAGGGCCAGCATAGATAAGAGAACAATGAGGTTATCACAAGCATGGCAAGAAGTCCATGTGGGAAAAAAGGAAGTGTACTTGTGAGAGGAAAGAGGAAATGAAAGGACATGAGGCATGGTGTCATAGTGACATCATGAGGCTGGGTCTCAGGTCATGTGAGACATCTCATGGTTACATGACTTCAAAAGTGAAAGGAATATGTTAAGTGTGAAAAGGGAAAAGAAAGGGAAAATGTAGCATGAGGTTCATCAACTATAACACTACCCCCCATTCACCAGATTTAAGATCTAGCCAAGAATCAGTAAATTCAGTATAGGAGAGACTGAACAGGCAAAAGAGAGAGACAAATTTAATGTTGGAGATATCCCCAATAGGTCATGGGGCATTGGGAAAAGAAGCATGAAACTCTGAGATTGTGTCCTGTGCATGTTTAAGGTTAATGGTGGGTTCCCAGGTGTGATCCATCTCGTCCCATCCTTTCCAGTGGATGAGATATTGTAACTTGCTGCAGTGAAGCCTAGACTAAATGATATGGTCAACTTTGTATTCTTTGTGATGATCTTTCATCATGGTGATGGGATCTGGCTTAAATACATTTTGACTGGCTAGTGGGGCTTTATAGGGTTTAATGTGGGAAATATTAACGGTGGGTGGATGAAGACAGAGGAAAGGAGGGCAAGGGTGACAGTATTAGGGAGGACAGTGGAGATACAGTAATGATCAATAAATTTTTGTGTAAGCTTATGTGTAGGATAGGGGAGCAAAAGATGGTCAGTGGAGAGCCAAACAAGGTCTCCAATGGAATAGTCTGGAGCTGAGGATCACTTGGATATTTGTGTGTGCGACATCCGATCATAGGTTTTTTGGAGTGTAGAAGGGATTTCCTCATGAGAGTGACCACTAGATTTAGCAAATGACCCCCTAGGAGTTGTTGTGGAGTTTGTAGGCTCCATTCCCATGCGTGGAGAGTAGTTTCACATTACAGAAAAAGGGAAGGTACCCATGGCAGTGGTGAGGGTATTATTATGCATGAACTATGCCATTTTCAGCCGCAAGGCCCAAGTCTCCTGCTTTTTAGTGATGTAAGCATGGAGATATGCGATAACCTCTCTGTTGACCCTTTCTGTCTGACTGTCCATCTGGGGATAGTACACTATGGAGAGTTTCCGCTGGATTTCAAGGACTTTGCAGAGTTTCTTGGTAAACTCTGAGATGAATTGAGGTCCTCTGTCCAAGAGAATAGTGTTAGGAAGTCCATGGAGACACCATATGTGATCTCTAAATAAGGCTGCTAAGTCCAAAGAGGAAGTAGTTTTTAAACAGGGAAAAAGAATAATTTCTTTAGAAAAATGATTGACAACAACCCCTATAGAATCAACACCGTTTGAAAGGGGAAGTCCAGTGACAAAATCAAAAGAGATATCTTCCCAGGGATGGGAAAGAACAGGAAGTGACATAAGTTTTCCTGCTGGTGGCTTTGATGAACCCTTCATAAGGGAGCATACCTGATAATGGTCTATGTAGGAAGCATCACATGACCAAGTGCATGTGACTGTGAGACATCTCACCTGACCTGAGGCCTAGCCCATGATATCATTATGACATCATGCCTCATGTTCTTTCATTTCCATCTTCCTCCCACAAGTATGTTTCTTCCTTCCCACAACAGACTTCTTGCTATACTCGTGGTGTCCTCATTGTTTCCTTATCTATGCTGGCCCTAAACTATTTAAGACTCAGATGACCTACCCTAAACCCTACCCTCTTACATATATAAACCCTCCTCCCTCATTGTCTCTCCTTAGTCCTATTCACTTGAATCTCTCTCCTACTTAGGGGCTGGTACCTTTTCAAGTACCACTCTTCTTTACTCCAATCCATCTCCCTGCACTTTGCCATCTTTGCTTGTGTTACTGAGTGCTGTTCCATGATCTATCTTGGAACCGTGAATTTCATTGTACTCAACTTCCATGTCGTTGTCTATGTTTGCTTGGATCCCCACCATCATATTGTCCACACATTCTCAGAGGTTGCTCTTATCCTAGAATAGGGTAAGATCTTCCATAGTAGTTTCCAGTCCATTTCAAGGGTGGCCAGCAACTGGAGAATCATGGAAAAGTGAGATCAACTTGGTGTGAAGAGAAGGGGGCATGAAAATGATGCTATTCAAATTTCTGAAAAGATGTTCTGAAGCATAGTACTTGTATTCATTGATAGCATCAACATCCATCCTAGCGGATTCCAAAGATAATTTAGTTTCAAAATTTGGGGAGAGAGAGATGGAAGAGATAGCTTGAATTCCTATGGAACCAAACCCTTTATCATTACATTGTGACTTGTCTAGAGTCTTTCTTCTTTAAGTATTGGGTTTTCTATTTTTTCAATAATTAGTTGTGCAAAGTGGTCAAATATGGAGATGTGGAACAGGAAATTAGAATGATTGAACAGAATTATGCCAATTTCTCCCCTATAATTGGTGTCAATGACTCTAGCCATGACATCAATTTTATGTTTGAGGGTGAGACCCAAATAAAATGCAATTCTGCTGTAGGTACCAGAGGGAAGTTGAATCTTGACATAGGTGGGGATGAGGACTTGATTGTGGGCAGGGATATCAAGATTCACAGAGGAATACAGGTCAAAACCTGCAGTGCCAGGGGAGCCCTTCAAGGGTAGGCATGCATCTATAGAAGTTAATTTGACTGGAATAGATAAGGAGGAGGAGCAGAAAACAGTAGAGGGAAAAACTGTGATGTTCTCATTTAGTTTATTGACTGCATCACCATGGTCTGGGCAATAGGATAGAGCATTGGCATGTTTATTTGTGGTGCCCGGCTTGTAAATTAGCATATAGTTGAATTCTTGCAGAAGTTCGTGCCAGCAGGCTTGGCAGCCTGAGAGCACCTGCAGTTTTTTTCCAATATTTGAGATTTTTATGATCTGTCCAAATCTTGAAATCAGCTTTTCCAATGAGATGGTGACACCACTCCTTGAGGGTGTGAATAATGGCCAGCAACTCTTTGTCATAGACTGGGTAGTTGCATTCAGCAGAAGAAAATGAATGGGAAAGAAAAGCACAAGATTACCAGGAACTGTCCTCCCCTAAGACTGATAGCACTGCACCAGTGGTGATGTCGCTTGTGTCTGTTTTGATGCACATTTCCTTTGATGAGTCAGGGAATGCAAGAAGAGGGGCCTGAGTAAATTGTTTTTTGAGCATGTCAAACATGTTTTGCTGTGCCTTCCCAAGTGTATGGCACATTTTTCTTTGTGAGATCATTTAGTGGGTGAGTGATCTGTCCAAAACCATTAATAAATTGACAATAGTAGTTACAGAGCCTGAGAAACAATCAAAGCTGCTTGAGCTTTGTGAGGGCTGGCCAGTCAAGTATTACATCGACCTTGTTGTTCTGCATGCCAACACCGTCAGCTAATACTGTCATACCTAAAAAGTCAAATTTTTTGGCATTAAATATGCATTTTTCAGGTTTTGTGTAGAGGTCATTTTTATGTAGCCTGTGCAATACTTCCTTTACAATCTCAGAGTATTCCTTGTCGGATTTGTTTTTTGTGAATATACACATATCATCGAGGTAGATGATAATGGTGGCATACATGTCATTAAATATATTGTTCATCATCTGTTGGAATGTGGGTGGTGAATTAGTTATTCCAAAATACATTATGATGGGTTTGTAAGCCCTAGGGGCATTACAAAGGCAGCTTTCCACTTGTCTCCTTCCTTGAGCAGACATTGTTATATCCCCATCAGAGATCAAGGCAGGTAAATTTGTCAGTGCCCTTCAGGTGATCAATGAGTGCAGAAATGAGAGGGAGAGGATATGAATTCTTAACTGTACCCTCATTTAAATACCTGTAGTCCATGACAAGATGTTTCTCACCAGTTGGTATAGAATTCATGATATGATTACTATAACACTGGACGCTTATCTTATCTTATCAGGTAGCATCTCACATGACAACCCCCACAGCTAGGCTTAGGGTCTAGGACTGCACCTAGACTGGTCACGTGACATGACGTCATCGTTGGGCCTGGAGCTATGACCTCATCAGTCTAGGCTATGACATCATCAGTAATGTCATGCCTCATGGTTACCTCATGGACACCTCATGTTACTCTTATCATATGTATTTCCACACCAGCTCTATAGTACAGGAGCCTCCCCTAAACCCACATCCTTACATATATATACCATAGCCTCTCCTGTACTTTCCCTAGTTCTATTCACTTGTCTCTTGCCCGGTTCCCCATGTCCGAACTGTCTGAGAGCCACAGTGGGTGTTCTCCCACATTCCTTGCCGGGTTATGCCATCCCGTTACAAAAGACACTTGTCGTTGAACCCTTTCCTCCTCCTCGTTAGCTATATCTATTGGCTAGATGCCACTTGTTGTCTACACCAGCAGAAACCTTCCTGCAAGGTGGATGGAGCAGCCTCATTTGCCATTCCACTCCATTACACTGGTTTTCTTGGGAAATAAAAAAAAAACAGGGGCTATTTGAGGAGATTTAGATGGGCAGATATAGCCTTTTTCTTGCTTGGAAGTGATAAAGTTCCTGACTTCATCCAATTCAGTATCAGACAAAGGAATGACATAACCTTTTTGGGAATAAAATCCAGTTTTAGGTCAATCACATGGTCCCAGGGTTTGTGGATAGGCATGTATTTTGATTCTTCCTTGCTGAAGACATCAAGGAAGTCATGGTATTGAGAAGGTACCTTTTCCGCTAGTTCCTCTTCAATGGAACAAATGGAAGGATTCCAGATCTTATTAACAAGGCCAGCTGTGTTGATTGTGACACAGTTGTGAGTGCAGTAGCAAAACTTGATTTCTTTGTCCACCTAGTTGATAAGTGGATTGTGGCGTTGGAACCAGTCATAGCCTAGATAAATACAGTGAGTACCTAAATTAGTTACCAAGGCATTAACTCCTTCAGAGTGACCTTGGTATGAGAAGACAACAGAAACATAATTGGTGATAGTTCTGTGGGACAAAGAAGTCCCATTGGCATTAGTGATAGAGTAAGGAAGGGAAAGTTTTTTAGTGGGAATACCAAGAGATATTACCCGATTTTTGTTGACAAAAGTCTGGACTGCGCCAGAGTTGAGAAGTGCTTTTTCCATTGTTTTTTGCCATTTTTTGTTCTTCTGGAAGTAAATGTCAGTATCAATATCAAACTCTCTCCCAGGAGAGATGTTCCTGAGGTTAAGGTTAGGGGAGAATTTGGAGAAAAAAGAAACTTTGTCCATAGTCAGAAAATTAAGCACACTATATTTATACTCCAGTGCCATGCTCCAAGGAGATGGTATCATAACTATCGACATTGTTCAGTAAGTCATCATCGCCTGACAAACTATCCATCTCCCCAAGTACAGTGAAGTGATTAGAGAAAGAGGAATGAGGCCATGAATGAGATAAAGAAGAAAAAAGACTGTGCTTGGCTGAGTGAAGATCTCCCAGATTCACTTGGCTTTCTCTTTTCCCTTCAACCTTGTTATAGTTCTGGACCTACACACTATGTTTGCACCTTTCGCTTCACTTTTTACACTTAACATATCTTTTTGTTTTTGAAGTCATGTGACCAGTGCACATGACTGTGAGACATCTCACGTGACCTAAGGCCTAGCCCCATGACATCATCATGACATCATGCCTCATGTCTTTCATTTCCGTCCTTTCATTCACACAAGTACACTTTTTCCTTTCCATATGGACTTCTCATCATACTCATGTTCTCTTCATGTTCTCTTATCTCTACCAGCCCTAAACTATTTAGGACTCAGATGGCCTACCCTAAACCTCCCTTACTTACATATATAAACCCCCTCCCCTCATCATCTACTCCTCAGTCCTATTCACTTGTCTTCCTCTCCTACTTAGGAGCTAGGGACTTTTTGAGTACCACTCTACCTTTCCTACTCCCAATCTATTCTCTGCACTTTGCCGTCTCCACTTGCATTGCTGAGCGCTGTTCCATGTTATACATTGGAACCGTAGTCATTCACATTTTTGGTCTCAATGTTTATATCCACATTTATCTTGACCCTTGTTGCCACATTATCAAAATGGTTGCTGAAGTCACCATTCCCCCAAACTAGGTGAATGTCTCCATTAGTGGTTTTAGTCCCATCACAAACCTGGCAGTGGCAAGTTAATGAGTGCATGACTTGAATATATCTAAATAATAGGCTTGTGCCTCTTCTATCATCCATGGGAGATTCAGGGAACCTTGTGCTGTTTTGGGGACAGTGGTGATGGTGGTGGTAGGAGTGAGAGGGATCTCATGGAGGGGAGCGGGGTGTGACAGGGCATAGCGAGTTCAACTGGTGACTGGGTCAAAGATTGGGTGACCTCTCAGCTTTCGCAGTTCCTTGCAGGCACAGGAGAGGTGGCCCAGCTTACTGCAATTGTAACAAGAGTGCGTTTCTTGCTGGGGTTGAATGGCATAAGTGTCCATGGGAGCACCCTGACCCAGTTGAATGCTGACTTCTGTGAATTGATTTTCAGAATTATGCTGCAGTTGCTTACTTCTTTCCAACCACATCCTCTCAAACATCTTCCCCATCTTTGTTGCTTCTTCTTGCCATGTGGGGAGATCATTAGCAACAGCAGGGTTGTGAATCAACAACTGGAAGTAAATATTTTAGTTGATATGCTCTCAGTAAAGTCAGAGAGCATTGTTGCTGAGTGCTGACAAGCCTGCATCTTGCTGGAGAAGTTCAAATTGTTGTGTAAACACCTCAATCAGCATTGTTCCCTGCCAAAGGGTGGTGAGCTGAATATAACTTTTCTGAAATGATCTTTGACCTCCTTCTTTAGTTCCTCCCAGGTTGGCCAATCTGTGGGAGAGAGTTTCCTTTGGTATTTCTCTAGTGTAACGCAGGAGAAACTTTCTGCATAGCCTACCATCCTTAGTAGGATGGTGATGGTTTGTTGTCATTTGTCCAAGCCAGATTGGCATTAGACCCAGGTGGTGACTTTTACCCACCAGGGGCAAAAGGTAGAGCAATTGCCATCCCATGTGCTAGGGCCAGCAATGAGACAGGTGGGAAGCGAGGATGTCAATGAGGAGGAGGGATCTGCAGAAGTGACAGCAGTTGTGAGCTGTTGAGTGATTTGCTGCTGTGCCAGCAGTGAGCTTTGAAGCATGGCAGCCATGGCAGCCATTGTGTTGTGAATGTCTGCCCATGTCATGTTGGGATTGGCAGACAACAGTGGCAGAGGGACGCCTTCCATTCCTTCAGATATTGAACTTGGCTGGATGGTGGAGCTTGTTGTAGAGGCAGAGTTTAAAAAGGTGCTCAAATCCAGGTATTACATAGCCAATTTAAGTGTTGTGGAGATTGCAAGTATACTTTTGCACTACTGGCACACAGGAGCTGGGGCGGAAGTGGGAATGGGAGATGGTGAAAGAGCTGAAACGAGGGAGGGAGCAGGAGTGGATGTACAAATGCATGGTTTATATATGTAAGTACAAGTGGTTAGGATAGGTCATCTGAGTCCTAAATAGTTTAGGGCTGGCATAGATAAGAGAACAATGAGGTTATCATGAGCACAGCAAGAAGTCTGTGTAGGAAAAAAGGAAGCATACTCATGAAAGGAAAGTGGAAATGAAAGGACATGAGGCATGGTGTCATAGTGATGTCATGGGGCTAGGCCTTAGATCATGTGAGACATCTCATGGTCACATGCACTGGTCATGTGACTTTGAAAGTGAAAGGAATATGTTAAGTGTGAAAAAAGAAAAGAAAGGTGTGAGGTTTGTGAACTATAACAAGTATTGGGCTGCCTTATTTCTTGTTGGGGTTGGATAGCCCCAATTTCTATAGAAGCACCTTGGCCTAGTTGAGTGCTAACAGTGGTAGAGCATGGTTGTGCAGGGAGAGGACCCTGTAGCAACATATACTGATAATATTTGTCTTGGCACAGCTGCACCTGAGGAACTTGGCAGGATCAGCTATCTTGTTTAACCCTCATCTACTTAAAAGTTTTGCCAGTGTCCTTTATGGTGTTGTATCAAGTGTGGTACCCAACAGGCTTTATTAGACATGCCTCATAGTAGATATTGTAATCTACTGCATTCTTCAGAAGATACTCCACATGGGAGTCAGCAATCTCTGCATTGATCCAAAGAGCATCAAAGCGAGTGGAGAAGAAACTAACATCCTGACCTACTTGGCACAGATTTTTAATCTTGGCCCTTTTCTCAAAGATCAAGATGTGTTCTTTTTGGACCCTTTTCTAAAGAAGTGGTTCATTTGCTGATGTGTGAAATCTGTAACAGAGTGGAATGGCAAAGAACCAACTTCAATGAGGGTGGCCTAACCTCTAGCTAGGATGGCCTGAGTGTTGCCTAGAACGATAAATACGATAGCAGCCCTATAATGGTGGCAAGCCGGTAGAAGGAGAGGATAAGCGGTACTCAGATGTACTCAGGCCCCACAGTGTGGAGGGTAAGACAAATGAATAAGACTGAGGTACTACAGTCTACTCACTACCCTATATATAGTGATACCCTATCGTGCACAGACCAAGCAGTGTACTCTAGAGTAGGTAAAGAAGTAAGGAACATGGGTAGCATGAGGCATGATGTCATAGTAACATCATAGATCTAGGCTAGTCTAGGGTAGCCTGTAGGCACATGATCATGGAACTAAACAAGGAGACATTACCCTAATTTAGGATAACAGTGACTGTGGTGATAGTATGAACTTGACAGTGGCAGGTATCTAGCCAGACATGGACTAGAATGTGGTATTCAGCAACAATAAAATTGATGATTCCGAGATAGAGCATAAAACATGGAACAGCAAGTAAGTGTGTGATAACAAGCACAAAGACGACAAGAGCAGAGAATAGGATTGGAAGTATAGAAGAGTAGTACTCAAAAAGAAACCAGCCCCTAAGTAGGAGAAGGATTCAAGTGAATAGGACTGGGGAAACTAGACGACAAGGGGAAAGGGTTTAAATAGTGACTAGCAATGGGTTTAGGATAGGTCATCTGAGTCCTAAATAGTTTAGGGCTGGTAAAGATAAGGGATCATGAGGAAAATGCAAGGTGAGGATAAGTACAGCGAGAAGTCCATGTGGGAAGGAAGAAGTGTACTTGTGTGAACGCAAAAATGGAAATAAAAGATGTGAGACATGATGTCATAATGACATCATAGGCTAGGTTTCAGGTCACATGAGATGTCTCATGGTCATGTGTGCTGATCACATGACTTTGAAAATGAAAAAAATATGTTAAGTATGAAAATGAAGTAAAAAGTGAAAATGTAGCATGTAGGTCCAGAACTATAACACTACCCCCCCATTCACCAGATTTGAGGTCTAGCTGAGAGTTGGTGAATTCAGTATAGGATGGACCAAACAGACAGAAACGAGAGGTAAATTCAGTGTTGGAGATGCCCCAAATGGGTTGTGGAGCATTGGGATGAGTGGTGTGAAACTCTAAAATAGCATCTTGTGCATGTTTTAAATTAGTGGCGGGTTCCTAGGTACAATCCACCTTGTCCCATCCTTTCCAATGGATGAGGTATTATAGTTTGCTGTGGTGAAGCTAGGACTGAATGATACAATCGACTTCATATTCTTTGTGATGATCTTTGGTTATGGTGATAGGATCTGGTCTAAATACTGTCTGACCATCCAGCGGTGCTTTATAAGGTTTAATGCAGGAAACATTGACAGTAGGATGAATGGATACAAAAGAGGAAAGGACGAGAGTGATGGCATTGGGAAGGACAGTGGAAATGCAGTAGGGGCCAATGTATTTTTGGGTTAATTTATGCACAGGATAGAGGAGTGAGAGGTGATCGGTGGAGAGCCAAATGAGGTCTCTAATAGAATAGTCAGGGGCAAAGGAACACTTGGATGTTTGTGCATGCAACATCTAATCATGGGTTTTCTGAAGCATGAAAGCAATTTCCTCATGAGAACAACCAATAGATTTACTGAACGACCCCCTAGGAGTCATAGTGGAGTTTGTGGGCTCTGTTCCCATATGTGGAGAGTAGTTTTGCATAATGAAAAAAGGGGTGGTACCTGTGGCAGTGATAAGGGTGTTATTGTCCACGAACTGCACCATTTTTAACCATGAGGCCCAAGTCTCCTGCTTCTTGGTGATGTAAGCACGGAGATATGTGATAACTTCTCTGTTGACCTGTTCTGTCTGTCTGTCTGTCTGTCTGGGGATAGTATGACATAGAGAATTTCTGCTGAATCTCATGAACTTTGCAAAGTTCCTTGGTAAACTCTAAGACAAATTAAGGTCCTCTATCTGAGAGAATAGTGTTAGGTAGTCCATGGAGACACCATATATGATCCCTAAATAGAGTGGCTAAGTCCACAGAAGAAGTGGTTTTTAAACAAGGAAAAAGGACAATCTCTTTAGAAAATTGGTCAATGATGACCCCTATGGAATCAAAACTGTTGGAAAGGGGAGTCTGGTTATGAAATCAAAAGAAATATCTTCCCATGGGTAGGAAGGAACAGGAAGAGGCATGAATTTTCCTGCTGGTGGCTTTGATGAACCCTTTGTGAGGGAGCACACCTGGCAGTGATCTATGTAGGAAGTGATGTCCTTGGCTGTACCAGGCCACCAATAAAAACATTTAATTGAAGAGATGGTGCAGTTGTGGCCAGGATGACCAGCAACTGGGAAATCATGAACGAGCAAGATTAACTCAGTGTGAAGGGAAGGGAGCATGAAAACGATGCCATTCGAATTTCTGAAAAGTTTTTCTGAAGCATAATATTCATACTTGTTGATAGCATCAATGTCTAATGTAGAGGATTTCAAAGATAATTTATCGTTACATTGGGACTCATCTAGAATCTTTTCTTCTTTGAGTATTGGGTTTTCTATTTTTTCAATAATTAGTTATGCAATACAGTCAAATTTGGAAATATGAAAAGGGAAATTGGAGTGGTTGAACAGAATTATGCCTATTTCTCCCCTATAATCAGTGTCAATGACTCCAGCAATGACATTGATTTTATGTTTGAGGGCAAGGCCTGAATGAGGCACAATTCTGCCATAGGTGCCAGAAGAGAGTTATATCTTGACATGGGTGGGAATGAGAGACTGATCATGGGTGGGAATGTCAAGTTTGATGGACAAGTATAGGTCAAAACCTGCTGTGTCCGAAGAGCCCTTCAAGAGCAAGTAAGCATCTGAAGAGGTTAATTTGACCAGAATAGATAAAGATAAGGAACAGAGAACAGTAGATGGAAAAACTGTAATATTCTTGTTTAGTTTATCGACAGCATCACCATGGTTGGGATGACAAGAAAGAGCATTAGCACATCCATTCATGGTGCCAGGCTTGTAAATGAGTGTATAATTAAATTCCTGCAATAGCTCATGCCAGCAGGCTTGGTGGCCCAAGAGCATTTGCAGTTTTTTCCAATATTTGAGAATCTTGTGGTCTGTCCAGATCTTGAAGTTAGTTTTCCCAATAAGATAATGGCGCCACTCTTCAAGAATATGGATAATGGCTAGCAACTCCTTGTCATAGACTGGATAGTTGTATTCAGCAGAAGAGAAGGAGTGAGAGAGAAAAGTGCAAGGGTGCCAGGAACCATCCTTCCCTAGTACAGATAATACCACACCAGTGGCGATATCGCTTGCATCTGTTTCAACATGCATCTCTTTTGAGAAGTCTAGGAAAGTGAGGAGAGGGGCAGTCATAAACTGTTTTTTGAGCATGTTGAATGCATTTTGTTGTGCCTCCCCATAGGTATAAGGCATGTTTTTCTTTGTCAGATCATTGAGGGGTCAAGCAATCTGTCCAAAACCATTAATGAAGCGATGAAAATAGTTATATAGGCCCAGGGATAATTGTAGCTGTTTGAGCTTAGTTGGTGCAGGCCAGTCAAGTATTGCATTGACCTTGTTGTTTTGCATGCCCATGCTATCGGCTGATACTGTCATTCCTAAAAAGTCAAAATTTTGAGCATTAAATATGCATTTTTTGGGTTTTGTGTAAAGGTCATTTTCACAAAGCCTGCGCAATACTTCCTTTACAACCTCAGAGTGTTCTTCATCGGTTTTGTTTTTTGTGAAGATACACATGTTGTTGAGGTAAACAATGATAGCAGCATACATGTTGTTAAATATGTCATTCATCATTTGCTGAAATGTGGGAGAAGAGTTAGTCATCCCAAAATACATTACAATGGGTTCATAGGCCCCCAAGAGCATTACAAATGCTGCTTTCCATTTGTCACCTTCCTTGATGTGGACATTGTTGTAGCCCCATCATAGGTCAAGGCAGGTGAACTTGTCAGCGCCCTTCAGGTGGTCGACAAGAGCAGAGATAAGAGAAAGGGGGTACGAGTTTTTAACTGTACCCTCATTTAAATACCTATAGTTCATTACAAGGCATTTCTTGCCAGTTTTCTTGGGAATAAAAAATACAGGAGCGGTTTGAGGAGATTTTGATAGGTGAGTATAGCTCTTCTCTTGTTCTGATGTGATGAAGTTTCTAACTTCTTCTAGTTCAGCATCAGATAAAGAAATGACCCAACCTTTTTTTAGAACAAAGTCCAGTTTAAGATTGATTGCATGATCCCACAGCTTGCATACAGGCATGCATTTGGATTCTTCTTTGCTGAATACAATATCGAGGAATTCATGATACTACTGGGGTACCTTATCTACAAGGCCCTCCTCAATGGAGTAAACAACTAGATTCCAGATTTCATTGATAAGGCTAGCTGTATTGATGGTGACACAGTTACAAGTGCAGTGGCAAAACTTGATCTCTTTGTCCACCCAGTCGATGAGTGGGTTATGGCATTGGAACTAGTCATAGCCTAGATAAATATGATGAGTACCTAAATTTGTTACCAACACGTCAACTCCTTTGGAGTGACCTTGGTATGAAAACATGACAGAAACATAATCTGTAATCATACCATGGGATGAAGAAGTCCTATTGGCATTAATGATAGAACAAGGGAGGGAAAGTTTTTTAGTGGGAATGCCAAGAGACATTACCCAATTTTTGTCCATGAAGGTCTGGACTACACTAGAGTTGAGGAGCGCTTTTTCCGATGTTTTTTGTCATTTTTTATCTTTCTGAAAGTAGATGTCAGTATCAATGTTGAACTCTCCCCCAGGGGAAGTATTTCTGAGGGTAAGATTAGGGTTAGGGGAGAATTTAGAGAAAAAAGAAAATTTGTTCGTAACAGGAGAATTAAGCACACTTTGTTTAATCTTTAGTGCCATGCTCCAAAGAGATGCTCCTTCAAAGGCAGTATCATAACTAGTACAAGTGTTCAGTGAGTCATCATTGCCCAACAAACTGTCCATCTCCCCAAGTGCAGCAAACCGATTTGAAAAAGAAGAATGAACCAAAGAAAAAGAAGAGCAAGAAGAAAGACTGTCCTTTGCTGAGTGAGTACCTCCTAGATTCACTTAGCTTTCTCTTTTCCCTTCAAGCCAGCAGCAGCGAGTTGCCAAGTGCATAACTCAAATATGTCCAGGTAGTAGGCCTGGGCCTCTTCTATTATCCACAGGGGATTGGGGGAACCTTGTGCAGCCTTGGGGACTGTGGCAATTGATGTCATTGGTGTGAGAGGAATCTTGAGGAGAGGAGCAGGGCAGGGCAGAGCATAGTGAGTTCGACTGGTAATAGAGTCGAAGATAGGGCATTCTCTCAGTTTGCATGGCTCCTTGCAAGCACAGGAGAGGTGGCCTGGCTTACTGCAGTTATAGCAAGAGTGGGTCTCTTGCTGGGGTTGGACAGCATGTGTGTCCATGGGAGCACTGCATTCTGGTTGTGTTCTGATTTCTATGAATCAGGGTTTGAATACCTTCTGCAATTGTTTACTGCTTTCCAACTGCATCTTCTTAAACATTTTTCCTATCTCAATAGCTACTTCTTGTTACAGTCGGTCTGGGTAGGAACAAATGTAGACCTGGGAGACGAGGGATGTCGACTAAGTGGCTTGCTTATCAATGGGACAAGTTGCGAGAGAGGTGACCAAAGACTTTCACAGGGGCTTCCTGAGGTGGACGAAGGATAATTGACCAAGGGATACCCTTGTCGACAGGACAACCGCAAAGAAGAGCAGCGGGAACAAGTCGCAAAGAAGAGCGACCAGAGACGAAGGTAGAACGATGAGCATCCACTCAAAAGTAGGATGAGTAACTTAGAGAAGCGATGGACGAGTGAAGGAAACAAAGGTGCTATTCCAGATAGGTCTAGCTTAGAGAATACAAGGTAACAACAGCAGACTTTATATACCTAAGGGAGACCGAGCACGGACCAAGCTGTGTAGCAGCAGAAGGTCAGAGGAAACCCAATAAGGTAGGTGGAGCAAGGAAGATAACGGAAGTTATCAGAATAAAGGGAACATGGCTGTCCGTCGGAACAAGAAGGAAGCGGGAGATAAGAGTTCATAATCATGATGACCATCGTGAGAAGAGCAGAAGTAAACAGTGGTCATCGTGCAAAGAAGACAAGAGCATGAGTTATAGATAAGATGTGACAAGAAAGGGAAAAGAAAAGAGTGAATTGTAACATTACCCCCTTACTAGATCCAAAACTCTGGAGAAGGATAATATGTGAACGGTGTGAGTCAAAAATTGCGGTAGGAGGCGCTAGGGGAGCCAGTCATATTGGCATAGGTGGCATCATCGTAGGGATCCTCATAGTCGTATGGAGATGGGGCATGAGGAGCGGGAGAATGAGATTGTCAGTTGCAACGACAGGGATAGGAGGGCGTGACCCGAGAGTGAGGAGGGGGAACGGGTCAGGCGGAAGATGCAGAGGAATGGGAGGAACTGGACAGCGAGGAGAAGGGAGAAGGGGGGGTTCAATGATGGAGAGGGCAACGTTGCTGAGTGTAATGCGGAGTAGTTACAAGGCACAAGGGGCATTGGTACCAGGGGCAGTCAATACACCGATGTCCCAAATGATGACACTTGAAACAGGTTTCATTGTAGCAGGGGTGAGAACGGGAAAGGGGGGTGTTGGTGAGTTCTCTGTAGATGGTACCTCTGGTTCATATCTTGTGCGCAAGTTCGGCACGTTGGACAGCCATTAGCTCGTTGGGTAGGAGTGGGGAAGAAGACACGGAGGGGGTTTGATACTCATCAGAAGTGATGACAGAGGGAGTGATATATGCGGGGTGGGTATGGTTAGGATGAGCATGGTATTGGTTCAGCTCAAAGAGATAATGGTCAATGTCATCAAGGAACTTGGGCATACCGAGTTGGAAGAGGGTCGCAGTGAGATTCCCTTCAAGGGTCTACTGGATATTGTGAACGAAGTTGGCTCTATGGCCGAAGGTTCCTCCCGAGAGGGTCAGGAGGTTACCAAGACGTTGGACTTGGAAATAGGCATGGTAGAGGTTCCACAGCGGGGAACCAACGTCAAGGTAGCAACCAAGAGAGACAGCGATGCAGGGGTTCTGGAGAAGGGATGCCTGGCATTCCAGGGTACGACCATCAGCAAGTTCTTCACAGAGGCGATGGGCGTAGAGGGGAATATCGACAGAGACAATAGCGGGGGGTGTGACTGGCGTGGTGGGTAGGGGAGTGTGGTTCCATCCAGGGAATGGATGTTATAGTTCAGGACCTATATGCTACGTCTTTCACCTTTTCCTTTTTTTTGGACTCAACGCTTTCTTTCTTTTTTCGAAAGTCACGTGACCAGCGCACGTGACCGTGAGAACCCTCATGTGACCTGAGGTCTAGCCCATGATGTCATCATGACATCATACCTCATGTCTTTCATCTCCGTTCCCTTTCCCATGAGGACACTTCTTTCTTCCCACACGGACTTCTCGCCGTCCTCATGGTATCCTCATTTTCTTTCTTTCCCACACTGGCCCTTAGTTGATTAGGACTCAGACAACCTACCCTAAACTCCCCATACTTACATATAAACCCTCTCCCTTCGTCGTCTCCTCCCTAGTCCTATTCACTTGAATACCCTCCTCCTCTGGGGCTTGTTCATTTGTTTACCACTCCCACCTTTACTTTTACCTTTCTACTATTGAGACTGTGAATAGCTCTTTAGTCAATTCTATCTCTGCATTTGCCATCTCCCACACAACATTACTGTGCACTCGTCGTTCCTCGTGCCAAGTTCATGCTATACTTGGGCACTGTAAACTTGTCGCCAACTACCATGTTCTAGTCCATGTTTGGTTGGACACCTGCAATCGTACTGTTCATACTGTCGCTGAAGTCGCTCAATGCCTAGATTAGGTGTTGTGCTCCTCTTAGTTGTTCTATCCCGTTTCAATGGACGAGTAGAGGAGGGTTTAGGCAAGGTGTTATGCGGAGGTGGGGAAGAAAGCCTTTCGGCAAGTGAAGGAGAAGAATCTAAGGTAGAAGGAGACAATGAGGAAGGGGAAGAAATGGAGTCAGAGACGGTTTGTTGGGAGGACATGGTGGTAGAGGTTTAGGTTTGGTTGCGAGGGAAGACGGAGGGATAAAGCTTTTTATAATTGGCAAGGGCGGACTTTGCATTTTTCAAGTCCTGTTCAGGGACCCAGGAATCTTCTTTGGCAGAGTATCCTTTCCATTGGATCAGGAAGAAGCAGCGAGACGGAGTTCCGTGGTGGCATAAGATCTTTTCAATTTCGTATTCCTCTTCACCTTGGATAAGGTCTGGTGGTGGAGTGGGGAAGTTGGGTCCATGGATGTCATTCTTGTGATACGGCGATAGAAGGGAAGCGTGGAATGTGTTGTGGATTTTCCACGTTTTGGGGAGGTGGAGTTGATAAATGATTGGAGATAGAACCTTGGTTACGGAAAAGGGTCCTTCTCGCTTAGCGGCGAACTTCGGGTTGGTGATAGATTGCTTGAGATTGCGGGCTTCTAGCCACACCTTATCTCCTAGTGCGAAAGGGGTGAAGTTCTTGTGGGTGCGGGAGGCCATGACTTGATGGGCGAGTTTGTGAGCTGCTAGTGCTTCATTGCAAGCTGCGGAGAGGGCTTTGAGTCTAGTTTCAATGGTAGGGAGAGGGGATTCAGGAAGGAGGGAAGGTAGGGCATAGGGTTCGAAATCCATCATGAGGAAGAACGGGGATTTGCCAGTGACAGAATGAGGGCGGTGATTGTGGGTGAATTCTGCGTGGGAGATCTTTTCAGACCAAGAGGTGGGGTTATCTCCACAGAAGATTCGGAGATAGGTTTCAACTTCTTGGTTTACACGTTTGGTTTCCCCATCAGATTGGGGGTGGTAGGCAGTGGAGAGGGACAAGTCGTAGTTTAGGATCTTGCCAAGAGCTTTGGTGAAGGCAGAGGCGAACTGGGGACCACGATTGGAGATGATTTTGTTGTAGAGGCCGAAGCAGAGGAAGACTTTGTGGAAGAAAAGATCTGCAACTCCTTCGGCAGTGATGGACTTCTTTGTAGGGCATAGAATTACCCCCTTAGTAAGCCTGTGGTCGACCACAACCAATAAGGAATCGAATCCGGCAGAGAGGGGGAGATCAGTGATAAGGTCACAGGAGACCTGTTGGAAGGGGCAGGAAGCGAAGAAACGGATGGGGGAAAGTGGGGGAATGGTGGGGTGCATGTTGGCTTTGTTTTGTTGACAAGTAGCACAGCCTTCTACATACTTATGTATGAAGGAAGCAAGGCTAGGCCACCAGAATTCAGCAGCGACGAGCTGGCAAGTTTTAAGAAAACCGGGGTGTCCAGCAGTTTTGTGGTCATGGCAGCATTGGACAATGGTGCGGCGGAGGGAGGAGTCGTTGGGAATATAGATGCAGTCTTTGTAGGTCAAGAGACTGTTAACGTGTTTCCAGTCCGAAAGATGGGAATGGAAGGCGGGGGGAATAGAACCATCCATGGATTGGAGGCTTTGTAGTACAAGGGGGTCGGAGGTGGAGGCTGATTGAACTTTATCAGCCAGAGCGGTGTCAATAGCATTGACAAACAAGGAAGGGGGAAAAAGGGTGACATTGTCATTGTTGGGGAAATCAATGGCAGGGAGTAGGTCGGGTCGGCGAGTTGGGAACCAGGAACATGCCAAATATTGAGATCGAAATTAGCAAGGTTGAGAAGCCAGTGAGCTTGGCAGCGATTCAATGCCTGGGGCTGACAGAAATACGTGAGATTTTTATGGTCAGTGAAGACCTGGATGGGAAAGGGGGAGCCATGGAGGTAGTGGCACCATGTTTTTAAGGCGCAGATGATGGCAAGGAGTTTGCGGTCATAGATGTCGTAATTCCTTTTCACAGGGGAGAATGATTGAGAGAGGTAGGAACAAGGGTGCCAGTCGCCATTGGGATCAGTCTGAAGGAGGATTCCTCCAGAAGCGAACTTGGAGGTGTTGGTGGTGATGGCGAAGGGTGCGGAGAGGTTGGGAAGGTGGAGAACGGGTTTGGAAAGGAATTGGGAGTGGAGGGTGTCCATGGCTTATTGGTAAGCAGGGGTCCAGGACCAAGCACAGTTTTTCTTGGTAAGGTCGATGAGAGGGCAGGCGATGTTGGAGTAGTCAGGGATGAAGCAACAGTAGAAGTTGGCAAAGCCAAGTTGACCTGGTTTGATGATCATACCAAGGTATTTGACCTCAGTAGCAGCAAATTTGCATTTCTCGAGCTTGAGATGGAGGTCGAGTTCCATCATACGTTGCAGGACACACTTAGTACATTCCTCATGGGTGGTGGGGTCAGGGGAGAAGATTAGGAGATCATCCATGTAGATAATGAGCCATCCTTCCGCGATATGAACCTTTGGAACGTGGCGGGGGAGTTAGTGAGACCAAAGAACATGACGGTGGGTTCGAAGAGCCCCTTATAGGTGATAAAGGCAGCTTTCCATTGGTGTCCGTCTTTGATGCGGACATTGTTGTATCCCCATTGTATGTCGAACTTGGTGAAAACCTTGGTGTTTTGAAGTTTATCGACAAGGTCGGAGATAAGGGGGAGGGGGTAGGCGTCACGAACAGTATGTTTGTTGAGGTAATGGTAGTCTTGGCAGGGGCGGAGTCTGCCATCCTTCTTTTTAACGAAGAAGAAGGGTGCGGCTTGAGGGGAGTTCAAAGGGCAGATCTTTCCGGCTTTGAGGTTCTCCTCTAAGAAGTCCTTGGTGGGTTTGCATTCATCAGGGGATAAGGGGTATATCTTTCCAACTTTGGGGATGAAGGATTCTTTGACATTAATCTCGTGATCATAGGGGCGGGAGGGGGGAATGTGGTCCGCAGTTTCCTTGGTGAAGACAGGGGCAAATTGGGAGAATTCCGGGGGAAGGATGGTTTTCAGTCTGTTCCATTTGGCTTCCATGGCGAGTTTGGTGGTGGTAGTGAGTTTAGCGATGACAGGAGATCCTTTGGGAGTAGAATGGGATTCCCCACAGATAGTTTGGAAAAGGGTGCGGTTATCAAGAGCACAAGAGAGGAATTGTTCCTCATTCTCTTGTTTGAGGAAGCCGTAAAGGTGGTAATTGTGGATGGAGAATACATGGACGTGTCAGGGTGCAGGGAAATGGGAGTTGTGGCATTCGGAGTCCTTTGCACAGGAGGCGTAGAAGTCATTGGATTCATCAAGAGATTTGGGGATGGAAAGGGTTCGACTTTTCCAGTCGATCGTAGGGTTGGTGGTTCTTAACCAGGGGAGTCTGAGAATGACATTGGTTCTTCCACAGGCCATGATGTAGAAGGTGACTTTCTGGAAGATTCTTTTGATGTTGGAATATAAGGTACAAGTATGAGTGATGTTCCCATTCTTGTTATACAAGTGGTTGGCATTACGGGCGTGGATGGGGGAGGTGAGTTTCTCGGTAGGGAGACGATGTTTTGACACAAAGTCTCAGTCAATGCAGGAGATTTCAGCACCACTATCGATAAGGACGCTGGTGTCGACGGCTTTCTGGGTGTGCGAGAGGACAACTAACTGAATTGGGATTTGCATGGCTTTAGTAGTAGCAGATACAAATACAGGAGCACACAAGAAAGAGGGAGGGGAGACTCGCATTGACTGAGATCCCCTTTTTAAAAATCCATTTGGAAGGAAACCTTCCTGATGGGCAACTTCATCTTTATCGTCGTCAATTTCATGTAAGGCAGGGAGGTCGGATTCTTCCTCAACCTGATGGATCTTCTTTTCCGTGCGGCGGTTAGGCATGGAAGGAAAAGAAGGACAGGAGGTGCTATTATGGCCGGCACGGCAGCAGCGGAAACAAAGTCCCTTCTCAATACAGCGTTTTCGTTTGTCAGGGGTGAGTTTGGCGATGTGGACTATGTCCACATCCATGGCGTCAGGGTCTTTGGTGGGAGTGTGGGTGGGGGTGGTAAAGAAGTGGAAATGGAAAGAGGGCATCTTGCCTCTTTGAGTGATTTCGTCAGTGCAGTCCCACTGCGTCTGGAAGTGGGTTGCTTTTTTGTACCAAGCTGAGACCTTGGTTGGAGGAGTGTCCATGGAGAGGATGCAGTGCATGAGGGAGGGGGGAATCCCGGCGGAGAAATAGTTGATAAGGACATTCTCGTCAGCGATGCCAGCGAGGGTAACGCGGTTTTGGAATGAGGAGATGTAGGAGTCAAGGGATGGTTCATGACGCTTGGTCTTAGCATTAAGAACCATGCATTTTGTGGCAAGCCAGGCGACAGCGTCGTTGACAGTGTCATGGTGTTCAAAGGTTTTCTTGAACTCAGAGATGAAGTTGGCAAAAGTGCCAAGGAAGATGGTGGTTCCGGAAATGGTGTTTTGCTGGAAGGTGTTTGCCCAAGTGAGGGTGGGGCCTTTGGACATGTATGACAGGGCAAAGACAACCTGCTTTGCGTCAGTGTCATAGACTTTGTCATTGATGTGGAGGTAGAACTGGACGGTGTTGAGCCATTGGACAGCGGTTTTGTAAGAACTGTCAAAGGCTTCAGGGGCGCAGACACAAAGCTTGGTAAGCTTGGTGGAAGACATAGCAGGGGATGGTGGTCTAACAAACAGAGAAGGAACGGCTGGTGGAGGAAGAGAGATGGAAGGGATACGGGGAATAGGGAATACTGGGGTGGTGGTGATGGGAGTGGGGGATGGCGGGGTTGGTTGGCGAGGGATCGTTAGACTAGCAGAGAACTGTTGCGAGAGATCAAGGGATTCGCTTTGTTGAGCGATGGAGGGTACAAGGGTGTCTGGGTCAAGGTAGTCTTCTTCTTCGGAGTCAGGTTGCTCGGAAGAGGAAGAGTCGTCAAGTGGTTTTGATCGGGGAGCCGACCAACAAGGGTCTGAGTGCGGTGGTTGCAAAATGGTGGGGGACTATGATGGCGATAGCCTTTTTGATGAGAAGCTAGATCTTTTGTTACAGTTGGTCCAGGTAGGAATGAACATAGACCTGGGAGACGAGGGATGTCGACTAAGTGGCTTGCTTATCGACAGGACAAGTCGCGAGAGAGGCGACCGGAGACAAGGACGAGTCGTGTGGTTAACGACCAGAGATTTCTGCAGGGGCTTCCTGAGGTGGACAAAGGATAATCGACCAAGGGATACCCTTGTCGACGGGACAACCGCAAAGAAGAGCAGCAGGAACAAGTTGCAAAGAAGAGTGACTGGAGACGAAGGTAGAACGATGAGTGTCCACTCAAAAGTAGGACAAGTGACTTAGAGAAGTGATGGATGAGTGAAGGAAACAAAGGTGCTATTCCAGGTAGGTCTAGCTTAGAGAATACAAGGTAACAACAGCAGACTTTATATACCTAAGGGAGACCGAGCACGGACCAAGCTGTGTAGCAGCAGAAGGTCAGAGAAAACCCAATAAGGTAGGTGGAGCAAGGAAGATAACGGAAGTTATCAGAATAAAGGGAACATGGCTGTTCATCAGAACAAGAAGGAAGCGGGAGATAAGAGTTCGTAATCATGATGACTATCGTGAGAAGAGCAGAAGTAAACAGTGGTCATCATGCAAAGAAGACAAGAGCATGAGTTATAGATGAGATGTGACAAGAAAGGGAAAAGAAAAGAGTGAATCGTAACACTTCTTGCCACTTGGGGAGGGTATCAGCAATGGTGGGAGAGTGGGCTGACAACTGGAAGTATATGTTGTAGTCCAGGTATTCTCAGTATAGCCATAGAACATTATTGTCATGTACCAATAGGTCTACATCCTGTTGCAGCAATTCAGACTGTTGTGTGAAGACCTTGACCAGCATTGTGCCTTGTCAGAGATTAATTAGTCGAATGTAACTTTTCTCTTTCAGGACATTGATCCTGAAGTGACTTTTGACTTCCTTCTTTAATTCCTCCCAAGAGAGCCATTCAAGGACAGAGTGCTTCCTTTGGTATTTCTCCAGCATAATGCAGGAGAACAACTTAGCTTTGCCAACCATCCTAAGGAGAATGGTGTTGTAGTTTGGGCTACAACACTACCGCTTACCGTTACATTCCTTGCATTCTCCTTTACCCAGACTTACTATTTCTACTTTCAAGGTCACGTGACCATTCCCCATGATCACATGACTTGGCCATCTCTTATCTTATCTATTGTATCTTAGGGGCACATGCTAGTTCCCATAATCACATGCCTACAGGCCACCCTAGACTAGCCTAGATCCATGATATCACTATGACATCATGCCTCATGCTACCCACATTCCTTACTTCTTTACCTACTCTAGAGTACACTGTTTGGTCCGTGCACAATAGGGTATCACTATATATAGGGTAGCAATGCGACTGGGTTAGCCAGTCTTGTTCATTTGTCTTACCCTCCACATTGTGGGGCCTGAGTACACTTGAGTACCGCTCATCCTTTCCTTTGCTGGCTTGCCACCATTACAAGGCTGCTCCTCGTATTTATCGATCTAGGCAATACTTGGGCCATCCTAGCTAGAGGCTAGGCCACCCTCATTAGGAGTTGGTTCTTTGCCATTCCACTCTGTTACAAATGGTGGCAGTTTGTTGGCATTTGTCCAAGCCCCCTTGACATTGGACCCATGTTGCAATTTTAACCCACCAGGGGCAGAATGTTGAGCAATTTCCATCCCATGTGCCTGGGCCGGTGATAAGACAAGTGGAAAGCAATGAGTGAGAAGGGGCAGCAGCAGCATCTGTGAGTTGCTAAGTAATTTGTTGTTGGGCCAGCAATGAGTTTTGTAACATGATGGCCATGGCTGCCATGGTATTTTGAATATCTGCCCATGTCATGTTTGGGTTGGCAGGTGGCAGAGAAACTCCTTCCATTGTAGTGCCAGACATTGTTTATAGAAATTTGGCAGGGTACTAAAGAGTATTGCAGAGGCAGAGATGAAAAAGGTAAGTGTGCTAGGAGTATCCGACATGTATGTTACAAGGGTCTTTTGTATATTTCTTGCACTGTCTGCACTTTGGAGCTAGAGGTGGGGAAGGGGAGAGAAGTTGTGTGAGAGAGGGAGCAGGAGTGGGTTTACAGATGTGGGCTAGTTCTGGGGGTGGCAAGGCATCATTAGGATCATAGCCATCTAGTTTTCAGAACACATTGAGACAGGGAGCAAGTTCTGGCACAAGAACAAGCTCAGGTAAGAAATGGATAATGCGGGTGGCAACATAAAAGTTAAGAGCAGCTTCTTGCTGTTGCAAATGGATATGGTCAGTGACAGTGCAAGAGTGCATGAAATGTAGGTGAGGTAACAGGTTTAGCCTCACAGCAGTCCTATTCAAGTGAAACGGACCGAGAACTAAACAAGGAGACATTACCCTAATTTAGGATAACAGCAACTTCGGCAATAGTATGAACTTGACAGCGGTAGGTATTTAGCCAGATGTGGACTAGAATTGTTATAGGATTCGCGATACACGACTACTATAACACTAGGATGCTTATCTTATCTTATCGGGTAGCATCTCATGTGACAACCCCCACAGCTAGGCTTAGGGTCTAGGACCGCACCTAGACTGGTCACATGACATGACGTCATCGTAGGGCCTAGAGCCATGACCTCATCGGTCTAGGCTATGACATCATTAGTGATGTCATGCCTCACGGTAACCGCATGGACACCTCATGTTACCTTAGTCATCTTACTATAGACCGGCCCTCACGCATACAGGGAGCCTCCCCTAAACCGTACCCTTACATATATATACCGCAGACCCTCCCTGTATTTACCTTAGTTCTATTCACTTGTATCTTGCCCAGTTCCCTACGTCCAAACTGCCTGAGGTACACAGTGGGTATTCTACCCCACACTCCTGCTGGGTTATGCCATCCCGTTACGAAAGGCACTCGTCGTCGAACCCTTCCCCTTCTCGTTGGCCTTATCTATTGGCTAGATGCCACTTGTCGTCCCCGCCAGCAGGAACCTTCCCGCAAGGCGGATGGAGCTGCCTTGTTTGCCATTCCACTCCGTTACAAGAATGTGGTATTCAGCAATGATAAAATTGATGGTTCCAAGATAGAGCATAAAATGTGGAACAGTGAGTAAGTGTGTGATAACAAGCATGAAGATGGCAAGAGCAGAGAATAGGATTGGAAGTATAGAAGAGTAGTACTCGAAAAGAAACCAGCCCCTAAGTAGGAGAGAGATTCAAGTGAATAGGACTGGGGAAACTAGATGATGAGGGGAGAGGGTTTAATCATGAGGAAATGCAAGATGAGCACAAATATGGCAAGAAGTCTGTGTGAGAAGGAAGAAGTATACTTGTGTGAACACAAAAACGGAAATGAAAGATATGAGACATGATGTCATAATGACATCATAGGCTAGGCCTCAGGTCATGTGAGATGTCTCACAGTCATGTGCACTGGTCACATGACTTTGAAAATGAAAAGAATACATTAAGTATGAAAATGAAGTAAAAAGTGAAAATGTAGCATGTACAGTGGCTCAAATAAGTGTCCCAATGTTGGGCCATTTTAGAAAGACTTCATATTTGCAAGAGAACTAAAATATATCAGCTCTGACCCTTGCAGGATCATAAATGCCCCTAACTCCTACCCTGAAGATAAGCCCTTAGGCATGTGATTTGATTACCATGGCACTGAGATATATCCAT
>JBBPLC010000020.1:82499-193716 GCA_038089535.1 Hemileccinum rubropunctum | reverse complement strand
AAAACGATGACACCTTGTCTGAATGTCCTTTTACAGAGGGTTACGAGCAGAGCAGTCCGATCTGCCTCTTTCCCGGCCCGAACTCGTACAAACTCCTGGACGAGCCCTTTGGCGGTTCTATGCTTTGGATCGACAAACAGACGGACAGGTTTGTTCAACGACATCTTGACCAACTCGTCGACGGAATCTGTCATAGTAGCGGAGAAAAGCATTGTCTGCCGCGAGACGGGACAAGCTTTAATGATTTCACCCAGTTCATCGGCAAAACCTTCCGAAAGCATACGATCGGCTTCATCGAGTACAAGCACATCAAGCACATCAAGTGTGAATGAAGGGGAGTTGCGGAGATGATCGATGAGTCTGCCAGGCGTTGCAATCACAACATCTGGGAAGGTTCGTAATGTTGCTTCCTGGGATTTCAGGGATAGGCCACCTGATACACCTCAATGAGCGTACTCCAGGAGCGAGAACGATATTCGCTGACCGGCTGCTAAACAAAACCTAACGTCGGTATAAGCGGCTAGCTTAGAGCTAACTTCGAAGCATTGCACTGCGAGTTCTCTCGTAGGCACAAGGACGAGGCATCGCGTCGCAGCTGCATGCTTCCCTTTTTCTCGATATAGGAGACGTTCGAGCAAAGGGATGACAAATGCTGCTGTCTTTCCCGAGCCTGTCACGGCACTCCCAACAATATCTTTGCCCAAAAGAGCAGCAGGAATTGTTGCGGCCTGAATTGGGGTAGGCGAGGTGAATCCAAGGGTATTCAGCGCTTTTTGGATAGGACGTGATAAATTCATTGTCGAAAAAGACGTATGGGCGCTCTGGTGAACTTCAGATGTAAAGAAAGCTGCCTTGCGATCCTTCTCTGCTTGCGTCTCAACTTCCGAACTGTCTGAAAATTCAGTGTCTTCCGCGCCGGCGAATCGGTCTTCCAACTCGGAGTGCTCGTCGGAAGATGCTAATGGGTCCTCGTCTTCCTCATCGTGGGAGGCCTCTGCTTGCTGGAGAATACCCACTTCGCTTGAAACATTATCATCGCTTTCTACGTCAGTTTCTTCTTGAACATCATCTTCGTTATTTCGTTTGCGCTTCGCGCTGGCTTGCTTGAGTTTCCGCCTGCGGATGATCTCGTCGATGGATACTGGATCCTACGAATAGTTCAACAGTGCAAGCTTGGAGAAAAGAAATGTCAGAGAAAAAAACGCTTACAGGTTTGGCTATTTTTTTCACGATATCTTTATCAGACTGAAGCAGCTCTACGTATGGGTCCCCCGATAGGTCAAAGTGAAAATCGAGATCTATGGGATACTCCTCGTCTTCGTTTTTGGGCTTTCTATCGTGTTTTCGTGTACATTTTTCGTCGTCAGAGTCTATAGTCATAATGAAATCCATGGTTAGTGGTGACTGTTTGACACCGAGGGACGACACGATGGTATTTATTGCCAAATAAAGACAAACTTTTAGACCTCTCCTCATTCGCGTTCATTCGTATGACTCTGAGCGAGCCAAACTTAACACCTGAATTGGGGCGACTGTCCGCGTTCATCGATTCCCATATAGAATGTTTAGCAAGCTCGAACAGCGAGCTTCGCTCCATTGCGCTATGCGCAGCAAAACATATCTTTGACTGGGGTGAGATCGACTTCTTCGAACACTTATTCAAAATTTGATGAACATTTGATCAGCTCTCGAGACAGAGGAATCTTCCAAGCCTCATCTTGAGACATTATTGGCTACGCTCACCGAGCCGGCCGCACCGCAGACGAGATCCCGTGCACGCAGCACCTCAACAACACAAAAGCGCGGTCCGAGCCCAATACACAAACATCAAAAGAAAATCAATATCCAGGAGACGCCGCTTCCACACCTCTTCGTTGAGGGTATGAACATCGACCAGATATGGCAACAATTGGATCTGAGAGCAGCACGCGTGTGTGAGAATCTAGAGGTTTTGCAGGGCGAGGACGAGGCTGGAAATGCAAACTTGGAAGGCAGTGATAACGACGCAAGTGAGGACGAGGATGAGACTGCAGAGATGGATGTCGATGATGATGACGAGAGTCCTTGGGAAGGGCTCAGCAGCGAGGAAGACGACGATGAGTCAACAATGGAGGGTATCATCAACCTTCAGGACGAGATTTCTGAAGACGATGATGAAGATCATGGGGCCCCGATTTCAATGTTAGACGCTGTTCGCGGCCAACAAAGACCGAGTTCAGTGAGGCCGCATTCTCAGGGATACTCAAATCTTGACGATGATTTTTTCAATCTCGCAACCTTCAATGCTGAAACAAGCGAAATGGCGGAGGCTCTTTCCAAGAGCAAGCTAGATCTTGGAGATGAAGATTCTGCGGAGGAATCTGAGATGGATCTCTTTGGCTCAGTCGATGACTTAGAGACCAATGGTGTGGACAATGGTGAGTAAATCAGAGTGATAATGGTTGTTAGCGATGATTGTTCATCCCTCGCTGCACCAACAGAATTGTTTTATCGTGACTTTTTTGAACCCCCACTACGAACACAGAATAAGAGTGTTAGGTCGTCAAAAGTTCGGTTTCATGAGCGAGTATCTGTAAAGAAGATAAAGGCAGTGGGAAAGGGCAAGCCAGTCTCCTCCATGGGCGACGACGACAGCGACGAGGAAGAAGAGGACAATGATTGACAACTGCCACTAAGCAACGCTGTACTAGATTACCTTGTCACGTGACGTCGTGTTTATCACAGCCTTCCGCTGTTTCTCTTAGCACAAGTCGTCTCCTCTCATGTCCCTTTGGAAGCGCAAGGATAAACTAGTCATCCCGCCCGTCCAATCTGAGCTTGCACCACCGCCTGGTGCATCTCGTAGCTCATCGCGTACCACTTCGTCTCTCCCAAGTTACCGTTCCAATGCCAGCACGTACGTGCCGAGCAGAGATGGCTTAGATCCATACAACACCATGGGAAGGTCAAAGTCCCAGGGTGGAGTCGACGATTATGAATCTACCGTCGTTAAATCAAGTACCAGCGATGCTCAGTCTCAGCTAGATCGGGCTCGTGGTGAACTGTTTGCCGGATACAATCCGGAAAGGGCTGGTTCAGGTCGTTTCTTCGATGGTCCCGAGATTGGGAACGAGCCTCCTCCCGGAGAGGAGAATGAAGAGGATGTGGAGGGTATTAAACAGCAGACAAGGTTCCTCAAGCAGGAGAGTGTTAACTCTACTAGAAACGCGCTTCGGATGGCCCGGGAAGCCGAAGAAACTGCCAGAGGGACTTTGGGTCGCCTCGCAGATCAGTCTGGTGCGTTTGACTCTTTTGAACGCAACTTGGCTCATAATTACCTTTACAGAGAAACTGGCAAACACGGAACGCCACCTTGATGTGTCCAAGACACATACCCTGCGGGCGGAAGACCAGATTGACGAGCTCAAGAAACTCAATAGGTCCATTTTTCGTCCAGCAATAACCTTTAACAAGGACGCTAAACGCGCCGCGCAAGAGGCCAAAATACAGCAACGCTATGAGGATGAAAGGTCTGAACGAGAGAAGGCGATGATAGATATCAGGGACACTCAGAATCGTCTTGGTCGAGCAACCACCTATGCGGAACAAGATGATTCTGAAAGGATTCAGACTGATGGAACCAGACTCCGAACTGCGGAACAGCTTGCAGCAAGGAAGGAACAACGGAAGCGTTACCAATTTGAGGCGGGAGGCTCAGATGATGAACTCGAGGATGAGGTGGATGGCAACCTTGACGACATTTCTAGAGTCACCAAAAGCTTGAAAGCCCTTGGGACAGCTATGGGTCAGGAGCTTGACGCACAGAACAAGCGTCTTGATGTCATCGCAGATAAAGCTACGAATCTTGACAATGGTGTCTTCAGACAAACCGAGAGGGTAAGGTTTGCACCGAAGTTTTTAGCTTCAGTATTAACGTTCCCTCCAGCTCAAACGGATCAAGTAGTCGTCCACGGTTACTACAAGGGACTGTGTACTCCGCTCAGCCGTTCTGGACTAGATACCACCCCGTCGACTGACAATCTTGACCGTATATACCTGAGTTGCAATGGACCGATTCAGAAACCCTAGCTATGTATGGTGGGCACATATGCATGTCGCGCTGCATAAGATGAGCTATATGAATGCCTGAACCGAGAAGTTGTGGTTCAAGAGCTATTGCAGATTTTTTTCTCGTCCGAGTCCAAGAGTGCAGAGTCGCGACTCCTGCCGAGCAAATTTGTTTCAGACTTGCTTCCGAACCATCATCTCCTCAAATCGAATACTTCATACCGCCACGTTTCGTGCTGTAATATGCGCTCGTTTCATTTGCTGTCACTCCTTTCAAGCGTTTTCCTACTCTCGTGTTCTTCTGGTCAAGCTCAGCAACTGCACAAACATGAGAAATCCCGTGCTCGGCATCGGCACAAAAGAGACGCAAATGCTGTCTTCACATACTTCGATGACGGACAGTGAGTCCGCACGTCACGCTACTTGATGCAACGTCGCCTGAATTGTTCCTCAGAGGTGCGTGTGGTGTCACGAACAGTCCCGATGATTTTGTACGTGCTGTTGATCTGCGCCTCCCGTTCAATACTCACCCATCGTATTCAGATCGTCGCGTTAAACGCTGCTGTGAGTTTGTCTGCAGCTTGCCTTATCTCGTGGTGCTTACCGGTACAGGAATATGATAATGGTGCCCACTGTTTTGAAATGATCACAATTACCATCGATGGGAAAACAGCACAGGCCCAGATCATGGATAAGGCAAGTTGGTACATTTCTAGGTTAACAAAACTCGTTCATATCATCCACTGCTAGTGTGCAGAATGTCCCTACGGTGGCCTAGATTTTAGCCAAGGCCTTTTCACGTACTTTGCGCCGCTCAGCGAGGGAGAACTTCATGGATCCTGGTCTTACAATAGTGACATAGCTACTTCAAGCTCGACATCACCAGTGCTTACTACCAGTTACGCCCCTGCTTCGACTCCGACGGCTACCGTGACTACCACCTTCTCGTCATCAGAGGCTTCGCCGTCTACGACCATGACTTCTTCGACATCCAACATCGTCTCATCCCCGACCGCAGCCACGTCCACCATTCCCACGTCAGTGCCTCAGGATCTGCAAACTATCGCACAGATCGATCTAGCGTTAGTGGAGCTCGGAACACTGCTTCAGGTTTCGTTCGCGCTCGCGCTCAAGACTTGATTATTTTTAAATACTGATTGGGGCGCGGGAGCGATGTGTGCTCAGCTAGCTGTGTTACTGTCTTGGTGGTGATAATATAGGCATTCGGTCCATTTATTCGTGCGCAACAGCCTCCTGAACAATCCGCAAAAAGACGCTTCTGTCCCTTGCATCTGGCTCACCCTTCCCTCCGGACTTCCAGAGGTAGTAAAGACCTTTGATACTCTCCGTGAGAGCTTTATCCTCCGTTTCATGCAGGGGGCATGGATAGCATTTGGAGACTGGAACCCCGTTGACGTTGACCGCGACGGGGGAAACAATTGCTGCATCCAGGTATTCATCAGGGAATGGGGGTGTGATCAATTCAGAATCTGCCGTAGTCTGTTCTGGTGAAGGGTCGGTGCTGAGCGCCGAAGGTGATTGCGATGAATATGGGTCATCAAAGTGGATATCCTTTCTAGGAGATATTGTGCTAAGAAGATTGGCGAGCATGTTTGGGGATGGGGGTCCTGGGTGGGGCAGAGAACAGATAGCGTCGACCGGGACATCAATGATTGGATCGCTTTGCGGTGGGAGTGGGAAGACCGATTCCGATTTATCGTCGTTAGAATAAACGGGCCGGAGTTTGCGGTTGGCCGGTAAAGGGGAAGGTACCGTGGAATCAGCGGAACCTAGAGAATTGGAAGAGTTAGGGTGGGAAATGTTGCAGGAGGTATTAGGGCTGAAATAGCAACCTTGGACAGAAGCATACTGTGCCCAATACGCGTCTTCTCCGACGGGATCAGGCTTTGATGAATTTCGCAATGGTGAAGGCAGATCATGGCCTGCCGCTCCGTAGGAGTCCCAATAAGAGTCGTCACTGTCGCTGTCGATGTGATAGGCTTCGGGGACAAGATCGACTGCATTCATCTCTGCCCTGGATGCGGAGTTACTGGCAAGTGACTCTTGCGGAGTCAAGAAGGAGGAAGATGGGAATGGCATGAGCCGGAGGTCGTGATACCTCCAGGCGTGAGTGTCATCCCAATGGAAGAGCATACGCAACCCTTGTGCGTTGGAGGATATTTGTACATGTGCAAAAGTAGATTCGGGGTCTGATGTGTAACGGGTTGGATAGCTGACCTGTCCAGACAGAGGAGGTAAGTGGTCGAGAAGGCCGAGGATCTTGGCGTTGTCAGGGGATGGCCAGCACAAATAGTCGACGGGGGAGGAAGAGGATATTTGGAGGAAGTGATGCCGCTGTCGAAGGGGGGTAGATATGAGATGTGGGGGTAGGGAATCGGTGAGAGAGGAAATGTACTGGAGGACGAGCTCGACTGTGTGGGCAGGGAGTGGGTACATGATGATGATGGTTGGTTGGTTGGGAAGAGAAGCATCATCGTCGACGTCTTTGTATCTGGGCTGACCCCCCCCTGTGAAATCGACCCCCCCATGAACTCGACTGCTTTCTCACTGCCCACCTCATTCCTCGACCACCACCACCTCGCATTGCAGTCATGCGAGTCTCTTTTTTGCTTGCCTGCATTGCATTGCCCATCTTCTCCGCTGCCCAGGTATTTCTTCTCTTTCCTGTCCTCTACGTCACTCACACTCCTTTTCTCTCTCCAGTCGCAAGTATCTATCTACTTACGCCCCAGGCGCTCTATGCTAACCGTACTCCAGTAATAGCTCGTCTACTATTACCTCCGCCCCGAGCTCAGCCAGCCAGTCAGGGTCCGTTACTGGATCAGGCTCAGCAAGTATCACTGGCAGCTCTGCTGGAAATGCAACCACAACCGCGAATGCAACCATGACCACAACCTCCATCCTTGCGACCGCCCCTTCCTCTGTCTCCGGTGAAAACGGCGGTGGTCCTGGTGGTCAAGCGCCAAGTCCAGGACAATCTGCATCTGGTGGGATATATGGTCCACCAGATGGCTACATCGCTGCTGCGGATGCTCTTCGGAGTGCTGGGATGCTTGGGTTTGTCGGGCTCGTCGTTGGGGGAGCTCTCGTCCTTGTTTGATTCCAGCTTGTTCATGTGCTTATGCGATATACTTTTTGGGACTTGCCAGACTTCTGCCTGTGGTGGACCTTCTCGATTCCTTTGGACTGTGCTAGATTTTCAGACGCTTGAATGTCTATCTGACATCGTATCTACTCTCCTTCATTTGACGCTTTACTCTAGCCACGACAACTACCATGCAACTCATAATCGTTGGTGTATACACTGTAAAGCACGACATCTCGTAGACCTGGACCTTTGTGGGTTATTTCAAGTACTCGTATTTAGACGACCCGCGTTTACATAAATGATCTCGATTGAAAAAATGCGCAACTGGGTTCAGGTCTCATTGCGGCCTTCGGGTTTATCCCGACGTGTTCACTTCCACCGCCCAGCATCTCATCAATCTCCCCGGTTTCGCGCATTGCTCGTTCGGACTCACATGTCTCAAACACAACCAGCAACAAAAAGGCAGAGGGTGGACGTCAAGGTTCGTGGTGCTACGTGTTCTCGCAGTATGCCAGCTTCATTGATTCGCACTTGCCACAGACGATAGGAACCCATGACGGGACTTTTCACTGTGATGAAGCATTAGCTGTTTTTCTCTTGCGCCTCACCGAAAAATATCATGCCGCAGGTACCTGTGCAAGAAAAGTTTTCGCTGCCTCATTCTCATCCGTTTCGCAGACGTGAAACGCAGCAGGGACCCTGTCGTATTAGACGCATGCGACATCATTGTCGATGTTGGTGCAGTGTATGACGAAAGCAAGCAGCGCTTTGATCACCATCAAAGGGGCTTCCAAGAAATATTCGGTCACGGATTTACGACCAAATTGTCGTCTGCCGGTCTCATTTACAAGTATGCGGAAGGTCTTCGCACAGCGATCTGTATCGCTGAATCATTGATGTAGGCATTTTGGAAAAGAAATAATCGCCACTCAAATCGGGGTTGAGATTGACCATCCCAAAGTTCACATACTTTGGTTGAAGCTATACAAGGTAAATCCTCAGGCTGGTATGCCACCTCCTGTTCGATTTGACTCACGTTCGTGGTAGGAGTTTATTGAGGCTATAGACGCCATCGACAACGGGATACCACAGTATTCCTCCCAAGAACAACCAAGATACAATAATCGAACTGATCTGTCAAGCAGAGTCAACTGGCTCAATCCTCGATGGAATGAACCAACCAGTCCCCAAGTTGTTGATGTGTGTGGAAATAGATGTTCTTATTCTCTTTTCTTATCTGTTTGGCAGTCGTACTTTACCAACGCGTCTCGACTTACTGGTGAAGAATTTCTCGGGAGACTGAAGTATTATACAGAGGGTTGGCTACCTGCGCGAGACATCGTTCTTTCTGCTCTCTCAGGACGGCACAAGGAAAATCCTAGTAAGATCCTTCTGTTTGAACGCTTCGTCCCATGGAAGGTTAGGCTTCGCTTTGTACACGATCACTATTGGTTTCACGAGTAGTGCAGGAGCATCTCTTCCAACTTGAAGCAGAGCATGGGATTTCCGGAGACGATCTGTTCCTCTATGTCGTCTATCCTGATGAAGCCGGTGCGAACTGGCGCGTTCAGGCCGTCCCTGTCGCTCCTGATAGCTTTGCAAGCCGAAAGGCACTTCCGGAGGAATGGAGGGGCCTTCGAGATGACAGTTTATCCAAGCTAACGGGAATCAATGACTGTATCTTCGTGCATGCCTCAGGATTTATTGGAGGCAAGTTTCCGTATTCGGTTCTATCTCCGGCATATCTGATCCTGAGATACAGGAAATAAGACACGAGAAGGTGCTCTCAGCCTCGCAAGACTTGCATTAAAATTTAATACTTGCGGCAATAAATGATGATGACATGACTCCCCTTCAATTGTAATGACCAGTGCGATTCAACTTGGCGATCGCTCGATCCATGACACGCAGAAAACGCATGTTGCAATGACTAGTCTGGACTCAACGAGAGCGTGAAAGAGCTCTTGGCCATATGGCATGCCGCACATGTACTCCGGACGATGGTTTTTAGACCACCTCGTGTTTGTCGCATGGACATCACGACCGTACCACGATGTAAGAGACCTTGAATAGCTCGGGCCCACTCTTCTCGTGACCATTGACTTACACTCTTTCCAATCCTTCCGAAATATTTTGACGGATGCCCTACATCAAATCCCATTACCATCCGTTTCTTTTCGTCCTTATCACGATTTGTGCAATGGCTGAGCTGGGGCTCACGGCTTTCCTGATCAGTGCGGGGAACGAGAATCATAACTGGCCTAGTGCTCGCTATCATTCGTTGTGCGTACCTCGGGGTGTGCTTGTAAGTATCCCGCTGACGGCCTACCGCAGATTAATTCTTTTCGAGTTCAATGCTGTCTGGACGACAATGTTTGGGACGGCTTACCTGCTTTGGATAGTAGACGGGGCCGTGCACTTACTTGCGAGCATAGCAAGCTCCATTGTCTGGCTAGTTATCACTACAGTGCTCTGGGTAAGTGCATGCACTAGTGTCATATTAGTGGTACTCAAAAGGATGCTCTCTGCTACAGGGGGTTGCTGCGGGCATGATGCGCGGCACGCGGACAGGAGGTGACTGTAATTGGATTTCAGACTCCTCTGGGTTCGTGGACCCCAGCTCGCCCTGCTCTCAGCCCCAAGATCTAAGCAGCGTCAGCAATTGCAGAGAAAGCCTTACTGTGGAGGCGGTGGGGTGGGTGGAATTCGGATTGTGTGCCCTGACCCTCCTCGCAACGTGCATGTGGTTGCGGACGAGCAAGCGAAGCTACGTGAGTGCGTCTCACAGACTGGTGTAACTCTAGACGTGAGGATTGATCATCGGTTGGACTATGATAACAGCATTCTAGCTTCTATGTGTAGCTGGGGTTGGACGTGGATGGTCACTTTGTGTCTAGATTAGTCATTCTTACATAAAATGTTGCCTGATACACCTCTGGTCACCAGACTTTTCTAAAAAGAGGTTGCGTGAGGCAAACCGTTGGAGGTATAAAGTAATACCCAAAGATGGGTATGTGGTGGGAGTAGTGGCCATTTTTGGGAGAGTTAACAATTGCTGGTGCCAAAGGCATATTATTTGATAGTTATTGAGAATTGCTGGCAGTGGAGGTGCCTGGAGAGGATACGATACAAATAATATTCAACGTACCATCCGTGGCAACACCGATACGGGTCAGCATTTGTGTAACTCGACAAAACATTGCACTAGTAATGATAGTAGGCCTCATTGCACTGATCACCAATTCATGTACAGTTCTCCGTAACCATATTTGTCACAATATGTAAATATAAATAAATATAAACGTCAAATCATGGAATGGTTGCGCCACGAGGGAGCTTACCTCATTCTAATGAAGTGTTTCAAGCTGGTGACTCGGATGTGACTGAGTGACTAGAGTTGTTAGTGGTTTGATGAAACATCGCTTCGTCAGACAGCTCACATGTGCAGCGCATTCTCACCAGAGCATTCCCCAAACCCCACCGTGATTGGCAGTAACAGGATTCCTACCCAGGATCCATTCGAGCCTTCTCTTGGAGAGACCGTTACTATCAGTGACCAACTTGAACCTGCCAACGCTTCCGCCCAGTGCATCAATGAATCTGTTCCCGGCAACCATGTAATATCCCCCCCTAGAGCAATATTCGTACGGGTCCTTGCACTTCTGTGCGCTTGCACTTTGAGCATCGGAAGCCATTAGTTGAGCATACCACTCTCCCTTGTGAAACCCTCGAGCTCACGTTTGAGTAGTGCGTCGTACACCCTTGCTCCTCTCAAGTCCCGACTGTCTCGGGAGCTCGGGACCTCCAACACTGAATTCAGCCTCTTGATATCTGCTTACAGCCTAAACGGTACCTGGACTCCCCTTGTTGGCGGAGTGTTGATCAGTAAACTTGGCACCACACTTGCAAGTATTTTTGCAACCGGCGTGGTATTCTTCGGTAAGCTGCAGACTACCTTGAACTATCTTACAAATATGTCTCACGACGGACAAAGGTCAGGCGCTCCTTCTTATCGGAGAGACCCAGCAAAGTGTCCGCCTGATGACGCTTGGTTTATTCATCTATGGCCTTGGTTTAAGTCCACTCGCAGTGATTCAAGAATCCATCATCGTGCGATTCTTCCACTCACATGGGTTAGGGACGTCAATGGCGATGGGTCTCGTCGCTGGAAAATGCGCGTCGTTTCTATCTGCACGTACATCCTATCCCCTCTCTGTTACCTTTGGGCGCCATGCGCCATTCTATGTATCGACAGCGTTGACAGGCTTTTCCTTCATCATCAATCTCGTCTACATGTTCGTATCCCACAAGCTGATCATGCGGTCCGGGATAACTCTTGAAGCTCCTGAGGCTCAGCGAGAGGCTCAGCGATGCACTGTTTACAGTATCCCTGAGGTGACGGCTCTCAAAATGGTAGCCAAAAAACGCCGTGTAAGTCTGAGGGAAGTCCCACTACTGGGTGATGTGTTTTGGGCGTGAGTCCATCCTTTCCCACTGCGCACCTTTTTGACTCCCCGGAAGATATATCGGCCTGAACGTGCTTTGCGGAGTGGTGTGGTCACCATTCACTCATCTAGCTGCGTATGGGTGACACCCTTCCGCGTCTTTGATATTACTCACATATCTATCAGAAACATGATTGAGAAGCGATACAATTTAAGCGAAGCGACCGCCAGTACGCAGGCATCATACCTTCTTGCTGGAAGTATAATCTTGTATCCAGCCGTGAGTTGCTTGGTAGCAACCTCGGAATACGACTGAAATCCGTAAGTTAGAGCGGATACTTAGTAGATCGTATGAACAATCCGGGAGCCACTATGAGGATGTTCACGCTCTCTTCACTTTTGACCATGTTCTGCTTTGCGTGGCTAGCAGCGCCACCGCAATGGACCAGAGGCGCTCTTCCTGGAATTATCTCGTTCGCTGGCGGCATAGGATTTTCTCCGCGTAAGTTTCGTACTTCTGCGCGCTGCCGTGCTGAACTTCCAGAAGTCTTGTTGGTGGTCATCGTGCCCACTATTGTTCCCCTGAAATACGTTCCCACAACCCTCGGTGTACACAAAGCTGTGAGTGCTACGAGACACCGTTACACGCAAGTATTCACCTTGGCTCATCCAACAGTTGGAGCATACTGGGTCCACTATATTTCAAACCTTTGCCGGAATTTTTCTCGACAACGATATTCCGGGGTACCCATCAAAATTACCCAAGCGAGGTGATGCAATCGCCATTCAGCATCTCCTCTACGCACTTTTGTTTTTCAATTTTTTACAGCTGATCAGTCTGGAAGGCCTGGCTCACCTTGATAAACGTCGAAGGGGAGGAGACCAGCATCCCTATTGCCCAGAGGATTTACTCTCCACTCCAGGCTCTAATCCGGAAGCTTCTATGCATAACGATCCAGAGACCTTTCGCACTGCTCAACCAGTTGAACGGACGCCACTCTTATCGCACTCGGACAATGTCAGCATTTCCTGGAATCCTACTCAATATATCCGCAGGTGGTCCGAAAAACGTCGTGGTCGCTTCTATACCTGGCTTTCCGCCTTGCTCATCTGTGCTGCGTGGGTTCTATTCTTGAATACTGCATGGCTACGATTGCGCTCGAGGGAAGGGAGGGGTATGTGGGGATCATAACACGTGTAATTAGTCCTTCGTGTTTAGGTATTGTCAGTTATAGCCGCAAACGACCTGGTAGCGAGCCACTCGTATCCTATGATATCACCTTCGTTTGATGCTTACTAGCCAGTGACCCTTGTTGTTCCCAACTTCCGTACAATCTGAAGATGCCGTCGTGGAGGTAGCATCCTTGAAGAGATCGAGTGTTAATGGGGACATTAGGTCAGGGTCCAGTATAGGAGCTGAGTTGCAAGGTGTTTGCACATCTATTCTTCTTCCCTTTCTTCGTTCAACATGTGTAATCGGTAGGGTCGCGCGCCATCGTTCAACCATTTTCCGGGTCTCAACTGGGTCCCTTGGCTTGATATATGGTTCAAACTCTGGATCCTTATCATCGCCTTTCTCGGATACACCTAATAGAAGACGAGCGTCTGCATGGGCAGACAGAGAAAGTTCTGTAGTAAAAACTCAGCCCAACAATACACTAATTGAATGAATCAGTCTACCGTCACTCTGACCCGCCCAGCTTGATAAGGATTCCTGGATGGTATCTGGACCACAGCTTTCAGATGGTGGTATGTCGAACTGACCCATCACGTATTCAACTGGCTCTGGTAGCTAGGTTGAACGATAGACTGGTGAGAAAATACGCTCTTCTATCGGTGACGGATCCCACTTACGCTCGGGGGGGAATAGCCATCATCGATGTCAAGCGCAGAGGCCAGCCAAAACAAGACGGCGTGCATGACAGTAGGTTGCCTTGCCCGCGCATCGAAGGGTGGGGAAATATAGGCATTCGTCCATCCTGTAGTTTTCTTAGTAAAGAAACAAAGATAGAATTGTACACATTACCATCAGAAAAGACTCCAAACGCCCACTGTTGATAAGACGTCACAATAAAGTAGAAACATTGTCTACGGACACACAAGTCCCAGAGCTAAGACGGATGAGCTTCGTCAACGATCGAGGTTAATTATGAACCTTGCACCAAAGGCGTTCTTTCCCTCGCAAACGGGTGTTACCAGAGGGTAGCTGGAATAGTCAGTCTTTTGCATCTGTGATGCGTCGTTCACGACTCACGGATCGTAGTTCAGTAAATTGCCACATATCTTCGCTAGAGAGTACCCACGGGGGCTGGCAAGCAATAACCACAGAGTTTGAAGCAATCTCTGCAGTTGAAGAACATTCTGTGCGAGTAAAGTAAAACTCCTTGAAGATGTGATCATCGTAGTGTGGTTGCGTTTCTGATACGAATCCCCAGTCCTTGCTTTGAGGGTAAAGGATATGTAGTATACGTTGTACAGTCCTCAGGGGGAAATGATCGATCCAAGCCCACAATCTGCAAGTGGTCGAACGATTTCAGCAAACCATTCTAAAAACATGGGAGCGGGAATAGCGTGACATACCGATTGAACTCTGTCACTGGCGGAGGTAGGGTCGCATTTATTTTGAACTTCCGAGCTGAGGGGACGGTCAAAATTTCCCCAGTTAGCTCATCCTGATCTCTTAAGCTTAAGCCTAGGGATGTGTCTGGCACATTTGTTGTGATCCCTAAAGTGGACCAATAGTGTCAGTAAATATCGCATATCGAGTACGTCATGTCGAGGCTAACAATTGTTGACCAGGTTGTCAAAGGTACCGTCTAAACATTGAATCGACGTAAGATGCCTTTCTTTCCTAAACCGAGTGGAAAGGGTGTTGCGATGACTTTTGTGCCCGGAAGGTGGGGAGACCGTATCCTTTCCCCCATATTTCAGTTCAGGGAGTACTGCATCTTTCATGTAGCCACGGAGGTCATCGATACCCCACCAAGCCATATCACCGGCGACTCTGAGCGTAGAACTTTGAAGAAAAGGGCAAGAGAGCGTAGAACGCAGCTGCAACGTATGCTAACAAGCTCACTATGGAAGCTCTTAAGTAGTGCATTAGTAGAGTCCTTGACGACAGAGGAATACAATGCTTATTGTTGAAGAAATTCTGCAATTGTATCTTGTAGTAAATTATGTCATCGGTAATTGATCGGCAATCTCCGCTACACCGGCGATTTCCGGTAGCCTCTCTGTCCTCGAACTAAGCCTGTGTGAGCATCGCCGCCATCGCGTCAAAACCCCCTCAAGAGGTGCGTCCTACGTATCCCAGACCATCTGACTGTTGGGTGCATGCTTCGGGCCCACCATTCTTTGAGACAGGCACGGTGTCTCAGGGAACGAGGGTGGATGCGGCTGCATCCTCTCGGATGCACGAGATGTTGTTCTGACCCGTTCCATTATTCAGCCTCGACATGGGTGCATACAAGTATATCAGCGAATTGTACAAGAAAAAGCAGTCTGACGTGTTGCGATTCCTCCTCCGTGTTCGGTGGGTTCCACAGAAACACACCCACTCAGCCGCGCTAACTGCGACTCGAGGTGCTGGGAGTACCGTCAGCTAAACGTTATCCACCGGGCATCTCGCCCATCTCGTCCAGACAAAGCGCGTCGCTTGGGTTACAAAGCCAAGCAAGGTTATGTTGTCTACCGCGTCCGTGTTAGGCGGGGTAACCGTAAAAAGCCTGTGCCCAAGGGTGCGCTCAAGTATCTCTCGTGCATTTCTGGGTACTCATGATGTTCATCAGGTGCTACCTACGGCAAGCCCGTTCGTCAGGGTGTCAATCACCTCAAGTTCCAGCGGGGCTTGAGGAGTGTCGCAGAGGAGCGTGTTGGTCGCCGCTGTGGCAACTTGCGCGTTCTGAACTCGTACTGGATCAATCAAGATGGTGTTTACAAGTACTATGAAGTTATTCTTGTGGATCCCAGTCACAAGGCGGTCAGTGATCATGTAATACCACCACCACCACACTGAACACTTAATTTAGATTCGCCGGGACCCCCGTATCAATTGGATCACGAAACCAGTGCACAAACGCCGCGAGGCTCGTGGGCTCACCAGCATCGGCAAGCAGGTGCGTTCCAGGAAGCTATTCAGAATAACGTTAACCCACACGTTTGATTATGCAGAATCGCGGGCTGGGCAAAGGTCACCGCTACAACCATACACCAGCCCGCTCAACTTGGAAGAAGCACAACACCCTCAGTCTTCGTCGCTACCGTTGATTTCGTACGCCACTCTTGTTACATCATGCTACACCTATGTTTCGTATGGTTGTGTGTCCTTGTTACTTTGATAAAAACCATGTGTTGCATTCGGATCTGGGAATTAGCTTGCAGCACGACCGGTCACTGTGAGAAAAAGTCGGCTCCTCCGACGTGGCCTCGCGTTCTTCGCGTGTATGTATGTCATCAATCACTTACGACACTTGACTGCGGTGTTCGTGTCGGATCTTGGTCGAGTCTCTCGTTTAGCACGAGCGAGAGGGGAGACCGACTTGAACATCCTCTTTCCACAAAATGGGATACCCACGGGTAAAATGCCCATCGTTCTACCTGCTACTACATACCTTCACAATGCTATCACGGGTGCATGCGGGTTTCATGCATCTACTCTTCCCGGGCCGTTTACCCAATATTGATGGACAACATGATGGCCCATCGAAGCGTGCGTCCGTCGAGAACACAACGTTGTGGGTAATCGAAGACACGTATGAAGGCCAAACTTTTTTCGAGTGTGTTGATATTTGCTTCTCGGTTGACATGTCCTATGCTAATGGGTTGTCTCATCAAGCACCTTTGACTTTTATACCGGTCCGGATCCTACCAAGTTCGCATGCAGCTCTCTTCGTGAATTCACGGTCACTGACACACGGTTCTTGCAGCGGGTTGGTAACGTGAGTCTGAGTCATCCATTGGTCGAAATCAAACAAAGCTAGATCTCCTAGCTTCGTCGATGAACAGACTGCATTCGCCGATGGTCTAGCGTATGTAACATCTGACAACGCAGTTATCATGAAAGGCGATAACACTACCTGGCTTCCGGAGGGTGTCAATCGTAGCAGGTAATCATCTCCAAAAGCTCGAACACAGGTGCTCAATGAGCCATCCTAGTGTGCGTATATCCAGCCAAGCCGTGTATAACACTGGTCTTTTCGTGTTAGACCTTAATATGGCACCCTGGGGTTGTGGTCTGTGTTTTTTCTCTCCATTTCATGCATATTTCTCCGACCTGTCTTTTAGGTGTATGGCCCGCCTTTTGGTAATGGAGCACTCTTCGTACACTACGCGTCTGACACCATAATATTACTAGGACCCTGGGAGGTGGTACGTGGCCATGGGTACGTGTGCTGGCCGTCTGGAGAGTCGTATCTGACTCTGCTGAAGAACGGCGAAATAGACATTATTGAAGGTGTACATGACAACGAACACAACCAAGTCACATGGCACACTGCTCCAGGTATGTCCGGAAAACTGGCCTGATCTTTACTAAGCTTTATGAAGGGTGCAATCTTACGGCCACGACTAACTTCACGGGTACGATCGTAGTAGGTCATCCCAGTTGGGCCCAGTTGATCAGATACACTGATATCACACAGCAAACTAATGGGGTAGATGACTTACAGTGCAACGCACTAATCAATAACAATGCTGGTTGCGGAATCACCGAATGGAGCAGGGCGTCTTATGGACCATACTTCGATTCGCAAGGTGGCGGCGTGTTCGCAATGAAGTGGGATACAAATGGAATTGCAGTTTGTCAGCTTACACAAGTTCGTGCGCTTTTTTATGGCCTGACTTTGACACAGGGTCATTCTATCGTGCTGCTATTCCCCAAGACATCACCCAGGGTTTGCCAGACCCGTCGAACTGGGGGGAGCCTGTGGCAGAGCTCGCTCCGACGAACTGCAACATTTCGCAATACTTTGCCAATCACTCGATCGTCTTCGGTATGTCCTCCAGATTGTTCATACTTTTCAAGCTCACTTTATTACTAGATATCACCTTCTGCGGTGAGATTCCTAAGCATATCGAGAGAATTCTGCAGCTGATTTGTTCAAACAAGGCGACTGGGCTGGTAATTCCTATTCTACTTCTGGTTGCCCGGGAACTTGTACAGAGATATTGATGGACCCATCGAATTTTGTGGTAAGTACTGTACTTGCACTCGAGATCTTGCTTTGACGATTTGTCTACAGAATGCATCATGGATTATCAATTCCCTTAAAGTTTACAAGGCGGCAACTTTGTCTGGTAGTTCCTCGAATCCAGCGTCACGGTGCGCTGTCAATCAGCTACCAACTCTGATTGCGGTGGCCCTAGTTACCATGCAGGTTTTGCTATTTTTGCTATAGCTCTCTGTGCGATCATGACTGCGCGGACATTGACATTTATCTAATTGATGATGACGGGGCCGGATAGAATGTAATCTCATACTTCAGTCTCATACTACTCAGTAGATTAGAGCGAAGCTCTGCACTACAACTTCACCTTTCGTGGATCATCTGTGCCTTGCACGTCCACCTCGGCAAAACCAGATCTCATGGGAGTGATGCTAGTATGCCCCATTCCGAATGCCCAGCCGTCCGTTCCTACAGGAACACCCGACAAATCCGGGTTGACGAGAGGCTGGATGTCAGGAGAGAACTTGAACGCAAGGTAAACATCCGCCTGAGTTACGTTGCCTGTGGAGATAAGTTCACTGGGAGTGTCGGCGTTATCTGGAAGTATCTCCCTCTGAGCTTCGTGAACCACCGGAACGCGCTTGAAGAGGCGACCGTACGAGTTGCGCCACATCCGTGTCCAGTATACTTGCAAACCTTCAGGTTCGGCAAGTTTATGGATCATAGGAAGGTTCACGTTATACAGGTCAACATCGCCGTCATGAGTTGTATCCGGATCCTTTCCCCAATTGGTCCATAAATATTGCACGATACGGACTGAAAGGTTGTGTGCAGGTTCATGCAAATTGACAGGTGTGGGATGGAGCACGGTGCCATACGAGATCGCGATTGCACGTGTGCGAGAAAGTGCAGCAGACATTGCCGCACCAACAGTACCTGACGAAAGGGAAAACGCAGCTGTAAAACATGTGAGACCCGTCCCACCAATAGAACTTCAGTTACTGACCTGATGTGTTCCTGCCAAAGTTTGGTCCTGAAATCTAGATAGGGCTGACGGTCAGATGTGGTAGATATAGTGGACAGGAAACATACTACGAGATCGATCTCGCCGGGAAATAAATTGTGGAGAGCAACATTTGTACAAGTCGCAGGAGTCTTGAGATCATCAGATCATGTGAGTTGATGGTCGCAAGATAAAATGACTGGTGAACGCACACCGTCCAGTAGAATCCATTCTGCGATCTCTTGCTTCTTCAGCGGTCTGGGGGTATCTGATGTTTCACCCTGCGCGCCATCTACGGAGAAATGAGTGGCAAGGTTAGAGGCTGGTCGGACGAAATGACCTGGCTCTCTTGGATAGAAATATCTGCCTCGGGTAACTTCAGTGATATGAAATGCTTTTCCTACATGCTCGGTGTGGATATGGGGGTGCTAGAGATCGGACATGTCGCACTGACCGATCCAAGACTTTTGGGAACTTGGTATAACCACTCTTACGTTCCATTCTGAGAGAGGGGAAGTCGTCATGACACGAGAGATTGTCTGAGAGGGAAGGGCGGATACTCACTGAGATGATCGGCGAGGTGCTGATAAAGACCAAAGATGTAAGGTGACTCTGCGCCTGGGGGGCCGTCGTCGTTCTGGTGGTGGAGTGGCTCAGTAGTGCCAGCTGTGGATATAAGAGGATACTGACGACGAGCAACACTCTCGGGCTGATGGCGGACATGAGTAGCAAGTTGGGCGTTTGTTGGTGTTCCCATAATTGCCAGTCTGAAAGAAAAAAAAAAAAGGTCGTAGTACGCCTCGAGACCGACTTGAAAGCGACCTTGTTCTCCACATATGACTGCCATCATCTGAACCCGCCATGTCTACTGAACCTGCCATGTCTACTGATTCGACGCCTCACTCTTTACCTGCCATCCCAACCCTCCCACCCATACAGATGCCCGACAAGAGCGACCACGACTCCGTCGACTCACGCCCCTCCTCACCGTCCGTGACTCCCCACGATGCGACCTCTTCCATCGTCTCTTCTACAATCGCCGCAACCCATCCGACTCCACCTTCCATTCTTCACTACCCACAACAAAATCTTCGCAAGTCCGTCTCCGTCGACTCCTTCATCGGCTACGAACGAGAGAACTCGTCTACCCCATCTAGTTCGCGTCCTCCTCGAGCCATCACCCACAACCCATCTGATTCATCTGGAATTCGTAGGACAGAGTTGTCCGTCGACTCTGCACGTCGTCATGGTTCGGAAGTTCCCCCATTGTACGTTCGCACCCGTGGCATAAGTATGAGTACCAGGAGCGATGGTCACGATTCTGCTATGGAACAAAACCTTGAATCCGAGTCTTGGCAGCCTCTAAAAAAGGCGGGCGATAAAAGCAGAAGAGGCTCAGTGAAAGGAAAAGAGCAGGCACGACAATCCCGCCGTCCCGGTGACCTCAAACTTCCTGCTCGCAATCAATTACCAGGTGTCCCAGCGAATAACTTGCCCAACCAACTTGTCCAGCCAATCCTACGCGACGATCCTCGGCGATTGCATTCTACGACATCCCTTCAGTCCTTCCCCCGACATTCTTCCCTCACAGATGTCATATCCGGTCGTGTCAGGAGTGGTAGCCTTGGGTTGCAGGCCAACCCTGGAAGTAGAGGCTTTATGGCCGATACAGTTCAACCAATGGTGAGGAGCCAGCTAAATCTATGAACTACCAAGCCTAACTGAGCCCATGTAGGCGTTTCCCAAGGAAATATCCATCGCTGTCGTGGGTACACCTGGTTGTGGAAAGTCTACGTTTGTTTCAGAAGACGCAAGGGCTTATGGTGTTGAAGATCTCACTGCGCTCTTCGCTATGTCAGGAAGTTCAATCTCTACACCATTCCGCTGTAAGCGAGAAAAAATCTGTTTGTTTGTTAGACTATCCCTCACGTTTTTCAGACACTAGGCGACTCGACTGGGTAAAGCAACGGGAGCCACCAAGTGTCTCGATTGTGATCCACGAATTGGACATTACGAGGCTAACTTCGCCTCCTCGAGTAGATGGTATCTTCGTATGCTATGACAGTGGAGATGTATCGTCATTCGTGCCTGTCTCCGATTTGCTCCGTGAGTGGAATGCCATCCTTCAGCTTCTCGTTTTAGTCACTGATCACTCTCTGCAAGGGCTGATATGTCCGTTGAAGTATCCTGTTGTTGCAGTCGCTCTGAAGTCGGATCTCCCGGTGGCCGTTGATCCTCAGACATCCTTGAGTTTATTCCAGCAGCATGATATTGGCCTGGTACAGGTAAATCATGTCGGAGACATTGGGAAGATGAGAAAGGTGTTCAAGTTCCTGCTGATGTCGATCCTCAGAGTACCAAGTAAGTATCTGAACTTCATACGAAACACCTGTGCATGGTTTAACCGCGTCGTGCTTCCAGATTCCGACCTTCGAAACCCTGCATCACCGGAAACGTTAGTTTCTCCATTTCCTTTTGAGCGTAGGGGGTCAACCTCGGGGACGCCTACTGCGTCCTCTTCTGTACATTCGGTCCGCACTATGTCGCAGGCAAGCTCTTTTCGACTATCACCAACGTCTACCCTCCCATCATCACCTCCCCCACCGGTGACATCCCCAATACGCGCCCGCTCAACGTCAGATTTGTTTTCGGAGCACGAAAAAGCTAGGTCTCGCACTTCGAGTGAACGGAAACTATCAAATGTGCGGAGTGTTGCTAGCCTTGTGGCAAGCAACTCCTTACAGTCATCTTCTGTGTCGTCTACACAACCAGTGAAAAGTGATTTACTGAATGGACTTGAAGATGATGATCGCCATGTAACAAAAGAGAAGGAGCCGTGGGTGTTCTTCTTCTACGCAGTCTTGCTTTCCACTAACACTGTTATAAAATAGTCGATCGGTTCAATATGCCACTCTGGACGAGCTCCTTGACAAGCTTCTCTTCCTTGCAGTCAGCGGGGATGGTCAGTTCCCGAAGACGACACTATTGTATTTCTTCTGATATCAATATTTAGACCCGACTTTCATTGCGCATTTCTTGCTCACTTATCGGAGATTTGCTAGCCCTCGAAGTATCTTGTTGGCTATGCAAAAGCGCATGCGACAACTCGATAATTCATTAGGCGATCCCATGTTTGCTAGTTATGCTCAGATGAGGTACGTGACCCGGTAATTCATTGCAAGCGTTTGATCACTCCCTTGCAGGATCTGCCATCTACTCGAGACCTGGATACATAATTATCCACAAGATTTCGCCGCTCCAGGTGCTACAGGTGCTTTGAGCGCTTTAGTGAAATCTATCACTGGGAAGACCTATCTTTTGCATTACGGGTCCGACTTTGTTCCTTTTTTGGAACACCTTTCAAACGTCGTTGATTCCGATTCAGCTTGGGCACACAAGACTGACCACCTCCTCGACGATGTCGATGATCCCTACAGTATATCAGACGGTGAAGATGACTCGCTTGTGGTAACCACGGATTCGGTGTCCTCCAACTTGTCCCCTTCGGCGCCCTCTCATGATTCGACTGGTTCGAATTCAAGAGAGCGTAAACAAAGCTTGGCATTTAGTGCTAAAGCATTGATCATGCCCATCACCACGTCACACGCTGCGGACGCTACCGAAATATCCTCAAAGCAACTCCTCAAAGAACTATGTCGTCAGTCATTAGAGTTACAGAACTACGATTGTTCCGAAATCGCTGAAGAGATCACTCGTGTTGAAGCCAAGCTGTTTACGGAAATAGAGGTATATCGATTTGCGAGGTATGCTCTACGTTTGACACATTAGTCTATAGCCGAGACACTGGCTCCGATATACCCTCATTCCTGGTCGTAAAGATCCCGAATCCGACTCTATTTCACGGTTTAACGCTGTGTCAAACCATCTTGCAGATTGGTAAGTGTCAGATATATATCTTGTTCACATGTAACATTTCTGTAGGGTTGTCTCTCTGATCTTGTGCCACGACAAACCCAAAAACCGAGCGAAACAAATCGAAAAATTCGTCGATATCGCTCACAAGCTTCGTGCCTTGAACAATTATTCTGCTCTCCGCGCCTTCGTCGCCGGAATAAATAATTCGACCTTTCAAGGCGACGATACGATGGAAATATTCAAGACCAAGACACCAGATCACTACAAGAATCTGTTGTCTTGGGATGTCCTGCTTCAACACAGAGGCGCTCACCAAGCCTATCGGATGGCGCTGAAAAACACTAAAGGAGCATGCATTCCTGCCTTGTGCGTGACTATATTACATGAGTGTTGGCAGGTGAAACAAACGTTTCACAGAGAAGTACATATATCGGATCTCATCCGTGCCCATGAAGGAAACCCAGACTTCAGCGCCGCCGAGGCCAACAAAATTCACTGGGGAAAATTTAACATGTTTGGGAGATTCATTCAGAGCACAACCCATTGCCAACTACAATGTCAATTGACGTCTGATTATAACTTCCCTGACCGACCAAAGATTAGGAATCTGGTGTTCAATGAGTATGTAATGCCAGAAGAGGTTAGCAAAATTTCTCATTAGTTCAACGCTCCTGAACCGAGTCACTTTACAGATGCAGGTTTCCAGAATGGCGCCGGTTTCAGATTCAGATATTGTCGATGAGCCGTTCAGACCAAGCCTGCCCCGGTCGATGTCACGGGACGACGGTCACTTTACACAGGGAAGAGACACTGCTCTCATTCGCAGACTATTCCAGTGGTGATGGAGCCTGGTTCCTTGTACTCGGAAATTTACTGTTGTATCGCCAATTCTTCTGTCTTGGTTTTTTATTATGTTGTCTAACGTCTCTCATCGGATACCCTGTTGCATACGTACTATTACCATCACTGATTGGGGTTGTTTTACCTGACGCTATGTATGATATTATTGTAACAGCCTTGTACTGTCGACATTGTTTGAAGAGACAATAAGTATGTTGGTATCATGTAAGCGGTAGCGATCGCGTCTCGCGACCAGAACAATACGCATCGTACAACAAGCAGTCCCAATCTAGCCTATTCCCTGCACTTATAAAGTTGCGGCTTTCACAATGGACAACTCATATCCTATTCACCCTACTGGCATCTTATCTTCTCGGACACTGCGGTACTGGTTTTTACTTGCAGCTGGACTTTAGAGCAGGACTCTCGCTTACCATTTGCCACAAAATCTTATCCCTGCCATGCTCGCCGACATCTCAAAAACAACTACTTTATACCTCACGCCCGTTTTGATGCTAGCAGCTTTATTCCTCATACTTTTCGCTTACCTCGCACCGGTGGTCATGCTTCACGGTCAAGTGTCCCTCTTGACAGTAACGCCGTCCTCGGTACTCACACAACCTGGGTCAAACGAAGCCGTGGATGGACCCAGTATGTTTCTAGGGATGCTAGGTAGATCTCTGATGCTCGAATGGGCCATCAGGCACTCATGTAGTCATAGGGTCGTGCATCAAGCCAAACAATGCGGCAAGTCTAACTTGCACATCGGCCTCGATCACACCGCTTTACAGTGCGTATTTTTCCATTACCTGTGAATGCCGACGTAACTTTGATACGATAGATACCTCGGTGTTTACCTCAAACACTCCTAGCTCTGTTTTGGCAGCACCTCCCGCTGTTGCACCAGCGTTTCTCGCAATATCGTTGGCATTTACCTTTATTTTCTTCACCATGTTCACCGGAATCTCGTTTCGACATCTGATGGGCAAAGCAGGAGACGTTTGGGAAAAACCGATGGTGCAGCGTGCTTCAGCCTGGATTGGCATTTCCTCTTTTCTCGTCGGTATGTATACAATGCCAGATACTGATGTTTTGTGCTGAAATTCGTGTTTATAGGCTTGGCATCCTTCCTCATCATTCGTATGTACTTTGGGAAGGCAGCAGATGATTTCAACCAGAGCATCCAAGGGCAGGGAGCGAATGGTCCACAACTCATTGCAAATACAAGCAACGCTTTCACGAGTGAGTCGATCATTTTCGAATCATATTCAGGCTCATCATTAATCGTGTCAGTGGTCTGGGTTGGTTATGCATTCTTTGCTGTACCGGTGGTGGTTTCATTGACAAAACTACATGTCCTTGCGGCAAAATGAGCGAATACTTTGAACCCATACATTAGTACGATTTGGGTTCCGCTTACAATATCTACACTCTGTATCTTATGCGAGTTTTATGGTTCACACTTGCGGGGAAAGCTTGAATCGCCGCTTGAATTATTCAGTTTACCATACACGGGGCACGCCGTCTTTTTTCTCCACATGCTAGGCTTCATTCCTGTAAGTTCCAACTGTTTCCTCCTGCATACTCACGATGAGCGTTGTATAATCAACCACTACTGGCACCTCTTAGTCGACTTGATGCAGAGCTTCAGCCTTACGGCCTCTGTATCACTGACATTACCGACTTTCTGATTCTTGTTATTTGATATCGATCCCTTTCATTTCGCAAGCTAACATATCTTATTTTCAGAATCTGCGATCGGAATCGGAGCTCCGTTGAAGTCCTTTCTGAATATGGACTTACCTTTGGATCCCATGACGCCTCGTATCAGAGTGGCACTCGCTCGCTATTGCTCTTATCTCCTTCTCATGCGTACACCCAATCTAGAGTATTCACACCCCGTCTTTTATATATTTCAGCGATGCATCACCCACGGTGTACAGTTGTCGTTGCTCACGTCACTTCACAATGCCTTCGTGGTCTGATCTTGCTGCTGACAAGAAGCGCCGCCAACAGGAGGCGATTCCCCGAGAGTGGTTGATCACCCCTCCACCAGAAACGACGCTAAATGTAACCGGTTTTCCAGGGTCGTGCGGTCTTTTAACACCACGCGAACTTGAGATCACGAACAAGGACGTCAATATTTTGCTGAAAAAACTTGCCAGCCGTGAATGGTCTGCCGTTGAGGTTACGACTGCGTTCTACAAACGGGCCATAATCGCTCAACAGTTGGTGAGTTCCTTTGTGGTCGTGATTTGTTGCTGTGGTTGACGGGAATTAGGTGAATTGCCTAACTGAAATATATGTGGAACGCGCACTTGCTCGTGCTGCTAAATTAGACGATGCCTTGCAGAAGACCGGAAAAGTCGTTGGTCCACTTCATGGACTTCCTGTATCCTTAAAGGACCAACTATGTATCAAGGGCTTAGAGACAACCATGGGCTACGTATCCTGGATTGGAAAGTACGCAGAAAAGAACGCGGTGCTCGTTGACATCTTGGAAGAGTGTGGAGCTGTTCCATTCGTAAGGACAAATGTACCACAAACATTAATGGTACGTTGAAACTGTTTGGTCTTCGTCACCATGATGGCCATGCTTATTCGATTACTTCTGATCTAGTGGCCGGAAACCTTCAACAGCATTTTTGGCAGGACGACCAATCCCCACAACCGCTCATTGACTAGCGGCGGTTCCTCTGGCGGAGAAGGTGCTTTGGTTGCCTTGAGAGGAAGTCCTTTAGGTGTTGGTTCCGACATCGGAGGGTGCGTGCTTCAAGCATCAACGAATGGTAGACTGATCTACCCCTAGTTCTGTGCGAATTCCTTCTGCGTTCTGTGGCGCGTACGGGTTAAGGCCTTCTTACGGCCGAGTCCCTTACGGTGGTGCTCTAAATTCCCTAGAGGGACAGGATTCCGTATTATCCGTCCTCGGCCCTATTACCAGTAGCATCTCTGGACTGAAAACGTTCATGGAAGCGGTCATAAAAGCGAAACCCTGGCTCAAAGACCCATTGGCCGTGTACAAGAAGTGGGACGAAGAAGAATACCAGCTCAAGGATCGCGACAATGGTCAAAAGCTTTGCTTCGCAATCATGTGGGATGACGGTGTTTGCGTCCCGCATCCCCCCATAACAAGGGCGCTCAAACTAGTTCAAGCAGCACTCACAAAGGCTAATCACAACGGTGCGCTAATATTCACGGAGTTTCATTTTTTGTTCTTCTGACGTGCTATACAGTCATCGCGTGGCACCCGTTGGAACATAAGCGACTAGGTGATTTAACGGTATGTAATATTGGTTTACCTTTGCTGAAACTGGAACGAGACATGGTTTATTATAAGAGGGAAATATGGGATGCCGGCGCTGCAGAAGATTTCATGATCACCGCCTCGGAAGGTGGAGAGCCAGTTATCTCCACCATGGTTCCGGAAAATAGCCAACCTGTCGTCACAACCTTTCGTCCGAAGAAAGGGGGCCTCACCGCTTACCAGCTTTGGCAAGTTCAGAAAGAGAGAAAAGACCTCCGTGCCAAGTACTTGGAGTATTGGAACAACACCGTGGCAAGCACGGGAACGGGGCGGCCAGTGGACGCGATTATATGTCCTGCGGCCCCTTATGCGGCCCCCCCTCATGGGCAGAATAGGTCGGTGGTACCAATCAGAAATATTTATTCTTCTACCAACGAAATATGGTCAGGTACGCGAATTATACCACAGTGTGGAATGCACTCGACTACACCGCGTCGACTTTCCCTGTGACCACTGTTGATCCATCTGTTGACGTAAAGCAACCTCGCGATACCTTTATTGATGCTTTCGACCAGGAAATTTATGAGATGTGTATGCTCTTGTTTCTACTGCTTGTTATGTCATGCTGAGAGATTCTTTAGACCAACCCGAGATATTCCGAGACGCCCCCGTCTGTTTACAACTTGTGGGGCGTACACTAGAGGAGGAAGGTGTTATCGCCATGACCGAGATCGTTGACACTGCACTCAAAGCTACCAAAGACGAATTGTAACTTGTCCTTATGGCAGGTATGGGCACGGTTGCAGTAGTAAATGAATATGAATATGATCAAAGTTTGGGTGAGTGGAGCGGTTGCGCCTCGTTCACAAAAATTCCTGCGGCGCCCATCCCACTCCCCACACACATGCTTGTGCACAGTATTTTCTCGTTTCTTCGACGCAACTCAGCCAGTCCAGTCACCACTTGACGCACACCAGCTGCAAATAGATTCAGCCAGCTGGGTGAAGGATTCATACTAGAAGGGACTCACTCATCCCGAGAGGATGTGTTACAGCTATCGCACCGCCGCTGCAAGAACTAGTGAGATAATTTGTGATACACTGATGCGAAAACCGTACTTTGGGTTGATCTTGCTTAACGGGATTCCAAGCTCTTCGACGCAGTACGCGAACTGTGAGGCAAATGCTTCATTTATCTGCATAGATCGAGTAGTGAGTTTCATCTGAGAAAGAGAGATGTAGTTTCAGACCTCGTAAACGTCGACATCTTCTTTCGACAGGCCGAACTGGGATAAAACCCTCGGAATAGCTACAATGGGACCGATACCCATATATCTGGGCTCGACACCTTTGGCGTGTGCTCAGGCTGATTTTAATCCTGTCGGACCCTAAAGCAACATACCAACGACTGCACATCCAACCCATTTCCCTAATATTTCCATGCCTTCTGCTTGTGCCCTTTCCCTTGTTGTAAGGATGCACAGTGCGGCACCGTCGCCGATGCCGCTTGCGTTGCCTGCTGTGGTAGTGTTCCCCCAATCAGGAAACACCGGTTTCAAACCGGCAAGGGATTCCACGGTCACCCCTGGACGGATAGTATCGTCTACAGAGATGATAGATCCACGTATTTCGATCGGTATAATCTCGTCCGCAAATATACCTCTCGCGAGGGCCTACCAAGGCTCGACCGTAAAAAGGGCATTTTGAGAAAGACGGGAAAGGTACCTGGCTGGCTCTAGTGTGCGAAATCAGCGCATACTCGTCCTGCTTGCTACGAGAGATCTTGTACGTCTGTGCGACCATTTCGGCAGTCCAACCCATAGGCTATGGTTGTACGACTTCAATACGAGCAGACGATGATATGCCAATCTCATACCTGGATACAGTCGCGTGCTTGGGAATTGTTATCAACTGCCTCGGAAATTGTCGGCGTTGGACGAGCGCTGATTGTCCGTTGTGCCAAAGACGATCTATCGCTCGAAGAGTTACTCACTTGAGCGACATGTTCTCGACGCCAACTGCGATACCGAGAGATATCTCCTTTGATTTGATTGCATGGGCGACGTTCCGAATGGCCATGAGACCAGAGGCACATAATCTGTTTACTGTTGATATGGGCACTTCATGAGGTATACCAGCAGCGAGGGCAGCCGCGCGGGAGGTATAGGCAGGAGAAGGTGGATGGCAAGTTCCTGGCGACAGATCTACGTCGGACAGTTGTTCTCAACTTTGAGAAAAAGACTACCTACCGACGCATATATCTTCTATTTTTCGGGGATCGATCCCTGTCTCTTTGACGGTTGTCTGTAAAAAGCCAAAGTGTCTGTCTTGTCGTGTGTGCACCACCGGTCACCGAGCGTACCTTGTACAATGCTTGCATTATCTCATCGACGGGAGTGTCTTTGAAGTGGCCCTTTCGGTGCCTGCCCATTGCAGTGCGCTTTGCAAAGGTGATTACCACGTCGTCCGGACGTTTCTCTAGGATGGCAGCAAGACCTCGTGCTACGTGCGTGGACATGGTTCGCATTGCAGGGAGAGAGAGTCTGGAGCGAAGAGTAGTAGACACCAACATAGAAGACTCCAAGATCCGGCCATGTTTAAACTCATGATGACGATGACGGTCCGATGTCACACGTGTCTACTACACATAGTACTAGTACTCGTCGCAACATTACCATGTCCAACTCGTTGACTACCGAGTCAAGGTCACATATAGCGTATTTTTCCTTTCCAAGCTGAATCGGTACGACTCAACACCAAAACTAGAACAGTGCTCAGCGAGATTCTCGGGTCGTATGACCTGCTTGAATGCTGCTATAGGCAACCATTTACAGTCTCGATTGTATTAGACAAAAGGGTTATGTGCACCGCTAGAGGGGGTTTTGGACTGACGCCTAGACTTTGCAACGATGGTATCGTAACAACTTCTGCAGGCGTGGTGAGCAAGCTTGGCCCCTCCGCAAGCTGGACAGTTGACAATGTCTACAAGGAACAATGGTCAGAAGGAGGTGAGAGACAAAATTGGGAGTGACTTGCTTTGCTTGTCCTTGAGTCCTTTGTTAGCACTACGCATCGATTTACGGGAATGTGAAACTTTGCTTTTGGGTACGGCGAGGACTATCGAGGGAAGGAGGTCGAGGAGGGGCTGGAGCATAGGCAGTGCTAGGTTGAATGCCGGTGCGGACGTGGAGCGCGTCAACCATGGCAGACCGAACGCAGAGAAAAACGAGGGCGTCTGGTGGAGTGCAAGAGCAGCCATAGCAGGGGATGGAGAGTTGCGAACAGATTTTTGTTCTCAGCCACGTCTCCCGGTAACATCCATCATGTTCAGATTCACGCGTCCTGTGCTACATCAAGTTGTCAAAAAGACAACAGGCATTACCGGTCTCGCAGTGCACCCAAATCCGCTCCCGGAGCTCACAGAGACATACCAATCCACGCTTTCAGCTTTATCCTCGATACCTTCGACGTCTGTCTATAGACAGGGTGTCGAGGCTCTTACGAAACACAAACTTAACATCCTGCAGGGTGCAAATGGGGACATAGCTACCGCAGAGAAGCAGTTGGACGAGGGACAGATTGAAGAATCCCTGGACATTGCAAGGGACGAACTGAAACTAGTCCAGAACATGTTGGAGTGGAAAGCGTAGGTGGCTGGTGCTATATATGAGCCTCACATACGACTGATCGTCACACAGATGGGAGACATTGGAGGAAAAGCCACCAGCGGGCCAGTGGGAGTACTTTGGGAACGAATCGAGACCAAGGTCATGACAATAGCTAGAGACGTGGTTACTTGTCTAAAGAATGTTGGCGCAGGCGTCTCGAGACTAGAATGGGGCTTGCACGAAACACGTTCGTTTTTATTCTCGTCCGTAAACTTTTTCATTTTGTCGACTTTGGGGTGAGCGATGTATATGTACACGAAACAACACAAGATGCACGTATGGGGAGTGATGAGTCGGAAACAGATTTTTATCGCTTTCATACAGCATGAAAACAAGGAACACGATTGTCTGATCCCAGTCGGTGGAACCCGACACACCAAGCAGGAACCTGTAGAACGACCAAAGAATGGAGCAAGAGAGCATTCGTCATGGATTGTCTGAAGCGTTTGCCTACGAGAGAGAAGGGAAAGCTGTTTCATCACCGACATTGACAGAGCCAGAGTTGGTGCCATTGGCGCCACCCCGTCCCCTACCACCCCGGCCACGACCGCCACTGCCACGGCCTCTGCCTTCTCCTCTGTCACCGCCACGTCCGCGACCACCACGCGAAGGACGTTCAAAATGGGCATCGATCTCGAGGAAAATTTTTTCCTTCTTCTCTGTGCGTAACTTTGGGGCAGACTTTGTCTGAAGGAGGAGGGATTAGGAATGGAATGATGGAGGTGACAAGAAGCTACCTTTCCGGAAAAGTAGGATTCGCCTTGGCCCTTTTCCAAACGGGTGGCGCCAACCCAGATGGCATCTTCGAGACCATCGTTGGCCTTGCGGGCTTCGAGCTTTGGAAGGACAGTAACACCCTCCTTCTGTTGAGCGAAGTACTGGTCGAGAGTGAGTGTATTGTCTTGTTCTTCTGGATCTCGGTCTTTTCTGCGAGCACTGTCTGGTTTGTCCGCATCTGGGGATTGTTCTGGAGCGGGCTCTTGAGGGGAAGCACCCCAATCGCCGGCCGAGGTATCTGCGGTAGCAGCCCAGTCGTTTATTCCGCCGGATTCCACGACGACGTCGAATGTTGCTGCTTCTTCTACCTTGAGTTCGGCATTCCCGTCATCGCCACCCCAGCCGTTGTGTAATTTCTTGTCAGAGTCGCTGGAAGGGGATAAGAAAGGGGGGAGGTGAGGATAGAATGGGACGTACGTCTTTCCGGTGGCGCTGTGCCTGTCAAAGGTGCGGCCTCTGCCACGATTTCCACCACGACCTCCTCTGCCACGGCCCTCTCTGCGATCACCATCGGCTGCGTGGAAAGGATGAGAAGGGTAAGGGAGAGAAGGGGAAAAGGACGGACACCGTCTCTGCTTTGTGTCTTGTGCGACAGGGGGATCCTCGGAGGCGGGGGCATCGCGATCGGTGTTTTGGCGTGAACCGCCACGCTGGTAGTATTTGCCGGTACGTGCGGCGGGACCACCGCGGCCACGCTTCGCGGTGGCAGAGGGCTGTTGGGCGGGTGGGGGGGCTGAGGCGGGCGGTGGTGGAGGGGACGAGGGACGGGCGTCGTCCTCTTGGGGGATGTGAGATGATGATGGAAGGAAGAAAGGAAGGACTGACCGTCGAGGAGGGCAAACGGGTTTCGAGTGGCCACCGACATGGTGGAAGGACGAAATCAAAGTTATCGTTTGAGGTTCACCCACCATCATTCGGGGTCCCACTAAGCCACCACTGTACAGTTCTTGCCACAAAACCTGTCACCCTTCCGACACCCCTTCCTCGCCAACAGGTTCGTCTCTTTCCCCTCCCCTGCTCCGCGTCGTCCGTGCTCACTTTCTTCCACAGCCCGCAAAAAAGCATCTCGACGACGACTAGCCCGCCTCTCGCAGGACGTGGCAGGTCCAGGACATTGAGACCGTTGAAAGGCTGGAGAGGGACGTGGATGGGACTTGGGTGCGGTGTCTCCGTTGGATGGCCGTTTGGATGGTCTTTCGTGTGGATCCCATCGCAATGTCTCGTTGTACATCAATGTTACTTGTAATTCACCCGTGTGATTTCTTGTGCTTTCACTCTCATGTCCCCACGTCGCATGGACATATCTTCCCTTCTTCGTGACCCCTCCCCGCCCCGCCCTACCAACGACGACGTCCCCGACACCGCACACCGCAACACTGACAGACCCCGCACCATCGACGCCCTCCTCCACCCCCACCACCACCCAGAAACCACACCCGCCTCCCTCCTCGCCATCCTCAATAGCCCCTCTCCCTCCCACCGCACTCCCCGCACCGCACCCACCCACTCTCCCCCCTCTATCTCGATCCCTTCCCCACACCATCCCCCCGCATCTTCCCGCCCCCCCTTCCTCGGCCTCGATGCCCTCGTCCACGTCGCCTCCGAAGAACGCCGAAGAATCTCCGCCCTCTCAGACAGAGACACCGACATTGCTAACACCTACTTAAATCACGACCGCTTCACCGAACATGACAACCTTGCCATTCGTCCCACTTTGACTCACGATCATGATTGGCCCTCCAGGCACTACAGCCATCCCCTCTCCTCCTATCCAGCCCCCCTCCACCGCCATCCCGACCTCCCTTCTCCCTTTCAAGACAGTGCGAGACCCCACAAACGCGCCCGAGACTCCCCACCTCGTTCCCCATCTCCCGAACCTAGGCTCGCCCACCTCACGTCTCCAAGCGCCCGTCTCCACTCATCGGCTAACCCAATCAACAATTACCCGACCCTGCGACGGCAACTCATCGATCCCACCTCAAGTCGTTCCACTGGTACACCCGCTCTCTTGGCCGTCAACGATACTCGCTCCATTCCGCACCAACACACATCTCCATTCTTACACTCGCTCCATCCTCTTCAACTCCCTCCCCATCCGTCCCCTCGCAACACTTCCCATTCTCCCCAACATCTTCGTTCCCACCACCATTCCTCTCCCATACAGACTCCCTCTCTCCTATCCCCATCTGCAGAGCCAGATTCTATGTCTCCCCGATACAACCATGGCCCAAGGATGGCAGGCGGTATCGAAGTGCTCTCTAATAACTCCCCTTCCATAAGAGACTCGCCAAGACATGATTTGTCAAACTACCAAAGCCCGGGACGCGACATCTCCGCGGAACGCTTCGTCTCCGACTCGCGCCTCCATCATGACAGACACGAACACTCAAAGCTGTCTCCTCGGTCGGGGCGAGCCTTTTCTCCGGACGACGACGACATATATCCACTAAAACCGCTACCCTACCAGGTACAGGGTCAAGAAAATGTGTTGCTTCGAGAGCGCCTACGACCACGTCCTCCTCATTTACCTTTGCATCCAACCACAGACATGGGCCTACCCGGGGTGAAGACCGACTCTCCTGGCCAACCACCCCCTGACCGCCACCCAATCCGCGTTTGGGAAGAGCAACCCACAGTTCGTGAGAGATCTCGACGCGTCTCGTCTGCACGCACGCCAGGGGTCGTATGTGACCTCCCAGAAGGACGTTCGTGGTCGGGAGAAAATGAAAGCGGGCAGGGTGAGCGACCAGTCAAGGAAGGCCGGGGAACGGAACTGCGGCCGGATGTCGCGGAAGATGGTGCGTTCCCCCTCCATTTCATTTTTCATTCGTGCTGTCTCATTGTCATCCCCCCAGTGCCTACGCCTCCACTATTCACTAGCAAGAGGCCGCCGCCACCTCGTGCCCCAATATCCGAACCTTCACCATCTGACTCACGACCACCTATCGAAAGAAACAGCCTTGATTCACAACCGTTATCACCAGCCTCAATGCAGCCCCACTCACCCGTACAGTCTGAGCCCCAAACTCACCCTCCACAAACCTTGCACCCAGACTCCTCGACCCCAGGTCGTGCACCAGCCTCTCCCGTTCTCGATCTTCACCCCAAGAATTCCGAAACCCAATCCGAGGTTCGGCCTGATATGCTGATACACGAGAGTACCTGCGCCCCGCTTACGTCCTCTGGCCCGAATATTACTGAGCCGTTTTCAGGAGAAACAAAGCAGACACTGGGGGTCGTGGACGCGGACGACATCCTCATGGCTAATCCCCTCCCCCGTCAGCCTTCCCCGGAACCTGCTCAACGTGTGCTAGCCAAGGAGGTAGAGATGCTTGAAATGTCAAATCGCACCCATATCACCGTTTCGCAAAGCACAAGTGAAAGCCCTTCGCAACATCCCCTCCCCATACCCTTGCCCACTAAAGACGAGCGTAGTGCACCTCCTGAAGACGTACTTATTACTGCCCTCATCCCGCCAGAACCACCTTCTCGCCGATCTCCCGAACCAGAGTATACCTCTGAACGAGAGCTGTTAGTTTCAGAGCGATCCATGATGGATGTAGACGAAGAACTTTTGAGCCTTGTTGAAGACCGTCCTGTCCGTCCCGACCCTACGTCGTCCAGGATGCAGGTCGAGTCTAGGTCACCCCTACCAATCGTGGTAGGTCAGGGTGTTGGCGCGGTTGCTGAACAAGGCTCGAGCGAAGCCTCCGATGGCCCATCATTGGTGTTGTCTTCTCAGCCCGTCCTCAAGGGCCCCTCTCTTATGACAGATGAGGACAAAGATCGAGCATCCATGCCCCCTCCAGCAGCACGGAATAAGAAAGCCGAAAATGATAAGGCTAGCCTTATCGCTGCTACAGCGACGGGAGGCAGAAAAAAAAAGGACGGAACACCCAAGGCACGTATATCACATTTCAGCCAGCGACTGACTAGCCCTGAAGTCTAATCAGCCTGCCGCTAAACCGAAACAGCCTCCAAAGCCACGAGCTAAACCTGCTCCCAAAACCAAAGCCAAACCAAATGTTGTAGATCCCTCTTTGAAAAGTAGCCTTCCGAAAGGTGCAATAAACGTTAACGCGCGGTCGCGCTCTACCTCCGTCATCCCGAGCGCCGTGGATGACATTGTCCCAGAACCAGATGCAGACAACAGCGACAAAGAGGATGACAAACTCTACTGTGTATGCAAAACGCGGTATGATGAAGACCGAATGATGATTGCGTGTGATCGGTGAGTATTGGAATGAATCACAATGGCTCGTATACAACTAAAACATAATTCCTAGTTGTGACGAATGGTTCCACACACTTTGCGTCAATATGCCGGACCTAGAAATAGATCTCGTTGATCAGTTCATATGCCCTCCGTGCATTCAAAGTAGGTGTCCGTGGTCTTGTGCGTTTTCAGTAATCTTTTGAACTCGTACGTATTACCTCAGAACATCCACATCTACGGACGACGTGGAAACGGCGATGTCTCTTTGGGCTTCAACACGAAAATCCTGCATCATCTGAAGCATGTCACAGGCCTTCACGTGGCGCATTCTCCAAATATTGCTCTGACGACTGCGGCATAAAGTACATGCGGGCACACATCGCACATTGGGAAAATTTGGGGGGCGCGCGTGATCGGCTGTGGGAGAATGTCAAGAACGCCGCAAAACGAGAAGGTGTGGTAGTCTGCGCCAAGACAAATAGGGCAAATTCTCCCGGAATGATGGACGTTGACAGTAACAGCTCGGCGCCTAAACCTCTCGACTCTACAACGCATCAAAGAGTCGAACGCGAGATCGCTCGTCTGAGCGCACGCCTGGAGGAAGTGGTCAAGGAGCATGAGTTCATGAAGCGCGAATTAGACATGGTGATGTGGCGCGAGAAAGTAGTGGAACTTGCTTCTGAGAGAGCTGCAAAGGTGGACGAGTGTGGATGGGATCAGAGACTCTGCTTTGGCGAAGAGGAGTGGGCAGACTTTGGTCGGGAGGTGCTGGAAAGCTATGAGGAAGCGCGAGTCAAGGTGGAGTCGGGGGATGATGCCTTGCCACTCGATGCCGCCTCTGGCATGCATGGAGAGTGGTGGTGTACGGGCAAGAAAAAGTGCGAGCGTCACGCAGGGTGAGCCTCCGATCGTACGTTCCATGTTTAATTGGCTAATAACTTTCAAGTTGGCAGAAACTCCGTGTTGCCGAAGTGTCGTTCGACAAAGAGACGAAAGAAGGGATTCTGTTCAAACTTACCGCGCGCGAGCGCGAGATACGCAAGTGCATCGAAGACATACTCTATCCACAGCCAACCGGCAATTTGCAAGCACCCTCCAAACCTCTGCATCCGGACGCTCAGCTTAATGGGTTAGAGAAACTCCATGTTTCCGAAAGGGGGAAAAAAAGGTCATCCGAGTCGTAGCTGCGGATACGTGACACATCACATTCTGACACAGGACGTTCCGCCGTAGGATTGTAACCATGTCCCAATACCTTTTTGCCTATAAAACGCACACCATGACAAGGAAAATCAATGTAACAGCCATGTTCTCGTCAATACCCATCACCCTCGCCACCTTCTTTACAGAACCCCTTTTGTTCATACAAAACCTTTGCCTTGAAATCCTCGCGAATTTTCTTCTGAGCAATGTCATCTTTATGATATGGATCCAGAAACTGATAATCGACTTGTCGTAATGGGACGTCATCTTCCTGATCAAGATCCTATGTAGCAAAGCAATCAGCAGACCATACGAGAAAACGCGTTCTGGGAGCTGTACGATCTCGCCCAATAATACCACATTCTCCCCCCGAATGAGAAAGAGGCCGTGCCAGTGCTCCGCAAATGCGTTACCGTGGTATATCCGTTCGACGGTATCTTCAAGCACCAGGTTTGCTGTGCCAAAAACCGTGGTGAGGATCAGCAACGAAACCACACATCTTTCGCCAGCTCACCGAATTGATCGTAAGAGCGCAATACACCATGCAACTTTCGACCGTCTCTGAGGACCACCAGCATCTTTCCTAAGCCGGAGTATCATAAACCGGGCAAAGTGGATTACGGAGATGGCTCAGGATGTTGGTTGGGGTGGAGTTGACTCGGCAGACGTACTGTCCACGCAATCTACCAAGGATCCCGATGTCGTGAAAGGGATGAGTGAATCCATGAGTGCTGCTCCCAGGCAGCCAATAAGTAGAGAGAAAAAAGACTAAAGGAATGGCCACTAATTATTTGGATGGTCCGGATTTGCGTGCTGGTGGGATAGATTTAGCACGTGCCAGGTGTGGTTTTCGGAGGGCACACTACATGATCGTCAGCTGCTTGTTATTCAGCAAGCTGATATGGCCGAGTCGTTAAGGCGAGTGATTTGAATTCACACTATCACTTGGGCATTGCCCGCGTAGGTTCAAATCCTGCTGTCAGCGAATTTTTTTTTCCCGGGCAGGGTGAACCTATTCGCATCGATAATCGCTTCTCTTATGGGTGAACTCGCGCCACCAGACCCGATATCCACGATAAACTTCCATGATAGAGACGATCTATATCGTTAGGCATGGCAAGTCTTTCCACTCCGCTGTGAAGACAGTTTGTGCTAAAATCTTCTGCAGGCTTTAGGGCTAACTGGGTGACTTCACACTGGTGAGCAGAGGTTTGTAATACCACCACTGGCATTTCACATAAGAGCCACGCGGTACAGGACAAACCCAACAGGTCTCGCCAGGGATCCTCCTCTAGCAGCATACGGAGAAGTAAGAGAGCCGATTTTCCGCGCCGCTAATTTTGGACATGTTACACCACAGGCCCAAGCCGTAGAGTTGGCATTATACCTGGAATCGCTCCCAAAGGACAAACAGCCGACTGCAATCTTCAGTTCCCCATACTGTAAGCGGCTGACTTTTATAATCTTGTCCTTTTGGACCGACCGTACCGTGTATAGATCGTTGCCTTCAAACTTCCAAACCCGTCGCAGAACGTTTGTCTCTGCCAATCTATATCGAGCATGGTTTGACCACTTCCATGTGACATGTTCTGGTTCCTGATATACGCAAGCAGGGTTATCGGAATGGTATTCCCCTGTTGCCCCGGGCACAGGTTTGTTTCCTCGGCCAAAGAGTGCCGTTGAATTGCGGGCCATGTTGCCCGAGATTAGTACATCTTGGAATACAGTGGAAATCGATTCTTCATGGAGCTCTGTCTGGTTCCCCTCTCGCAAGGGAGAGGACCTAGAAGGGATCCACGCGCGAATGTCTGGCTTTCTTAAGCTCTTCATCCGCCAGATTGACACGCGATCGGATATGTGTCATCACAGGAACGTTCTACTCTTTTCCCATGCAGGTCCGATTATCGCCATGTGCCGACATCTTCTCGCACAACCAGAGTTGCCGCTTAGGGTCGGCTGCTGCACGTTGTCACAGTTTTGTCGCAAGCAGGATGCTGGTGGTGAGAATGAGGCTTCTCGATGGGAAGCAGTATCACTGGCTTCCCGTGCCCACTTGACCAACCAAGCATCCGTGAGAGATTGGGGATTCGAGGATATTGTTACTGATGATATTACTGGCGAGGTGCGTCTTCATCTAAGATTCCGAGGAAAGTTCACAACGTCCATGGGCAGGTTGTCCATGATATCGGAGTACCAGGCACGGAGGGAGAGCAGGACGACATATTTGGACCACAAATCTACTCCAGCTTATAGCTATGAGTTATGGTGTTTCAAAAGCAAGATGATGAAATGCCGCATTAGATTCAAACATCATACAGAACCACCCTGTTGTCGCCTTCTATCGTGGCAAATATGGTTACATTTAGTTGCATCTGTGATTACCAGTACATTTCAACAAGTCTCTACGGGAGGGAGATGTATGCGCTCGCGTAGCTCACACTAGAACCTGAAACGCTGATACACTTGCTGCTCTGTTCGTATCGTACGAATTGCAGCTTCGCTTTCTTACCCTCCTTCTCAATCTCTGAAAGCATTCCGAGAAGCACCCCAATTGGTTTCCTTCCACAGATGGTGTTGCCCGTCCTGTCTAGATACTCCAAGAACCTAACGTGCGAGTCTGCCGCAGGAGAATCTGCTTCAGACGACGGCGACATGGTCAGGATGTCCAAGGCCTCCTGATCTAGATCGCGTGTCGAAGCGTAAATTGGTCTTTGGGATAGATTCTGGTGAGTTCCCTTGAGGTAAATTCCGGGTACATCGCTGGGGAGTGGCTCTGGGTAGTAGAAAGTGTACCCATATGATCTACCCCTATGGATGATCGATTAGAAAATTCGCTGCAATCAGAGCGACTCACCAATGGCAAAAATCGCATGAGATCACGAAAAAATTTTCTGGATCGGCGAAATAAGGCGCCAGAATGCTTCCATAGGTTTTTTGCTGAGACATGTTGATAGAACCAACAAGAATTGGCACCACTGTGATATCAGAGCTAACACAACACATATTAGTGGGATAAAGGAGATTGGCGGACAACTGACTCCTTAAATATCTGATAGACGTATGGGAGGTGCATCTCAATGCTGTGCTCATCCTTATCCGTGTCAATGGACATGGTTCCGAATTTGCCAGTGCTCTTCAGGTCTCCTATAGCTGGGATGCAGTGATGATATGGTCTATTCATGAAATTTCAACTGCCTTGACTTACTATCCTTGTCAAGACGTAACCTTCCTAATGGCGTGGCATAATAATCGCAGCCAGAAACATCACAGCGGTTCAGATGGACATGATGTGCAGGCCCAAGAATGAAAACCCGCTTACTTGAGTGATAGGAATGAGTTCGCTGTCACTCGAGTCTGAGTGGACTTACATTGCCTTTGTATCTATGCACCCATATGCCCAAGCAGCAGTGCGTCCCGACCACGTGAAGCCGGCGTGGCTGGAGATCATATAGTCAGAGGGCAAATAGCTGGATATCTGAGATAGTGATGCAAACGGACGGAGCAATGATCGCCCTGCAACCCGCGATAGGAGGCACGAAATTTCGATCGTCTGTCGATTGTACTGCTCCCAGCCATTCACGCAACTGTTCGCCTAATACCTGGGCTGTGACGAGTCATTCATGGCGTAGAACATCCAAGGGCTGCACGAGATTTACCATCGCTTTCGTACCAGGATCCGGCGTGCTCCGCAGGTCTACACACGAACTGGGGTGGTTAGATGGGAAGTTGAGTTGAGAGGCAGTACTTGCCTTGTGCTACCCATGTTCTCCTGCGGCGACGGTGGGCGTGCAGGTCTGCGGAAGAAGTGTAGGAGAGCCGACTGCATTAGGAAAGTCGGTGTTGCATTGTACAAGGTACTCAAAGGAAATCATGATGCATGTTGCTTTTGACCAGAGCATAATTCGCCTCCAGTATATAGAATGTATACATGACAAGAGAAATCAACTACTCCTCTGACCGCAGCCGTGCAGCAGGGTTCGTCACCTTGACGCCGAGGGCCTTGGCCCTTTAATGAAAAGGTGTTACCGAGGAGCCAAGTCTTGGCTGTCAAACGAAAGGACGTACCGCTCAAGAATAAGTGTACGGTTTCGGCTGCTAACGTTGTGTGCAATTTCTGCAGCATACGTTTTGTTGTGCATGAGAAGGATATCCACCTCCTTGACATTGCTGACAAGGAACTTTTTGAGGCCATTGGGAAGTAGGTGACGCGTCTATGCACGGGTGATGCAGCCTAATGTCGACTCGGGAGAATATCTTGTTACCTTTTTGTTACTCCCGTACCCAATCTTGGGCATTGGAAGTTGCCCCTTGAAACGACGCCTCACTCTGTTGTCGATACCCTTTGGTTTTCGCCATGCCTCCTTGACACTGTGGTAACGATCGGACTGATGGCGTCTGTATGAAGGAATTAGAGACTGAGCAAGAAAGTGATGAAAGGTCGGCGAACTTGAATGATTTGGTGCGCTTCTTGACGATGGGAATCTTGACGGCCATGACGGTCTGAGGGGAGGCGTCAGCATAGAGTCAAGAGTGGGTGTTCACAGGCGCAAGGAGTACATCATCCGTCCATCCACCTATGCATCCGCCCTCAGCGTCGTATTCCAGTATTCCAAACTCTCAAAACATGCAGTTGCGCTTATCGTGTATTCCTGGGGAAGCGTACTCACGATCTCTGGAGCTGGAGGAAGTTGGATTGGATTGGATGGGCAGGACAATGACAACACCCTGCGTGAGGAGGATAGACAAACACACGTCAACACCCGTGGCTGTGTCGTAGATTCAGTGATGTAACTTGGTGAGTCGCTCGTTCTCCATGAGGTTCGCTACGATTTATCAGTAGGTTTTACTAGCCATTACCAACAAAGCGACCCACTCTATTGTTCACTCAATCGACTGACCCCATTCCGCTGTGGCACCGCCGTGTGGAGGTCGACCTGATTGGTGGGTACTATCTCAGTCATCCGCTTGATGCGTTCATAAAACCATCATTCGCACGTTCAGTCGCTCTTCCAATTAGTGCCTTTGATGCTCGCAGAGTCCGCTCTCGATCTCGCCCTCGATGATCATGATGATTGGCTTGCCCCTGCCCCACCCATGCTTTCCAGGGCAGCTAGTGTGGGCAATAGCTGGGGTGTCACCTGCATCGGACGTGGCTTCGACTGGGACTCCAATGATGACCGTCCTGCAAGTCCACCCACCACCAGTTCTTCCCCAGACTGGAAAAAACAGTTATCCCTCCCTGATCCAAAGCACACATCTATAAAACCTCCAACTGGACCTCGAACCTCTCCAATATCTGTGGTGACGACTTCCCCACGCAAGTCACAAAATTTTGTCTTGGAACCTGACATACAGGGCTCGTCCCAGCTGGCAGGGTCTCCATCGCGCATGCATCCTCATTCCCCCTCCGAAAGCTTGCAACCACCCATCCCTTTTCAGTCGACACCAGAACTCAATCGTCCACCGCTATGCCGTTCTCCAACTCTTCCACGTCCTCGCAGGCGGTCCTCTCAGCAGCGCGTTTCTCTAATTGCTGGTCGTGTTTCAATTGCTCCGATTGAGCCTCCTTCACCGACCCCAGCCATGCCACAAATTCTCCATCGATCTAGAAGTATCGGAAACCTGCTGTCGTCTGTCGTCAGCACCAGAGCACCGACCCCGACATCCGATGGACAGATGCTTCCAGAAAGAAAAACGATTTCAGATTTTTTTATTGAGCGAGAGATCGGTCGAGGTGCATACGGCTTAGTCAAAAGAGCTCGAGAGTACAGATCGGATGGCACCCTGGGGGTAAGGAACAAGTTCTTTCGCACTACGGCACCATCCCTCATCGTATGGTAGCCATCCCTAGTCATCAAGCAGATAATCAAGTCGCGTATTCTTGCCGATTGCTGGAAACGGCACCATGAGTACGGAACGATACCAATAGAGATTTATGTCATGTCTCTTATATCCGCTACGTCATACACTCTCCCGCCTCCTCGCCCATGGGATCCGAGGCGACATCGTCGCTCAATATCACCTTCATGTCCCCTCGAAGCAGATTCTTGGGAGGAGGGCAAAACAGTCAAGGGACACCCAAATATTTGCCCTCTACTAGACTTCTTCGAGGATAACCATTACTACTACCTCGTACTACCGTCGACATCCCCTGAACATTCCCCAAACGAACCCCACCCTCCTACAGATCTTTTTGATCTGGTAGAAGCATACCCAGATGGCCTTCCCCCCGCCTCCATCCGCAGTTATCTCGGTCAGCTGGCCGATGCTCTCTGTTTTTTGCACGATCGCGGGATCGGTAAGTACAGCGTTTATGCATATGCGATGAACGTTTGACGGATCTGCGCAGTGCACCGTGACGTGAAAGACGAGAACGTGGTCCTCGGCCCAGGTGGCTTATGCGTTTTGATAGATTTCGGTAGCTCAGGACTAATCAAGAATTCTGGTTGGGATACGTTTAGCGGGACGTGAGTTTCTTGTTTTCTTGACTTTTTTTTTCTCCTGAATGCAAGCCTTCTGGTAAGATTGGACTATGCTGGGCCAGAGATCCTACGAGGCGAGCGATACTACGGCAAAGAGCAGGACGTCTGGGCATTTGGGGTGGTGGCCTACGTTCTCCTAGTTGGGGAATGTCCATTTTTGACTGCAGCTGAAGCACAGGAGGGGTTGCAATCCCCATTCGCGAATGCGTCGATTGCTTTAGACGAACGTTGTGGCGATGACAAGACGAATGACGGGGAGGAAGGGGATGGAGGGGGTGCTCTCGGGGACGCTGCAGCACTTGTGAGGACGTGTTTACAGATGGAAGTTGACGCCAGACCGACATTCGAGGCCATTCTCCGCTGTCGTTTCCTGAGTGGGCACGACGGCTGGGGAATGAAGAAACCATACGGCAATCGACTACAAGTTGCCCCACAACCGAGCGCATTCCCTGCACGTGTCATCTGATTAGAGGAACGAGGCTAAAGTATAGCTGCAAGGCCTCGCGAAGCATCCAAGGTGAGGCTGATTGGTATATAGCCATGGACTTGGCGCATTACTTCCGACGTCTCTGTCTATCACTAGCCCATCATATCAACCAATGATTAACTGAGAAAGTGACTTGTTATTGCCAGCAAGGACTCGGACTGTTAGGCTTGAACAACCTTCGGTTATGTAATCAAAGCGGAGGTTAAATTCGGAGTTGCAAAGGCGGGCGGAGTTGACGGCATATCAGTTTTATCAGCGGCATCGAATCACATCGATCCTGAATCGATAAAAATTTTCGGAGCGGAAGGGTATAACTATCAGCAAACATCTGGAAACCCTTTCTTTCCTTCGTACCATCACATCCTCTCCCCCCCATCCGCCTTTTTTTCTTTTTTTTTCTGTACACTTAGTGAGTATCATCACATAATTATATCTTCTCCTCTGTGTCCGTACTCCTCTCCTGTTGTCTGCGTCGTCGCTCCTTATCGTCTGATTTTACTGATCGCAAAGATCAGCTTTTCTGGGACTTGTACTGATCTTCTCCACGTAGAAACTCATCAAAATGGGAAAGGAGAAGATCCACGTTAACGTTGTCGGTGAGTAGAGCCCGTCGTCGTCTTCATCGCCACTGATCAAGTCATCGCAGTCATCGGTCACGTCGATTCCGGAAAATCGACCACCACTGGTCACTTAATCTATAAGTGTGGTGGTATCGACAAGCGTACCATTGAAAAGTTTGAGAAGGAAGCCGCCGAGCTTGGAAAGGGCTCCTTTAAGTATGGTGAGGTGTTGATCAGTTCCGATTGATGCGGCAGGTCGCTGATAAAACTTCTAGCATGGGTGCTCGACAAGCTTAAGGCCGAGCGTGAGCGTGGTATCACTATTGATATCGCCCTCTGGAAATTTGAGACACCGAAGTACATGGTCACTGTATGTCGTTGCCCTTCAAGCATGTAGCAGAGCTATTCTCACAAAGCATCAGGTCATTGATGCACCTGGACACCGTGATTTTATCAAGAACATGATCACCGGTACTTCTCAGGCTGACTGTGCCATCCTCATCATTGCCGGTGGCACCGGTGAGTTCGAGGCTGGCATTTCCAAGGACGGTCAGACCCGCGAGCACGCTCTTCTGGCATTCACCCTTGGTGTGCGACAGCTCATCGTTGCCGTAAACAAGATGGACACGACTAAGGTGTGTTATCCATCCTCCTCGAACGAATATGGTTTGATATGCCGCCGACAGTGGAGCGAGGATCGTTTCAATGAAATTGTCAAGGAAACTTCGACCTTCATTAAAAAGGTTGGTTACAACCCCAAGGCTGTCGCCTTTGTGCCTATCTCTGGCTGGCATGGTGACAACATGTTGGAGGAGTCGCCCAAGTGAGTATTATCTTCTTGATTTGACACGCAGCATTCTCAATCGAAATAGTATGCCCTGGTACAAGGGCTGGACCAGGGAGATCAAAGGTGGTGTCGCCAAGGGAAAGACACTGCTTGATGCCATCGATGCCATCGAGCCTCCTACTCGCCCCTCTGACAAACCCCTTCGCCTTCCTCTCCAGGATGTTTACAAGATCGGTGGTATCGGAACAGTGCCCGTCGGTCGTGTTGAAACTGGTGTTATCAAGGCCGGCATGGTCGTTACCTTCGCGCCTACAAACGTGACTACTGAAGTCAAGTCTGTTGAAATGCACCACGAGCAGCTTGTCGAGGGTGTTCCTGGTGACAACGTCGGTTTCAACGTCAAGTATGTTATCTATCTCTTCAGACTATTGTTACTCAACAATTTGACTTGTTCGTAGGAACGTCTCCGTTAAAGATATCCGTCGTGGGAACGTCGCGTCCGACTCCAAGAATGACCCCGCAAAGGAGGCTGCTTCCTTCAATGCTCAGGTCATCGTCCTCAATCACCCCGGTCAGATTGGTGCTGGCTATGCTCCAGTGCTCGACTGTCACACCGCCCACATTGCCTGCAAGTTCGCCGAGCTTATTGAGAAGATTGACCGTCGGAGTGGCAAGTCCCTTGAGCAGGCACCCAAGTTTGTCAAGTCAGGTGACGCCTGCATTGTCAAACTCGTTCCTTCCAAGCCGATGTGTGTCGAGTCGTACAACGAGTACCCACCTTTGGGTCGGTTCGCCGTTCGTGACATGAGACAGACTGTCGCTGTTGGTGTTATCAAGTCTGTTGAGAAGACGGAGAAATCTGGTAAAGGTGAGATTTTTTGGTATTCAGTGGCGAAAACATTTTCATCCCTTCCTCAGTTACTAAGTCTGCCGAGAAGGCTACCAAGAAGAAGTAATAGATGTAGAACTACTTGTATCCTTCTTTCTTTCTGGCACTTCCTTGCTCTCTGTTTCCTCAGCTTCTCATGATGTGCATACCTGCAATGTCCTTTTACTACGCGTCGTCTCTACGAACTGATGAAGGCAAGTGCGTTAGGTCATGCGCATTGACGCATTCGCTGTTGCTCGCGTTTCTCAACAGAATCAAAATACGCACATTGCGAAAATGTTTGTGACTAAGAATTGTAGAGACACGTTGGGTTGAAGCTCATGCATCACCGGTATAAGAGTGGACTGGTGTTCATCAAGCGACATAAGTTCATAATTCTCGAGCACCACGAACTAGCTGAGACTCATCATTATCTGGAAAACAACGTACACATGGACCCGGAAGCCGTACCGTGACTCCGAGTCCTACAATAGTTGGAATTCTCGTTCAAAAGTGGTATGGCTCAGTCCTAGCCTATCTAGCACTGTTAGATTCGACTTGCTCAGAGGTCCAATGCGCACTTCTGACACAGTGATGGAAAACCCAAGCGACCACATTCTGCCGCCGCTCTGCGTGTGAACCCTTAGTAACAATCTATTTTTTTCCCCAGGGAAGAGGCGACGGCAGTATGTAACTATGTTGGAAATTCCTCTCATTCGTGCGGTTGTGACTGGTTAGTGCCCTGTTGGAACTTTAAGCGCTGGAACATAATAATGTGTGAGCAAGTTGGAAATAACAGCCCAATTCTTTGTTCACAAATTCATAATGGCTGAGCCCAAGGCGATCATTCGCGCGTACAAAACTGGTGATGAAAAATTTGTCAAGTTCACGCTTGCGCTGGCTGCCATGGAAGGACTTGCTGTAGCCAACAAACGAGGTAAACTCCAAGTTTCCGAGAAGAAGAAAAAAGCAGACTCATTATCACTGTACAAGCTGCATTCCATCCATTGATCTTGAGCTTATGGGTCGGGTTATCATGCGTCATGATTCAGTTACTGGACTGGTGGCCGAAGCCAGATTATCTCTTGCTGGGATGGTTGTTGCCAGTGCCGGCTTTCGCTTGCTGGGGCGTTCCGATACTGTTCGCAATCGATTGGTGCGCACCTGGCCTTGACCGACTAGTACGGGCACTTATACACGCCGTCTCCTATCCTCCAGGATCAATCGACCATACTTCGAAGACGCGTCATCCGACCTCATGCGTAGGCCCGATTTTGCAGACTTGCAAAAATACTATGCTCGGTCACCCTCTTCCGGGCTTTTTATCCTTGAATACGGCGGGAAGTTCATTGGCCTCGTTGCCATCGATGCTTCAAACGATTCCCAATCGGAGGAGAGCTTTGTAAAGAAAACCGAACAAGGTCATGTTTTTACAGATAAGACCAAAAGCTTCTACTCCAGTGGTACATCTTCAGTTGCAAGCATTCGACACTTTTACGTGGAGGAGCAATTCCGCAAATCCAACGTACAGCAAGACATCCTGGCGTTCGCAGCTCGCCATGTTTTCACGACGACGCAGGAAGTCAAGGTCCTCAAAACCTCGGCTACCCCCCTTCTTAGGTATAAATATGATTCCTTGCGTGAATTCGGATTCTCGGTGGAGAAACAGGTCGGCAAACTTGGCATTTTGGGCTGGAGGGTAGACGCAATGAGTTTGGGCAGAGCTCGATGGGAGAAGGAGCAGTGCTAAGAGTCGTGCAGCAAGTAGTGCTTGATGTTTGTGATTGCTCCGCTAGATATTTTCTTGTTGCAATACTCATAACGCACCGCAATGGCGCTTCTTCCTTCCCTTGCCGACCTAAGCGGCTCACGCCCACACCAGCCTTTGATCCTTGTTCAATCTTCCGCTTCACAGACGTGCCTGCCTGTGCTTCGCAGTCTTATCCAGCCCGTAAAACCTCCAGCACAAACCTTGCTGTTCTGTTTTCTTTATCCTCCACCGTCGCTCATCACAAACCCGCCGAACCACCCAAATGGCACTCTGAAGGTGTTTGACTATACTGAACGAGTTCCTGGATACGACGAAATTCATGACTCGTGCGATGAAATTCTGGCCACCGTTCGTTCAGGTCAATAAGTCCTTCAAAGGAAATGAGACAACCAATGCTCATTGCGAACAGTTCCCCCAGGATCACTCCATGTGATCATAGATTCCGTAGACACCCTTGCTACAGATCTCGCATCAAACTCTCAGACCTATATGTTTATCAAGTCCCTTCTTGGCTTGATCACCTCCCGTTCACGTATGTCATATTCGTCTTGGTGCATCCTACCTTCTTATCCTGCTCGTCGCAGAGCCGTCTGTGTTGATTCTGCATCTTCTTCTCTGTCCACTACTGCCAATATTAACACAAACCCACCTTTCGGCTACTCTGACACACGTAATTGCCCACCCACCGTCTCTCCTTACCCACCTCGCATCGTCGTACCTCGCGGCCCCACCTCCTACTGGGTCAGCTGAAAAGTTTTGGACCGTATTCATTCCAGTTTCCGAACGTCCCCATGAAAGCGAAACACTTGTCTATGGACCCGAGGGCACCGGTACATGTACCGGAGGAGGGATAGATCTACGAGAATTTGTTGTCGAGCTGATAGTCAGAGGGATAGCTGCAGAGGGACGTAAACGAGGGATCGAGCGGACAATCGAAGCGTGGAGCGGTATCGGTCCAGAACATCTTCAGAAGCTGGATAGCCTAAAGAACATCTGGTCCAATAACAAATTCTCTGATGAGGTTTGTCGCCCTACTTTGGAGTCGACCAATATCTGACCAATTTTTTCAGAGGCCACTCGATACAACACAAAATATATCCTTCAATTTAAAACTTACTCCGTCCCAGGAGAAACTGAGAGCACAAGTCCCTCTGCCATATGCCCACGAAGGTCAGATATCATTTCTCGCGTGTGATTATAGATGTAAATGCCGTATTGCAGGTAAACCTACACCCTCAGTGCCTACGAGAGGAGCAATTTTATATGAACCAGATTCAGCTGATGACATTGACGATGATGATCCCGACGAAGATCTCGATATCTAGACAGAGTAGTGAGGCATATGTAAAGCTGTCATTTTGTACTTGAAGGCTCCATCGAACTCGTCACTCAACGTCTTTTCTTCCTCTTACCCTTAGTTTAACCATCAACTTTCCGCCCTCCATGAGAAAGAAGTCCTTGAGGGATTCTATATAAGTCCTTGGATCGAAGTTGTCATCGAATTCCATGTCGAAATGCATGATGAGCAAGGATATGACTACCCTCAACTCAATCATCGCCAGGGGCTTTCCCGCACAGTTTGCTGGCCCGATGGAAAACGGTACGAAGGCGCTGCGGTCCAGCACCAGTTCTTGCGAATCCAGAGTGTCCAAGATCCATCGATCTGGCCAGAACTCGTCTGGACGCGGAAAGAAATACCTGGGATCACGGTGCAGAACGTAAGGAGGCACTTGAATATGTGTGCCTTCTTTGATATAGCTAGACGACATGTGAGATCCAAGATTATGAAGCTTGGCTGGACCATACTGGGTGCCTATTAGCTTGCCTCCCGTGCCCTTTGACGGTGCACGCTGTAGTGCCGTTGCGACAGGAGGTTGGAGACGTAGAACTTCATTTCTAGTATGACACGAGTCGGCGTCTTTCCAGACAAAATTAGATGGAAATATACATCACTGCATTTAAGATAGGGAGACCAGCGAGGATTTCTGTGTCAAGAGAGCTTGTCTCTGTCGGCGGAAACCTTGCATCTATCTCTTCACGTAAACGTGCGTAGTACGTTGGATTGGCGAGTAAATAAAATACTGTGTTTCTTAACACCGTAGCGGTTGTGTCTGCACCTGCTACGATGGCGAGAATCGAATTCGATACAATCAATTGAAAAGGTGATTCCTGTAAATCAGCACGGTATGCCGCAATCTGGATTTAGCACTCAGTGGAATGCGACTGCAGCAGAAATAGGGTATAATAACCAAGTGATAAAAAAGATCCTTCTTATCGGGCTCTTGATTATATCTTATCTTGGCCCGTTGGACGCCAAACGATCCAAAGGCACGCATTGGTGCTCCGACGTAGGGAAGGTTGCGCAACACAGGTGAAAACCACGGGACAGCTTGACACAGACAAGCATAGCTTGGGAAGAGGTGAGAGACTGATTACGGGAAATGGTATAAACTGACTAGAGTGATCTTGACATATTGGGCAAGAGTTGTGCACTATCACAGTCCCGCATAAGTTCGAATCCTCCACCGAAACTTGTCCGCGTTTCATAAGTGAGTACGATGCAAGTAATCGGAGGACTGCGCAATCTGACTCACGCCATATCGCCCATGAAATCGAACCTAACATAGTACCAGGATAAATAAGAAGAATCAAGAAACTAAAAACAAAGAGATTTACGTGAAGTAGCCAATCCAAGGAGCGATGTCAACGCAAGCAACTCCACTCTGTTCTTTACAGATAGTTTTGAGGGTGTTGATCAATTGACGAGTACGCAAAAGCATCAGGTTCTCGTAATCCTTCAGAGGAGCGTTCGCAAAAGCTTTGTTCCAAGCTTTCCGTAAGATCGCATGACGCTGTGGGTTGCGGGTACTGATCAGGCTAAAGTATCCCATGTCATTGCTGCTGATCGGAGTGATTTGCCTCCCCTCGAATACTGATTCAGATCAGAGATGAGTCCGAAGCTGTATGATAGCTATATGTATTTGTGAATCTTACAAGGTCCCCTTGGCATTCCTTGCGGACCAAGGATGTACGGAAACATATCCTTGTCAGTAACAGACAGTTCATTTGGCCCTTGACATCCATCAGTAAAGCCAGAGTGACACACAAGGAGTGGCGTACCAATACGGACGATAGGACCATATCGGTCGTGCAATTGTTTGCGATAATGGTGAGATTTTCCGCCGGAGTAAATAAGTACAGCCCACAGCTGAGAAATCTTGCACGCGATGGGACCAGGATACTTTGCGAGCGGGTGAAATGGGGAGAGGCGATACACCACAATGGACGTGAACAGAGACGTAAAGAAAACCACAGAGGTTGTCAAAAAGGCGAACTGGAAAGAGAGCGTATGGTTGATCAAGAATGCTGGAGGCAGGGGTACTGCCAATACGAGCAGCAAGCTCCACGAGACTGTGGGCTCATGCTGATTAAACCAGCGGTGCACAGCCTGGGATGCGACGATCACAAATCCATTTCGGTTAGCATGCGGAAGAAACCCACCAAGGCACAGAGGATATCCAGTGTCACTGCGCTCGCCAACGGGGTCATCGTAGTGATGGATAAGACGTTCTGAGGCGTGCCGCCGCTTGAAAAACGTCGGATAGAATTCCCTAATCAGGCAACCGAGTAGGATCATGATGAAGCAGATGCGTCCGCACCCAGTGACTGAGTCTCATAGATCTGGCAACCAAGAGTACGTTGTCATTGAACGGAAGGTAACGCGTGTCTGAAAATAGCAGTAATCAATCACTCCACAAGCGTCATGCCCCGACTAGCCTTGGCACGCCAGAGCAACTTTGAGTAAGTAATCTGTACACTGTATGTGCCGTGATTCACGACTCATCCGCTGGCAGTGTAAACACCCTGAATGGGTAGATTGTGATTGTAACCCTTGATGGACAAATTCATTCTTAATCGCATCTGCGTTCTGGCCCCAACTATACTAAGTGATACAGCGATGACATTCAAGATATTGAACGAGAACAACTCCCATATTATCCTCAATCCAATTGTATACCTCAACTATCTCCAGCCCACTGTTGCAAACGAGTACGAAACAGCAAAAAATGTTTTTCTTGTTACCTTTGGGGTACAGAGCCTGTACCTTATCGAAATGACGATTGACATGCTACTACGGGCTCTACTACTATGGAATATCCTTTCCAGCCTACCCGACCGGAAACAGCTAAATTTTCCCCGGTTTATCCTGCTTAATTTTCTTCCAGGACCGCTCCTAACATCACATCTTTATCCTGACCACTTCAACAAGAACATGTGCACTTGCTGTGGTGCTCATGTCGGCTTTGGCGAAAAGTAAGTCACTCATCGAATTGATCCTCTGCGTCTTTGCATCCGGATCGTCTTCATGTCTTCCTTAGACGTGTCCATGCTGTGTTTTTTCAGGAGAGCCTCGTTCGCCATACTTTTACGACTTTGGGTTGCCGGGGTTGGTGCCTCCACGCTAGTCTTCCCCGGGCTGCTGCACGATTACTATCAAATCGCAACCACAATGCACTGTATCAATCAAAATCAAGAGTAATGTGTCCGCGGCATTCATAGTACCTGTCTTGTTTGATGCGCTCGTATTCTTTGCGATCAGTTACAAAATCCTCATGTTTCATCGCACTACCAAGCCTATGAATTGGAAAAACCTTTTGCTCTGCTGACGCCCTTCCTTATCTCTCCCGGGCAATCCTACGAGGTGGACAACAATATTATATGTACGCTCTTCTTCTGCGATCATCGTCCAAATACCAAGACTCTTCTCACAGGATTACAACCGGCGTCAACGTTACTCGCTCAATTTTAGCTATATTGCCCAACGTTTCTCCAGTTTTGAAATTATCGCCTTCGGTCCCTGCAGTGGCACTTACGAGCGCAATGACATCTATCGGGATCTCAGGCTAGAGGCGATGGAAAAGACAGAAGCTGAAATTTTGACCACGATTCAATTTGCAGAGAGAGAATGTGTCAATGTTCATCTGCCAAAGGGCACGGATCCTGCGTTCGCAGAAGCTGGTTTGCCTGAGTTGGACAGTGAAATGTGAGATTTTGGGAACATGTGCCATCGATCGGCATCTATGCAGCGTCGGGATATGTACCACTATTCATACTTATCACACACGAAGAACGCGGTTGGACCAAAGTTAAAAATATTTGTATAGTGACCAGATACCAATACAACAAAGCGAGAGCGACGTATGGTGCGTACACAAAAGTGCGCAATGATAAGGTAACTGAACCTCTAAAAGGTAGATGGAAGGAACGACATGCTATCTAAAGGACTAGCTTCGTGGATGTGGATAAGCCGGGATTGGCGAAACGTGTTCAAGACATAGAATAAACATCTTCGTGGACAAAACTGCAAGGGAAAATTAACGAAAGTAGCTATCAAGTTAAATCCTCTTTATCGTCGAAAGCGCTGCAAGAGAAAGGCGACGAAGGGCGTTCCTGTTTCCACCACCTTGTCCAGAACCTGATTCGATCATGCCAGTGGTGGCAACCTCAGCCGTGCTTGCCTGAACCGCGGAAGAGTATTCAGAAATTGTGCGTGATCTCACGTGTTCCTGTCCCATAGGATTGTGAGGGGTGAATGTCAATGGACAAACGTCATACGGCGGCGGCGGAGCAGTGATCAAGATCACGCTGCCGTTCTCACTATCTTGACTAGTGACAATGTTGAAACTGACGGCTCTGTCCGTGCTACTGCGACGCTTGTTAATATTTTGCCGGGTAACAAGCTGTTTAACACGTCCGCCAAACATTTTAGCACGGTTCATGAAGGTCTGAGACCTTGAGACGCGAGGGATGCGAGGGGAAAACCGACGAAAATGTGGTTCATGAAAAGACATGGATGGATAAATGGCTGTCTCTGACGAGAGCTCTTCCAACCGGGGAGCAACTTCCGTGAGTGGTGGGCAAGGTTCTTCAGACCGAGGGATCCCAGGCGTTACATTCTCACGCCAGGCCTGCAAGCTGTCCAGTGTCGACGGAAAAGTATCCGTTCCTGTGGGCTTTAGAGTAAGGCGTGCGGGTGAAGAAGACTGGAGGGACATGGTATGCGGGTACGGTGACAGGGGAGAAGGCAACGACGTCGGCGATCTGGTTAGAGATGTCGGTAAATTGTATGCCAAGGGGGAAGAAACTTGTGATGAAGGGGACATCGCACTCTGGCTCAGTGCTGGGGTGGATGCGGGGCTGCTATCTGTATCAACCAAAGCAATCTCGAGGAGGTTATGACGAAATATGCGATCCGTTTCCGTGTGACCTCCGAGGTCGCTGAGCCAAGTAGACGAAGAAACCTGCCAGAGGGGAGGATTCCTGGATTTGGACCCATTAGATCTACTGCGCACAAGCTCATTCGCGGTGGCAGGTGTGGCGAGAGGTGATAGACGGATTGCTGTCCCACTGTCCACATCTTCTAAAAGGGGAGTGGGGGGCATCAGCAAGAACTGGCTTGAAGTCGGCGAGGCAAAGTCGGTGACGGCGGTGTTTTCTGAAGAGGAAAACAAGACTGGGGCCGGTGTTGGTGGGACAGACGCAGTCTGGTTTGCGAATTCTTGTCTATCACTGAACGTGAAGCATGACGACGAGACGGGCGTTGGAAGAGAGAGTGGTGTAATGGGAAGTGTGAGATCGGTACTGAAAGGGCAATATTCTGTTGGGGGGACGATGATTCGCAGCGGAGTAGGTTTCTTGGCGAGACGAGTTGTAGAGCCACGGGAGCAGGAGGGGAGCGATTCTCGGGGAGAGTCGCTCGGGAGTTCCATGATCTACTAGGAGATTGGGAATGAGAAGACGAGATGTTGGCGAGGGAAAGAACGCACGGGAGAGTCAGGCCAAGCACCTGGGAATCGCTTCTCTTGTGTGCCCGACATTGGAATTGCAATGCAACGAGGTGAGCACCAAGAAGAGAATCAAAAATCACGAACCTCGCACAGTCGCTTTATACTCGAATAGACAAGGGTGATTTCCGGCACAAAAGAAGTGACCCATCAAGATTAGTATGGAAGCATCCAATAGAGATATTAGCTTCTATGTGGTATTAGCATGCTACAGATTCCCTCTAACCGCTGAATCCACACTCTGTGCAAAATATTCAATGTTGTCGTTATTCAGTCCAGCCATCGAGATGCGACCATCCATTGTCATGTAGACATGCGCTTTTTCAGCGAGAGCCTTGCATTGCTCGGTCTGCAGACCAGTGAAACTACGCCACGCGTGACATTGAGCTACGCCAGAGTAAACGTTGAGAAGTGCCACACACCTGAACATGCCAATCTGGCTCTTGATATGTCCCCATGTTCCTGGAGTCTGGAAACCGCTCGTCAAGAGCTCGTACAGCCTTTCCCGCATATTGATAATGCGATCCGCCATGCTCTTGACTTCACCCTCCCATTCTTGATAAAGCAAAGGGTCCGATAGAATCGTGTTGGCGATGTGAGCACCGTGGAGGGGTGGGTTCGAGTACATGGGCCGCACGATAATCTTGAGCTGACTCTCGACACGTTTCTTCTCTTCCTCGCTCGTAGTAGTAAGTGAGAAAGCGCCAACGCGTTCGCCATAGAGACCCATGTTCTTAGCAAAGGACTGGCAGAGCGCAACGTTGTGGCCTTGGGAGACAAAGTGACGAACGGCAAAGGCATCCCGTGTCGTTGAACCAGAAGCAAAACCCTGGTATGCCATATCAAAGAACGGGAAAAGCTTCTTTTCGGCGATGAGGTCTGAGAGCTCCTGCCATTGTGTCTGGGTGGGATCAACCCCAGTGGGATTGTGTGCACAAGCATGCAAAAGCACGATAGCACCTTCCGGCGCGCTCTGTAAACTGGATGAGAAGATGTAACGTACTTTAAAATTGTACACAAACCTTCAAGTCCTCCTTTAGGCCATCAAAGTCGAGGCCGACTGTCTTCTTGTCAAAGTATCTGTATGAGCGAACTTCCAGGCCAGAGTCCTTGAACAAAGGGATGTGGTTGCCCCAGGTGGGAGTGGGAAGATAGATAATTTTTGGACCAGGATAATGCCTGGCCATGAAGGCACCACCAATCCTAAGAGCACCTGTCCCGGAGATGGATTGGGTCACTGCAATCTACTGCATATTAGTGCGATTCCCCAAAGCAGAACGAACCGGTCGAAACGGACCGCATTATGGTTAAGTGGTACGCTGTTGTCACCGTAGGCGAGTTTGGCAGCATTTTGAGTGAACGCGACGAGACCAGTGATAGGAAGATATTCTTTGTCCAGTTTTGCAAGAGCGATCTTGTCTTCCGCCTGTGATATGCAGGGTGGTTACCCGAGCGCTACAAAGCACAAAGTACAGCGGAAGGGGGGGATACATACCTTTTTGACGGCGTTCAGAACATAAGGTTTACCCTTTTCGTCCCTGTAGGCACCGACTCCCAAGTTGATTTTGCGTGGGTCTTTGTCGGCCTTGAAAGCCTCGGTGATACCTGGCCAAAAGTGAATAAGCGAATCGTGACGGTGGGTCATACTGACCAAGGATTGGATCCGGAGGACCAGCAGGAACGGCTGACCAGGTCGACAATGGGGCTGCAGTACGGAGGACAGCGGGAGCACGACGAACAGTGTGAAGGGCCAACATTTATGGGTATGGTAAAGTCTAAAGAACGTGCCAAGGTCTTGGTCGGCCTTTTCACTACACCCGGAATCACCCGACGGGGGCGCTGCGCTCGTAACTGATGGCAACTTGCACAGCGATCTAGTTTCGTCGAGGTCACCATTCATGACGAGGGCGAGAGAATCTCGGGCTTTCTCAGATCAATATATTAATCTTTATCACTCAATAGCATTTCAATGGTTACAACTTGGCGGATATACCTTAACCTTAAAATAGGGTCACCGAGTCACGTTGATAAGATCTGACTCTCGTCCCCACTATAATGACCATGGCTAGAGCAGTCGAGGACCAAAAGGACGAAATCCTTGATTCAAAGATACAAGGGTACGCAGTCATTCATTCTCGATTATGTTTGCTGAATGAAAGGTCACCAGGGGTGCTATGGATGGCGACTTAGAGAGGTGAGCATGGACCGCTTTTGATCGATCCCGCCTAAACTTGCTTGTAAGATCCGAACAAGGCGATGGCCCGACGAAAAGTGCGCTAAAGAAGGCTGCAAAGGAAGCAGAGAAAGCAAAAAAGAAAGCCGAGAAGGCTGCAAAGGCGAAGGAGTTGGAACAGGCTCGAGCAGCTGCAGACGAGGTTTTTCCCCTTTCGCCCGGGCAAACATAATCTGAAATCCTACTGCAGGATTACGCGGCCGATAAATACGGCAAGCTCCCATTGCATCAGTCTCAATCGCGACCAGGTCGCAAGCGCACAGATATATCCACCTTGAGTGCTCAGAATCATGGCGAACATGTTTTCCTTAGATCCCGTATCCAAACCTCCCGCCTCCAAGGAAACAAGATGGTTTTCCTCAATTTACGCCAATCCACGAATTCTGTCCAGGCGTTAATGCAAGTCACCGAGGGTCAAGTTAGCAAACAGATGGTCAAGTGGGCTGGCTCACTGGCCGTCGAGAGTGTCGTCCTTGTCGAGGGTATGGTAAAAAAGAGTCCCGAGCCCATCAAGAGCGCGACAGTAGATGACATTGAGATCCACATCAGCGAGGCCAGTAATCTGCCATGATGGTTCACTGACGACAAAGCTGATCTACATCAAATCAGTTGTGGCTCATAGCAGGGATAGAGGCCAGACTACCGTTTTCCCTTGAGGATGCCAGCAGACCAGAAGCAGCCCCTGAGGTCGAAGGACAATTCAATAGAGTTTTACTTGACACTCGATTAAACAATCGTGTCTTTGACCTCCGAGCAAGTGCTTCATGACTCCCTTCGCTTTCCACCATTCTGACATGCACATAGACAGTGACCAATCAAGCGATTTTCAGGCTTCAACATGCTATCGGGGACTTGTTCCGTTCCTACCTGAATAGCAACGGATTTATCGAGATACACAGTCCCAAGCTTCAGGGTGCTGCGACGGAATCCGGTGCATCTGTCTTCAAGGTTGACTATTTTAAAGGTCTGCTTGCAACAGTTATTCATACTCGTCAGTTGACTCTGTGACAGGCAACGCGTACCTCGCACAATCACCCCAGCTAGCCAAACAGATGGCCATCGCAGCTGACTTTGAGCGGGTGTATGAGATCGGGCCCGTCTTTCGCGCCGAGGATTCCAACACACATCGTCATCTCACAGAGTTTGTCGGTTTGGATCTTGAGATGGTAATCGAGGAACATTACCACGAAGTCCGCGACATTCTCGACGGCATGTTCAAAGCGATATTCCGCGGTCTCAAGGAACAGTATGCTAAAGAGATCGCTACAGTGGAGAGACAGTTTGAAGCAGAAGAATTCAAATGGCGAGATGGCCCGGAGGGAACTCTGGTCTTCACATTCAAAGAGGCTGTCGACCTCCTTGTCGGGGACGGTGTGGATCGAGAAAAATTGGACGATATTAAGCGAGTTATTGATAATAAATGCCTTTGCGTTCTGAATAACTGTCTTGCAGCACGGAGAACGAGAAGAGACTTGGCCGAATTGTAAAAGCCAAGTACGACACAGACTACTTCATCATCGATAAGTTTCCCCTCGCCCTTCGTCCGTTCTACACCATGCCGGACCCAGTGGACCCTGTAAGTGATTTGATCGACTGACTGTCCTCTGCTGAAACCGCGTCAGACCCTTTCTAACTCGTATGACTTCTTCATGCGAGGCGAAGAGATTTTATCCGGCGCACAACGTGTCCACGACCCCGAATTCCTCTCACAGCAGATGCGCGCTAAAGGTGTTGACCCCGAGAGCATGAAAGGGTACCTAGAAGGTTTCCGAATTGGCTGTCCCCCCCACGGAGGGGGAGGAATTGGGCTAGAGCGTGTGCTGATGTTGTTCTTGAAGCTAAACAACATCAGGCGAGCATCTTTATTCCCTAGAGATCCCAAGCGACTTGAACCTTAAGCTTGGGCTGTCACTTGACCTATATTGCATAGCTGTCTGCCCTGCCATGCACTGTAAACCGTGTTTGATTCAACCTAGATTTACAGGATACACACAGATAAAGCTTGCACGAGCAGAGTTTTGTTACGTACTCCGAATCAAATGTTTGTACAAGTCCAAAAGCCAGAAAACATATATTATAATGGAAAGCGAAATACGACAAACATCATCACCCCCTTGACAAAAGTTACAAAGCTCCGTACTGTAACATAGTAGTCAGCAGAAAGCCAGAGACCTCAGCATTGATCACCGACCGTAAGCGCATCAGTATACGTTTATGTCATCGTCTTTCCCTCCTGACTCGGCGTCTCTCGGAACGCGCGCTTGACCCTTGGCCAATCGCACTAGCAGGTAAGGTGCCTCCCTCTAACGCAGCGGCGATAACGTCCGCAGGGAGATCAATATGAACACCTTCGGCGTAAGCGTACGCATCTAGTGGGGAATATGCTGGCGGATCTTGCCTCGAGAATGCGGGGTGGCTGGGTTGCAAGACATCGACTGCTTCATGAGGATGTGACGAGAACAATGCCCGTAAATGAATATCACGCTGACCAGGCGTGGGCGGATTCGGAGAGCGGGGCGAATCAGGTGGCGGATGTACCTGAATGATAGTTTCGGAATCTGTGTGTCGCATGGCGGCCAGGAAGTGAGTGAACGAATCCCGCCGTAGCCGAGGAACACTAAAGAGGCTGCTCGCACCTGCGGCACTTTCGCTCGCGGGCGATTGAGAACGCGAGGACAACGATGACGACGACGAAAAGTCCTCATCTTGCTGACCGTTATTCCCCTCTAGCGTAGGTGACGACGGGAGGTCGTGATTAGGAGGTGTATGGAATGGGAGATCAGTCGGTGACAAGTATCTGCAATCATTGGATGGTCCGGCACCATTTTCCTCCGATTCCTCGCTAATGGGAGTAATCGGCGGAGTTGAGGATGGCTGACGGCGGGAGGATAACGGAGTTGCCCTAAGTGGTGATGACGCAGAAGGAGCAGTAGATGACGGATTCTTTGGCCGTCGATGACGATGTGAACGGCGTGGTATACGAGGTGGAGATGAAGCGCCTGGAGCGCCTTGCTGTGTGAACGGGGCATCACCGGGACGAATGCCACCACCGACATCGAGCAAAATGCTACCCCGTTCACTGCCATAAGCAGGAGGCGGGGCAAGTGTTCCCACACTGGGAGCTAGACCCCACTTCTTGACGTTGGCCTCGATAAAGACGAAGCCAGCCTGACCAAGATTAACATGTACGCTGCACGGTCCATCGGCACCAATCGTGGGAAAGAGGTTGAAGCGGCTGAGGCCCACGAAGGCATCTTCTAGCTTGCGGCCATTGCGTGTGAAGAAGACTGTGCCTGTGCGTGGGCGATAGCCGACACCGAGTACGTCGCCCTCTTTCAGAACTGGACCAAAGGTGGACGCAGTAAAAGGGTAATTGTAACATTTATCACCATTGGAAAGATATGCGACGGAGTGACGGCTCACACCGGGTAAACGGAAGGGAGGATATGGTTTTGTGGCCAAACCAATGGCAACGGTGGTAGTTTCTGGGAGATCAAATAATTTGACCTCCCAGTAATAAACCTCGTTTAGCTTTGGAAGAGGTAGATTCGATTGAACGCATGAAGCAGATGCGGGATCGGGGAGGAACGTTATTTCAGTGCGAGCGTGAACAAGAAGTGAATTAATGGTTTCGTAGTCAGGTTCGAAGCACCAGGCGGAGACGCCCTTTTCCTGTATGGATAGAAATTGCGATAATGTGATATCAGTTGGTTCCGAGTTAGGAGGATACTGTAATTGATAATCTAAAAGTAAAGATGGGATGAATAGGTGGATTTGGATCTGTAGGGACGGAGAGAACGAACGGACCTTTGGCTCTTAGATACGACCTACGGACTAGGTCAGAGACGCTCTCGAGCCAGCGAGATTCGACGCCTTCAAAACCACCGTCGCCTTCATAGAGCTCTTCGCGCGTCATGTCGATGGGGCCATCGGAGTCTCTGAGGATGATACCACGGCGCCTGCGGATGAATATGATGGACACAAGGAAGAGAAGGAGTACGAAAAGGAAGGTGGAGAGCACGATGAGCAGGGGGAGAATGAAGAGAAGTGCATCGGGAGCGGGTGATTGTTCTGGTGATGAGCTGACGGAGAATGGGTAGGCGAGGTCGTCGTTGAGAGCGACGACGGGGATGGTCTCAGCGGTGGGGCTGGCCATGAGCAGACAGACGAGTGAAAGGGAACGACGCAGCGAGAACTGTGCACTGGTCACGAACCCAATCCCATTCTTCCATATATAGTAATAACACCCCCCCTTCTGTCGGGGTGGTCTTGCACGCCCTTGCCACCAACCTCCTCCTCGCTGTCCCCGACGATGAGCACGATAAACACTCCCGCACAGTCACCAAGAACGCCAAAGAGAAAACCATCTACACGAAGAGCTAGAGCTCCTTCACATCTCCCTCCAGTGCAGTCCCGGGAGTCCCACGATGCCGCCTTGTTTGCCATCCGCAACGTCCTCAAAGGACGCACTTGCTACGACGCATTTCCTGTCAGCTTCAGGCTGATCGTGCTCGATACAAAGCTAAACGTCAAGAAGGCTTTGCAATGCCTTCTTCTCAATGGTGTGCACCCCTTTGCATCCCCTGACCCACCCCCCGGTTCACCTCCCCTAGGCGTCGTGTCTGCCCCGCTCTGGAACAGCGAAAAGTCCAAGTTCGCAGGCATGCTCACTGTCCTAGACATCATCCACCTCATTCAATACTACTACGATAATCTAAATTACGAGGCAGCAGCCGCAGACGTCGAGACATTTCGATTGGAGTTGTTGCGAGGTGTGTCCTCCCCCCGATTCCCTCCGATGGACCACTTTTCGATGGTCTCTCGTCAGATATCGAGAAGAGCCTTGGTGTAGCAACGCCCCCGATGCTCAAGGAACATCCCAGCAGTACTCTTTACGATGCCGCCAAACTGCTCATTCAAACCCACGCTCGCCGCCTTCCTCTTCTCGACTATGATACCGAAACCGGTCACGAGTTAATCGTGTCTGTCTTGACACAATATCGTCTCCTTAAGTTCATTTCTATCAATGTACCCGATTCCTTTCATTTCACACCTTTGAGAGTCCCTCATCTTGTTTAACCAGTGTACCAGAGAAATACAACATCTCCACCTTTCCCTCCGCAAACTCAAGATCGGAACATATGTCTCCAAAGACCTTCCGTCAGAGGTATCAGCCGCATCTAATCCTTATTGGCCGATAGCTACCGCAACTCTGAATACTCCTGTTTTTGACGTCGTCCATATGTTCTCAGAACGGGCGATATCGGCCGTTCCAATCATTGATGACGATGGTGTAGTCGTCAATCTGTACGAGACTGTTGATGTTATCGTGCGTAACGGGGACAACGTCGAGGTCATATCTGACTCCTGTTTCAAAAGACACTTGTTCGGCTTGGAGCATACCAAGCACTTGACTTGACGATATCCGAAGCTCTTACCCAACGGTCTCCAGATTTTCCTGGAGTTGTCATCTGTACAGCCGGCGATTCCCTCGGTACACTACTTCAACTCATCAAGAAGCGTCGCGTCCACAGACTGGTGGTAGTCGAAGGGGAAGTAAGTCACTTGTCTACCTTTCCAATGTCCGAGTCGGTGACCTATTGCAGGAAGAAGAAAAGAAGGGTGGTAAGAAGGGGCGTTTACTTGGGATCATCACCCTCAGCGACGTGTTGCGATACGTTATTGGCGAGGTTGGAATTGGTGAGGCAGCGGAATCGACTGAAGAACCGCTGGCATCGTCCACAAGCAAGGCGTCGTCGCTCGAAGTCCCTTCTTCGTAATCCGTCTTTTAGCCAGCTTTTTCGTACTGTTTGCATGGTATTACCAGAGTCCTTGTGTAGATCACATGCAAACATACATTTTACATGCGCCTCGCTTGGCATCTTGTCCTCGACACAATATGACCGCTATTCAAGCCATTCACATCCGTAGCCTCGAGCAGCGACCGACTCCCAAGCCCCATACCGTCTACCGTATAGAGATACAAGCTCACGTCCGCTCATGGCAAATGTGGCATCGTTACTCCGAATTCGTCGAGCTGCACACTGAGCTCACCAAATCCACCGGTTCACCACCGCCCGCAGCACTCCCTCCCAAAAATTCGTTCTCTGTTCTCAAGGGACCTTTCAAGAACGAGGGTGTGCTCATCGAACAGCGCAGAGTTGGCCTTGAGACCTACCTGCGCGCCATTCTCAGCGCCAAGGAGGAGAAGTGGAGAGAAAGTTATGCCTTTCGTGACTTCCTCGGCGTTCCTGTAGGTAAACAAGGTTCGGCGCTCGAAAGCGGCAATAGCATCAAGTTCTCGTCTGCGTCGTGGCTCGATGAACATCTCGAGTTGCAGTCCCGCATCCGCGATGTGCGTGCGGACGTCAACAGGCGGGATACACTCTCCGATCGTGGAGACGTCAATGCTTCGCACACCGCCAACGTCCAGGCAAAGAAGAGGCTCGCCGAGATACTCTCTCGCGTGCGCACACTAACAGAGGGGTTGCAGGAGCTCGGCATGTCAGGCATGGCAGAGGGCGAGTTGCAGAGGAGGACAGATATGGTGGCACGCTTGCAGGACGACTGCGAGAAGCTGGGCAAGATGCTTACGGTCACGCGTCAGGTGTCTCGTGCAGGCATGCCTACCCCCTCACCCAGCTCGGGGTTCACAAGTGTTGTGTTGGCCTCGGAGTCGGATCGTGCAGCACTTCTTGGTGGCAGTAAACCGGTCACTCGTGTCTTTGGCGTGGCATCAAAAGTACCTCAAGAAACCGAGGTGACCCGTCCGCTGGATGATCACGGTGTACATCAGCTGCAAACGACGCAGCTAGAGCAGCAAGATGCTCAACTTTCACAACTGACCTCAATCCTTCAACGGCAACGGCACCTCGGCGAAGCAATCAACGCAGAGCTTCTCGTGCAGAATGAATTGTTGGATAATCTCAATAATGAAGTGGACCTCGTTGGGACTAAACTCTCGAGTGCGAAAAAACAACTAAATAGGCTTGGTTGATCATCTTGACGGTGGTGATTTTGATGATATGATAGTTGGTCCATACAAATACCATGATACCCAATATCCGGAAATGCGTCAGAATATCATCTATCGCAATGCTGTAACATATGTCTATGGTGAGTGATGTATGATGCAAAAGGCCGCGAATGCGAGTGACGCGTCAATCCTTTTTTGTCAAAAATTTACCTACACCCTACGCATGCCAGTGGTCAGTATGTAGGTTGGTCAAAAATGAATAATACATGCCTCGAAACACGCAATCATAATACCACAAGCAGGCGCAATCTTGGCTGTCCGTGGTAGAACTCCGGCGAACAAGGCGCTCGTGCCCTCCGTCCGCATTATGCGCAAACACAGGGGTATTGTGGCTGTTGCTCTCGTAGGAAGTGTTCCCGACATTAGCAATGCTTGTCGTCTGGTCTTTAAGACATCAAAGGGCGATGTCAGGAGGGATGCGGTTGTCCCACTGATGGCTCCGCTTGCGAATGCAACATATGTCCCGGTCTTTCCATGTGACTCGAAATACTGTTTCCAGGCTTCGTAACCAGCCCAGTATATGCCACTAAAGGGAACATCGCGCCAGAGAGTGGGACCAAGGCCACGCCAAAGAAAGAGGATTCCCTGTTGACGGACAACTGTGCGTATCGAACCGAGGACAGAAGAGAGGGTATGTGGTTGGTCGGGAGATTTGGGTGTGGACTGAAGATTGGTACGGACGAGCTCAAGCGGGGAGAGGAGGGAGGTGAGACAGGTGCGAGCAGTGATGCCAGCGAAAAGAGGGACCAAAGCAGACGATGGCATCAACGGTGGCAAGACATTCCGTAAGAGATGGTCGTATGTGAGCATGTACACGGTCGAAGAAGGGACGCCGATGAGTCTGTAAGACGAGATGGGGATTGAGAATCTCGCTGAGGAGCAGCGACTCACAAGGATGTTCCGGCACCTTTCCACAGCCCCCTTATTCCTTCGACCTTTACGACGTGTCGGACGGCATCCAAAAAACCACTGACGCGCTCCTTCCTGAGTACGCCGTGGTCATAGACACAGACCACTTCCTCTGCTGTAAAGGGGTGTGCAAGAGACGACATGTTGCGGACACAGGGGATATTTGATGGTTGGCAACACTTGGTGAACGCCGTGCGGAAGGGTTCCTTGGGCTGGGTCTGGAGACGAGTCTTGACGACGTCGAAGGGGGTCACTGTTGAGGGAGAGTGAGCGAGGTTGGGAAGGGGGAAGAGAGCGTACTTGTGAGAGCGGTCATCGTAGAGCCCGTTGCGGCGGCGACGAGTTTTGCATGGAAGAGGTCCATCGACGCTGACGACGATGACGAAGACGGACGGAGACGATGACGGAGACGGAAGGGGAGACGGCGGACGGCACCGGCGCCGAATGCGGAGGAATCCCGGGTACGGCAAAATCCGGAAGCAAATGGAAAAAGCAAAGGAGAGATTAGTCTCATCGAAAAGCAAAAATGTCACCAACCCTCCCCGTCCCCTCCCAACAAGCCAGTAGGGCTGCGCTTACCGCAGCCCTGACAGAGAACACAGAGGCAGAGCCTGGCGAAATTCAGGAAATAGATATGCAAGCGCAGGCAGAGGGTATCCGCACCGTCTTCAGCGATCCCACCAACTTTAATGTCAAGGTGTGTCTTTCTCGTCGTGCCACTCCCACCACTCACCCCTCGCGACGTCAGCATCCCCTCTACTCACCATGGACACTTTGGTTCGACTCTCCCGCCACAAAGGGTCGAAACCTCCCGCAGACACCCGTCACCTCTTTCCCCCAGACTCCCATACCTCAGACCCCCAGTGCAGCAGCAGCACAAGGTTGGATGGAGGACATTAAACGTGTGATCAGTTTCGCCAGTGTGGAAGAGTTTTGGGGGTAAGCACCCTCCGTCAATTGGGCCCACGCGCAATCTCTCATCCTCCTATAGTCTCTACAATCACATCGTCCCCCCCTCACAACTTCCTCAAAAAGCCAATTACTATCTCTTCAAGGCATGTATCACCATATCCGATGCCTCAGAAACACTGATCACGTTTTCACAGGAGGGCATCATTCCTGCATGGGAGGACGAGGCGAACAAAAATGGTGGCAAGTGGAGCATACAATTGCCCAAAGAAAAAAATCGCAATAATGTTGACAAGATGTGGCTTTACACAGTACATGCCTTTTCCGTCCTTCCCGTCGCGTCTACTGATCGTCCTAACTACTCCAGATGCTTGCTGCGATTGGCGAAACATTCGACCCTTACCTAACCAGTGGCGAATCGCCCGAGCCCAATCCACAATCTCTCATCACCGGTGTCATTGTCTCGACTCGGCCGCAGTTCTATCGATTATCGATTTGGACACGACTGGCTCCCACGGGAGAAGACGACAAACTACGGGAGCGGATTGAAACCATTGGCCGCCACTTCAAAATAAGCGTGCTCGGGTATACCGAATCGCAAAAGTTGGCTGGCCCACTTGCGACTGAGGTGGAGTTTCTGTCCCACAAAGACTCGGAGAAGAAAGGCAAAGCGGCGAAGAAGATTGTTGTTTGAGTATCCGCTTGTGTTCATACGACGCGTAAACGAGACATTTCACGCCGGACTGATTTATCCATTTTTTACGAAGAGTAGTGGGCGAATATGCGAGTCATCGATTGTTCTTGGGCAGCTGCTTGGTGACTCTTTAATGATATATCGTTATATTTTTGTCTTTCTCTCCCTGACAGGTATCCGGTGAACATATGCTCCTGTCGTGAGCTGTGTCCTAGTTGGACTGCGGGGTACTTGGGCGCAGCAGATATACTGCGTGTATCACACAGCCACCCGTCATTGAGCTTAAAAGCCCTTGACAACATACACCTCGAGCTCCAACACTCTTGTCGACGACATCTTACACCCAAAATGTCTGTCTCGGGTTTCTTCTCGTCAATCGCCGACAAAGCACAGAATGCTATCAATCAGACCCCTCTAGCAGGACATATCCCCGGTACCAGCCCAACCGGTGATTCCCCCACCGGAGTGCAGGGTGGGCATCGTTCTCTCGCCTTCGAATCACTGCAGCACCAGATTCGCAACCTTGGCCAGCAGTACACCTCAACCACACCCATTCAGCGTATCATAACCCTCGAGAAGGGTGTCGCCCTCGACTTTGATGCACTTGCCAGAGACGGTAAAACCCAAAGCAAGGAACTGTACACATGGGGACAGGATCAGGACCCCGATTTGACGGATGGTGAGGAATCTTGTTCCATATCACTGATTTATCCCAAACGTGGCTGATCGTTGCCCCTGTCGGCTTATCGCAGTGACGGATCGACTTGCATTTCTGAATTTCGTCCATGGTTCCTTGTCTAGGTCCTTGGCCGTCAAACTGGACAATGCTAGGTCTTCCCTGAAGGCACTACGCGATGCCGAAGTTGCCATTACACCGAAACGCAACATCCGCGCCGGATTGCGCACTCAGATCGCGCGCATTGAGCATAATCCAGACAAAGGTGGAGAACGTCGCCTCGCAGAGCTGAAAGAACAGCTTTCGTGCGCGGAAAGAAATGACGAGCAACTCGAGAAGGAGATCGAATTGTTGAAACGCAAGGCCATTCGAGAAAGCGAGCAGAAAAAGTGGGAGGCCATTCGAGAGGTAATGTATCTGAGCAAGATCCCATCACTGGTTCCTCATTCCTATATAGTACGGAGAGAAATTAGTTCTCCTCTCGCAAGCCTCGAATCCCATCATTGGGGCCTTGCCTACCCTGCCCCCCTCCACTACGAATCCGTACACTGGTGCCGAGGTCACCGCTACTGCTCGTGCATCTCTTCAGCATGCACTGGACAACTACAAATCAGGATTGGTCAATCTAAATTTACGCATCGGAGGCGATCTTTCACGATCAGACACCCGTTCGTTTGGCGAGAGCCATGCTTCGGAACTGAGCAGTTTAGCATCCCCCACAGCTGGACAAGACTCACACCCAGGTCTTTCCCTGACTCCACCGATTCCCGATCCTACCTCAACTGAGAAAGAAGATCACAGTGTTCACCCTTCCACACCGCCTGTTGTTGCTCCGACGGACGATGTCCCAGCTACCGGTTCCGGAAGAGCTACCGAGTTACCCTTGGAGGACTCGTACGGTACAGCTCCCTCCAGGACCGAGAGTGCTGAAGAAGAGAAGCAGCGTCTCGAACGAGAGGAAAGGGAGCGCGTACTGGCAGCCAGGAATGAAGTAGAAAAAGAAGGCGTCGTTAGCTCAGAGTCTGCAGAAGAGGAGAAGAAACGCCTGGAGAGGGAAGAGAGGGAACGTGTGCTTGCAGCTGGAATTAATACATGCGAAAACACGGCGGAGAGGGATGGAGACGAACTTCCACCTTACCAGGACTTGGACGCGTAAGACGAGGTCGATACAAATCGTTGAGGTGGTGTTTCTGTACTATGACAGTCTTTACCTTTTTTGGAACCCTAGCAAATGCGATGTGACAATATTGGTTGGCTCGTATATCCATCTCTTCCACAACGCAATGGACAAGGCTGATCTCGAAACTTATCAAGTACAGCTCTCTCAGGTTGAACTTGCACTCCAATCCGATCCTGACAATGCAGAGCTTTCCTCTCTTCAATCAGAACTCGGGGAACTCATCTCTCTCGCCCAAGAAGCCATCGCACAAGCAGAGGCGGCCTCCTCTTCTCGTGTAGGCCCATCGCGAAAATCAATTTCGTCGACGCCCGCCTTCTCGTGGGCGGCTGGCAACGAATGCCTGGCCAAGTATTCGGGAGATGGTAGTTTTTACGCTGCTCGCATAACTAGTGTTGGTGGTTCAGCAGAGAATCCCGTTTACAGCATCATGTTCCGAGGCTACAATACCACTGAACTGGTAAAAGGCTCGGAAATCAAGCCACTACCGCCCAACTATCAAGAAAAGATGCCTGCTGTGTCGAACAAGCGGAAGTTGACGAAAGTGGAAGAGGATGAGAGAGAACGGAAGAAGAAAAAGAATGAGAAGAAATTAGAGGCGAAAGCAGCTAAAGCCAAAGAACAGCTTGCCAAGCAAGCGGTGTGGCAAAAGTTTGCCAAAAAGTCTGAGAAGAAGGGCGTGCATATTGCTGGGGTGGCGGGAACGAGCATATTCAAGACGCCTGATAACCCACTAGGCAAAGGTGGGTGTCATTGCCATAATCTGACGGGAAATAAGCCTGGACTCATACGTGGCATCAACGTCAGTTGGGGTGACAGGGAGCGGAAAGGGAATGACGGAAGTGAAGCTGTTGGGCAAACACAAATTTGCGCCGACGGACGACTCTAATCAGTGAAGATGGCGATTATTGCAAGGGTATTTCTGATAATATTGCTGTTCGCGTCGACATGCTCACGTGTATGGTATCTAGGGGAACACTTTGGTCGCTACTCTCTATATGTATTAAATGCCGCATTGATGGTTCTGTATCCTTGTGATCCATGGGTGATGCGTTGCAAGGACGCTGTCCGTCACACGTCAAAGAAAGCCGGCGAGTGCGAAACCATACGTGATCCTTTTACTTTGTTGTCTGAACCAAGCTCACGCGGGACTGGATGTGTATAGAGCGTGGCGCATGGATTCGCCAGTCACGTTTCGAATTCAAGGTTGGTTAGATGATGATGAACATTACGTCAGACAAGTCATTCAACGACTGCTCGCAGACATGTCAATTATTCGTTGGATCGAAATCAAAAGGTGCGGAAGATCTGCAAAGGCACGATGAATCTATGAATCTCGCTTGCTTCCATAACGTCTGTCAATCTTGACGAGCATTCAGGTCTGTGGATCTCTGCCAGCCATACAAAGACGGCGTCTAGGAGGAGCATCCGAGCGAGCTATCACCGCGGCCGATCTCAAAATCGCACAGGTGCTCCGAGGAGAATCGTCGTTTGTGCGTCAGAGATTAACATCCACGATTCAATCTATCCGCGATGCATGTCTCGACGTGCGTTTTCAGCACTTGACCGCACCCGACGAGGTCATATTGCTCGCCTCAAGTTGACTTGCAATTACCGGTCATGACGGCTCCCCCTCCTCCCCTCGGAATGAGCTTCCGGCGGACTGTTGGCTGAATGCGTTCGACTTGCCGGTATGGTTATCGCCCGACACAAGGGTGGCGTTCTCCGGTCACCAAGCGCCTTTGATGCGGACGGACAGATTTTGGTAAGAGAATGTTGTCCTAAAAATGTGCGTTGGCTTCGCGCGATTTATTGCTCTAGCACATGGTGGTAGCGTCAAGACTGTTGGGCGGTGGCATCGTCGCTCGGGTGATTGGCGAGCTGTAGTTGTTGCCAATAGTGCAAAGACTGTACGACTATGGCTAGTGCCGGTGGGACCAGAAGACAGGGAGGGAGGAGGATTTACCCGTTTATGGGCTGACATCTGTTCCTTCCATCTCCGATCTGCTTCTTTGCTTCGACTACTCATGGGTGACATGGGATGAGTGGCAGTGGATGGTTTGTCGCCTTCCCGGCGGCACATGGACACATTCATTGCGGTGATGGGTTTCCCAAGAGACACGATTCACACGTTTTTACGTCTCAGTCCACCTGGCCATGTGACCGAAGCTTCAAGCTTGCAAGGTTGATATTGCGATCCTCGTTGCTACGGCAAGTCATGTGATAGGGCAACGACGATCATCTAAATAGAGCATAACACACAGTCCAAACGAGGATATCTATCTACACGGGGCGAGGGAGATGTGATTGCAAAGTGTACGAGTCACGGGGCAGGGAAGAGAAAGCGCTGTGTCGCTAGGTCTGTCGAGGTGTCCGGGCTTCCATCTACCGAGCAAGGGCTCGCAGAAGCTGTCGTGTCGTCGGGTGGGAGCGACGACACGGGATCGAAAACGGTCAAGGCGGGATTATAGCCCGAGTTTCTCGACATGCCAGGGACGTCAACCGAATGGCGTCTGAGGGGAAGGCCTGCACTATGGGCAGTGACGACCTGGTCTGATAAATCAAGAAACTAGGACAAGGGCGATCAGAACGCACGGTGAGCGTATCCGGGAATGGATTGGCCTACCACTTGTTCCTCGACAAGAGTGCCTTCGTGGAGGGTCTTGTTTGTGTTTTGCATGTGGACGAGGAGGGTGCGTATGCTGCGAGAAGATAGGCCGCGGTATGTGGATACACGTTCGAGCGCAAGTGGAGCGGTCTGGACGAGTCGGAGTTGCTCGTGAAGGTAGAGGACGTATTGCTCCAGACATTCTAGATAGTGGCGTTTTTTCTCGTGAGACGAGATGGTGTCACTGACATGGTGTAAGAGGAGCATGAACAGGGAAGGGATGTACATACGGATCGGTGGGGGCGAAGCCGATTTCTTCCGCTATTGCGCGCTGTCGTGCCTTGCGTTGGCTCTCCGTCTTTGTGACGGCGTTGCTGAGAGGGCCGGGGTCGGGTGAGTGCTGTCTGCTTGAGTGGGGAGGGGGAGGGGAGGGGATATATGGACGAGAATCGATGACATGGCTTATATTTGAGAGTAGTTCCGAGGGGGTGGGGAAGAGCTGCTGAGAGTAGTCGAGATCTGTGCGGCGAGTGGGGAAGGAGAGAGGGAGAAAGGAAGTGTCTTGATAGGGATAGTTGAGGGCGGGGTCGTATGGATCGACCATCGCATCGACGAGATCGGTGTTGAAATTGTACGCGGGCAACATGAAGAGAGAATCAGCGCGAGGCGGGTTTTAAAGAGCATGACGAGCACGTCGTGTGCACCCTCGTCGCAAGTCACTGGCGGTATCCGAGGAGCACATTCACGAGCGGGAAAGTAGATTTCCGAATCGGGTGAGAGGGCCAGATGGGTCCGCTGTGTCACGCATCTGTCGCGGAGTTGTAATTAAATTCCGATCCCAACGCGATCAATCTCTGCATCGGGCGCTCGCAATTCCCTCCTCGGCGATCGCGATACCCCTATTCGCTCCCGATGCCGACGATCTCACCCCGGGGGACTCTCCTCTTGGGATATTTAACCCAGTCCACTTCCGATCCACTGCAGCGATGACCCAGCAGTACTATCCCCTCGATTTTGGTCCCTACTCGACGGCCCTCGTCTCTTCATTTCCAGACGACGGCATATCCTTTGCACCTGACCACCAACTACCCACACGCGACTCTTCCCGCTCCTCTAACAGAATCACCATCGCTCATCCTTATGCCCGTCTTTACGCAAAAAAAGACGGATCGAAGCGTCGAAAAATATGGAATCATGTCCTCGAGAAACAACTCTTCTCCCCACAAGAACTGTCCGCACATATCTCCATTTTATCCATCGTTTATTCACACCCTTGTCAGATCTACCATGGGTGCCCCACACAGGCGCACAATATACATCGCCTCCCTCGAAGCCCATATCGACCGCCTCCATAATCAATTGCTCACCATTGGTCTATATCCAATTCCGTTCGAACGCCTTGAACCATACCGTGGCCTCAACTCAAAGACCGCAAAGGTACCTCGTTTCTCACTCTCTTCTCCTTCCCACTCATGTCTCCCAGAGTATGGTCGCTGGCTTGCAGCATGACGCGACCCATTTAAAGCTGAGGCTCTTGGAGCTCGAGCGTTCGGTCAGTACTCCGTCGTCTACTTATTCGCCGCTGACCACCCAACAGAACACCAATCTCCGCAAGCTCCTCGGCACTCACAATCCATCCAAGTCGTCGCTCGCTCATCCATCCGCCCCCTCGACCATGGCTCTCGAGGCCGACGTACGCAGACACTCTGTCGACGTCTCAGGAATGGGCATGGGCGTTCATGCTAGTCACAATAATCACTTTCATCGTTCCTGACTACGATACGACCGACAACTTAGCCTACTCCGTATAGTAATCATACCGTATTCCCTGTACTCGTCTCGTTGCCACGGTCTTGCTCTTGTCGTAAACGATTCTCAGTCCCAAATCCCACCCCTGTCCAACCTCACTCGCTCGTCTTGCTTGGCTTTGCTCCCTTGCCCACGTCCCACTCGCTCAGCACCACGCTTGCTGTGAAATTTCTTTTGCTCTCGCCGACGTTTCGCCAAATCACTCGCAACCCTCTCCCTAACCTCCACACCTCGCAGCTTGAGTGCCGCCGTCATCTTCGCGAGCGCATCAGGGGTGGGTGATCGTGAACGCGGCGGCGAACGGGACAACTGAGAATGTGCCGTAGACGGTCGAGATGCTCGCTCGTTTTCTCCTTGGAGATCATCTGTACATCTTGACCCTGGCCCATCCTCCACCGCCGCACGTCCGTTTTCGAATTGCATATTTTCGAGCTCGTCACCAGGGTCCCTCTTGGCCGGCCCTACATCCTCTCCGATTTCCCCCCCGTCTTCCTCTCTTTCCCCTGGTTCCCCTGCCGCTGAGCCCTCATCTCCGTCCTCTTCCTCACTTTCCATGACCTCACCTTCCACCTCTCCCGTATCAACTTCTTCTTCTTCTTCGGAATCTGTATCCTCATCATTTTCTCTGTATTCTTCCCCCGTCACAGTTTCCATGTACTCCAGACGTAATCAGACGGTACTGAACGAAGCAGGCAAAGCATAAGAAGCCTACCTCCTCCAGAACTTTCTGATCCTTTTTCGTAAATCCGCTCGCTGCAACCGCGACATCCAATCGAAAGCCCCCACCCTCTTTATCGTCACCGCGTTTGATCGCGTTGAATCGAGGATACAATACACTCTCATATTTGAACCGTCGCTTGAAGAATTTCCGGATACATTCCACATCTCGGTTGAAATACCTAGTTTACGCCATCGTTGATCATCTTGCCGGCGATCGCCAAGACACGCGGGCTTACCATTCCGCATTCTCGTGCGAGGTACTTACCATCTGCGGGAAATCAATAACCACAGGCTCTCCACTTTCTCGGCGGATGAGAATATTAAACTCGTTATAGTCGCCATGGATCAGCCCCGCCCGCGCAAAACGAACGATGATGTCCATCAATGTCGAATATAATTTCCCAGGTGATGGAACATCAGAAATCTGCCGCCTGCACAATACATCGTATCGAATTCAGGGATGGTGAGAATATTGACTTACAGTGGATATGCATCAATAGCCTCCATGAGGATGCAGTGCCGTGCTTGATCGATGGGTCGTGGGACGGGAAATTGGTGTTCGTAGAGAATCTATAACGTTCGCTCGCGAAGCCACAACGGGCATATTGCTCGCACTCACCTTCATAAATGCCCATTCCTTTTGTGCAGCAAGGCGGGACATGTACATCCACGATGCAGATTTACGCTTACCCAGGTAGTCTCGCTTTTCCTTGATGGCACGAAACGATATGCGACCGAGGCTGGTAAAGTTTTGTCTAGTCGTACATGACCCACATCGCGAATAAGCACTGACCGGTGCAATTTCAACACCATCTCGTTGCCCTCTCCATCAGCCACGATGTACACGTCTATCGAATGGCACGTGAGCAATAGCAAGGCGACTATGTAAACACACTTACCAGCTTCCTTTCCAACACCGATCTGATTTCCAACCGAATACAGAGAGTCCCGTTTTGAGAGGGCGCGCATCGCCAAGTAGTCGTACCCCCCATAAGTTAACCGATACCCATCGTCTGTATCAGGTCAGCCACGTCCCTTCGGGATCATTAAGGACTCGTGGGCTAACATTTTGAATTTTGGACCCGGGCGACCAAGTTACGTTTAGCAAGGGAGCCCACGATTTTGTTGACACCTCCATTACGCAGACCAGAGATCTGCACAACGAGCGTGGTCGGCACGACTTGATGATTCTTGGATCCGATTTCGACCTTGGGTTTATAATAGTGCAGCAAGTGTGAGACAACCGAGTGAGATGTTTCATACCGCAGTTAATACTCTGAATTCATCCGAAGTGATATACCTCAGATCGGTTGCGTCAAGCTTCATCAGAGGCGGACAGTAAGAACGCGTGGGATCAAATTGCCAGATTCATAGGCAATGCATGTCCACTGGTAAGTAGTTCGTCCAACACAATGCCCTGGAGTGCTGCCACTCGCAGAGCCAACAAGGTTTTCCGTTTTATGCCTCATTTGTTGTCGAGTGCACTGATTCATAGGCTACCTCAGGTGATCTTGCCGTCTCTATTTCTCCAGCGCGCGCCATATGTGGCAGGAAGTGAGTTGTCCCCCCTCCTTGGTCTCGCGTCGTGTTCCACAATGCCTCTCAGCTTTTCATTCGCTGTCAAGACGACATCCGAGATAAGCGATGATCAACGTAACCAGATCTGGCGAATATTCGAGGAGAACATGTATGAACTGTAAGTCTTGCTGAGAACCGTTGCTCCTGTTCGTTGTGCCAACATCGTCTCAGGTATTGTGGCTCTTCGTTTGGCTGGAATCCTCTGAAAAAAAGGAAAGAAATGTTTAATCCGCAGAGTCGATTCGTCATTGCATACGATTTCTTGGACTCAACAAACAATCCTGTCGGCTCAGGTGTTACTGCCTATTCCATATTTCGTTTTGAGAGGGAGGACCGTCAAAACGTGGTCTACTGGTAGGTTCCTGACTTTATTCGATGTAGGTTAGTCAGTCTGACGTCGTATACGAGTTATGAACTCCAGGTGTCAAAGGATTCTAGACGGTTTGGCCTTGGGAGGTTGTTGATCGAAATGATCTCTGATATCGGCGCGCAATGGGACATGACAAAAGTTATGCTTACTGTTTTCAAAGGTTGTCCAAGCTTCATTCGACCCACGACGTTGCTCATGTACACGTAGCAAACCACACGGCAATGCTATTCTACAAGGCGACAGGGTGCGCTGCTTGTGTTTACTGGTAACAGACTGGACTGACAGGAAATGCAGATTCACCATAGACGAAATGTCGCCAGATTTTTGCAAGGACTCGGAAGGCGGGGTAGAAGATGTAGAAGATGAATGCGATTACTCCATCTTGTCTAGATGTATTTCATGACCATTAATAGTACCCTACCCTGTTTACATTTGTTTACCTGATCATTTCCTCGCCGAACGCGTCCGCAACAAGAAGCACAACTAGCACCACTCATGCCACCATCTTTGCGAGCAGTCACTGTAATACCTCGACACGCTCTTGGTCGCCGCTATGCATCGCACGGTGCACCACATTACAACGAGCCCACTGGTTGGCTGTTTGGCGAAAAGGTAATTCGTCTCCACACCATGTAACTCGACGACTCAACACCCGCACACGTCCCAGCCACTACCACCAGGCCAGAAGCGCGTGAAAGAGGAATGGGAAAACATCTGGTACTTTGGGATGTTCGGATCGATGGCTTTGGCTGCAGTATTGCTATACTACAAGCCCGATACGAGGTATGCGCCATTGCTTTCCTCCACACGCATATTGACCGATTCTGTCTAGCATACAAACATGGGCGCTGAAAGAGGCAAAACAGAGAATGGAGGCTCGCGGGGAGAAGTACAAATATGACTCGTCTTCATAGACTTCAAGGCACCCTTGTGCTCTCAGTAACATTCTTCACATGGAACTGTAGAGGACCAAGGGAGGATACAGTGCTATCTGCCTATCCGACAGACTCGGTGGCTGCACCATCGTAATTATTTTTGTGTAAGAATTAGTCAACAGCTATACTCACAACACAGGTTCGCTGTCCTCAAGTGCACCGCCATCCTACGGGTGTTCGTGAATTGAAAAACGTGTAACAAGGTTCATTTGAGACATACCTTCCGAAGCTGGCAAAGCCGACTTTCTGTTGCACGACGCCCAGAACAGTAATTTACATTTATTGTCTAGAGAATAGTTCGGGTTCACTGTCTCGGCGAACTTGTGTCCGCTTCCAAGAGGTCAAGGAATCTGCCTGAGCAATGACTCGGAGGTGTGTGAGATCATTTCTCGTACTTCCGTACACTCTGGCTTGCACATAACGGCAGGACTTGTGCCACAAATAGTGGGATGTCTTTCATCAGCCCAAACGAGTGGGTAATACCACAACAGACATGGTGTATAAATGTCTATTGATAGGCAATATTAATGCTAAGGGGATGTTGAAAGAATAATGTGCGACTGCATGACAGATAGAAGAAAATTATGCAACATTTCATATATCCATCTTTTAAGCGTATTCCAAGACCTTGGTGATAATGCCGGTACCAACTAAACATATTAAATTAAAGTCAGTTCTCGGTGGCATGCACGCGATACTCACTCGTCTTGTTGCCCTCACGAAGCGTGAATCTTTAAAAGTATTGCAATCAGAACCACCGTGCGACGCCAGAATTTTAAAACATACCGAGAACCAACTTCTGCGGCAACGTCCGTTTGGAGAGAACAAACCATCTCTACATTGTCGCCGGGCATAACCTGACGTACAAGTCAAGATAACGCTTGCCAGGCTGCATCACAACTCACCATTTTGTCCTCCGCGTCCGGAGTGTCAGGTGGGAAGGTCAATGATGTCGTGATGTCAGCAGTTCGAAGGAAGAGTTGTGGGCGGTAGTTGGCTATGAACGGTGTGTAGCGTCCACCTGGAATGTGTCAGTATAATGAGATGCAAATGCTGACACGACAAACCTTCGTCTTTGGTGAGGATATAAAGTTGGGCTTGGAACTGCTTGACCCCTTTGATCGAACCGGGGATGGCAATGATTTGACCGCGTTTGAGCTGTTCTCGCTTGACACCACGAAGTAGAACTCCCATGTTGTCCCCGGCTTCACCCTGTCAACAGTGATTATGGGCCACTCGACTTAGCCAGGGAACAAGGAATGCTTACTCTATCCAGTTCCTTGTGGAACATTTCTGTTGGGGTAGAAGTGAGTATGTTGAGAAGGAAGGCGAAAGCGTGCTAACCGATGCCAGTCAAAGTCGTCTTGAGTGATGAACCAAGGCCAAGAACCTCGACTTCCTCACCCTTTGTGATCACGCCACGCTCGGCCTGACGAGGGGTGAATGAACAAACCACACGTTATGGATAGATTTTACTCACACGACCGGTAGCCACGGTACCACGACCGGGAATAGAAAAGACATCCTCGACAGGCATGAGGAAAGGTTTTTCGAGGTCACCTTTGCAAGATGTTCAAGCTTATTCCAAGATGCAAAAGAAAAACATACGAGGGGGAACATCGAGCCAACGGTCACAAGCTTGTACGAGATCAATGATTTTGTTTTTGCCAATCTCATCGTCCCGACCCTCGAGAGCAGCCAAAGCTGAACCCATGACGATAGGGGTATTTTCGCCATCAAAGTTGTATGTCGAGAGGAGGTCGCGCATCTCCATATCGACCAGCTCAAGCATTTCGGCGTCAGGAACCATGTCAACCTTGTTGATGAAGACGACGAGTTTTTTAATGCCTACTTGGCGAGCAAGGAGAAGATGTTCGCGAGTTTGAGGCATTTGACCGTCGGTGGCTGAGACGACAATGATCCCACCGTCCATCTGTGCGGCACCGGTGATCATGTTCTTGATGTCTAAGAGGAGGGATGAGTGGAAGGGGGGTAGGGGATAAGGAAAACGGACAGTCGGCGTGACCAGGACAGTCGACGTGTGCATAGTGACGTGCATCGGACTCGTATTCTACATGGGCGGAATTGATGGTGATACCACGGGCTTTTTCCTCTGGGGCCTTGTCGATCTGAGAGTAGTCGGTGAACTTGGCAGAACCCTTGTCTGCGAGAACTTTGGTGATGGCAGCAGTGAGGGTTGTCTTTCCATGGTCGACATGACCTGTGAACGCGTCAAGGCGCGTCGGGTTGAAGCAAGGGAGAGAATACCAATGGTGCCAATGTTCATGTGAGGCTTAGAACGGGAAAATTTCGTGGCCACGTCAGCATAGCGACGTCTGTGGGCTGACGGGGTGTAAGAAGGGGAAAACAAGGAGAAGGAACAAGTTACCAAACGGGAATGACGGTACGGATGATGGCGGAGAGGGCCTCCATGTCATCGACCGGCAACGCGCGGAGGCTGTCAAGGGTGTGGGGGGAGCGAAGAAGGGAGAGGAGGAGAAGAGACGAACCTGATGGACGTGCGAGGACCGCTCTGTGTGCTACCAGACGAAACATGGGAGGAGGAGAAGAGGCGCGAAAGCGGAGTGTGAATTAAACATGGACAGACACGAACTCTTGAAAAACGCGGTCGCGTTCTTGTCAGACCCAAACGCAAGTCTCGTTCCACTCACTTTTCCTGTCTAGCTCACCTCCAAATAGACTCAGAATACGACGTTACAGCAACGCATCCAATTCCTCGAAGCAAAGGGCCTCTCTTCAAATGACATTGACCACGCGCTCAGACTCGCCACTCAGCCATTCCCCGCCAACCACCACCATCGGGACTGGCGCGACCATTTCGTGCGTCTTCTCTTCCCAGTATCACCACTCGCCTCACCCCTTCTAGATCATTGCCGTCCTGGCAGGCACCGTAGCGTACGGCGCTGTCGCTCTGTTCAACAAGTACCTGCTGCCCCACCTGAAACCACCGTCGGCTACCGCCTACGAGCAGGACCGCGACGCCCTCACCGCTCAGTTCGATGCCGCAGAGGCTCTCCTAAAGGAAATGCAAGCAGAGACCGCTTCCGTGCGCGCAGCAGTCGACGAACAACGACAGCGCGTCGACAAGGCCACTGGGGACGTTCAGGAGGTCGTCGCCGAAATGCGCCAAGCAGAGTCAAAGACGAGGGATGAAATGCGGGAAATCCGCGACGAGATCGAGAACATCCGAGACATGCTACCCAAGGTATTCCCCTTCCGAACTCTTCTCCTCTCTCCTCTGAACGGCACCTTGTTCAAGATGATCGACAAGAACAAGGAATCTCAGAAACAGTCACTCGCAGAGCTCCAACAAGAGCTCAAATCTCTCAAGGCCCTTTTACTCAGTCGTGGTCCGAGTACCCTTTCAAGTTCTCCCTCATCCCCACTACCAGCCTCCACTGGCAGACCATCCATACCCTCATGGCAGCTTGCAAACTCTGCCTCCCCACTAGTCTCGTCAGACCTCCCGAGAGGAGGTTCCCCGATTCCCTCAAACGGAAAGGGAAAACAAGTAGAGTTGGAAGAAACTTCGTAATCTATCTGCTGTGTACTTTTTACTTGATTTGAATGTGATGGTAGTACTAGCGCCAAGCGTCCAAGTACTAAAAGTCGTGACGTACCTACTACCGCCTTGTCTCCCAACCCCGAATGTTCTCCCAATTCCGCCAGGCGGTAGAAAGTCTCGCGCAGCCCCTCCAGTCTCAAGATAATCCTCCGTCCGCTGATGGTGCTAGGAGTCAGTCTCCGGACCCCTTGCGCCAGTCTTCAGCACACTTGGCCGAAACTGCTCTCGTAAACCTCCGCAAGTCAATTGCGGCCCAACGGATCGCCAGTCCTGCTCCAGCTCAACAGAACACGCCAAGGCCCCGGTCTGCCAGCCCCGGTCCTTCGTCTGCAACGAAGAGCACAAGCGATTCTGGCCTGCGCAAGTCAACTCTGGAAGACCGATTGCGTGCTTCCTTTGCCGCGTCTGAATCTTCAACAGGTAGCACTTCAAACCCATCGACAGCTACCCCCCATACCGTTCCTGTTACCCAGCATCCACTTTCACCTACTTTGACGCCAGTACCAGATTCCCCAAGAAGTACTACTCTCTCCCCTGGCCACCCTGTCCAGGCCGAAGAACGTGGACACTCTGATAATGCTTTGGCTCCTCCACTAGAATTAAATGGTGCTACGCCACCTGCTGATCTCCAGCCTGACCCCGCTAGCTCGACTGCCGACTCGACGGATGCTTTACACACAGACTCTACCACCGATTCTTGCGTGGATGTAACACTGACACGACCAGCACCACAGGTAACGAACGCGGTGCTCCAACACCCTCCGATGCAACAATCTACCCAAGCTTCCGAGGTTACTGACGCGGATCCCGGGCCTTCTGGAGAAGACTCAGAAGAGAGTGTCGAAGCAAAGCCTGAACCTACGATATCCGTCGATGACTCAAAGGATGCAGATGTAGATACACTTCGAGAACGTCTCAAACTGGTGGAGAAACGATTTGCAGGCAAGTCACATATCTTGCAAATTTGGGTTAGCATGAACATTAAGTGCGCCAGACATATCCACTTCGTTCATGAAACTTCAAGTTGAAAGACGCGATATAGATGGTGTTATCAGTGAACTGACTCCGTTAGATGGATCCAAGGATGTCGCAGCCTTGCGCGAGTATCTTATCAATGTCAACATGAAGATCGAGGCAAGTGCGGATGTCCCACTAGCATGGACCTGGTCATCATTATTTCCTCAGCTCAGCCAAGATGAATCACTGCGACTCAATGGAAAGCTCACGCGTACGCCCGTTATCCTTTGCTCCCCATCGTTTCTCAAAGAAAATGTCACCCACAGGGCAGGAAGAACGATTAGAGGAACTTCGGGACACCCAGCGACTGGAGACTGCTCTTCAGTCGGATCAAATTGAAAAACTGCGACGACAATTGAGCGAGGCTGAAGCCCTCATCACTGCATCCCAATCCGCAGCCTCGCAAACGCAAGAGGACAGTGCTAAGCGAGATTCTGATATCGAACACCTGCGTACCGAAGTCTCCAAGGCGAACGAAATTGCCAAAGAAGAGGAGGAGAAGAGAGTCAAGGCCATAAGTTTACTCAAAACAGTGAGGCAGAAATTGGTAAAGGCAGAGAAGGAGAGGGACGATGCGTTGCGAGAGCTGAATGAGACGAGAGACAGGAACTTGGAGGAGAAGGAGAAGGATCGCGCTGAACGAGCCAACCTGGAAAGGGAAGTCAGTGCAGTCAACACAGAACGCGAGAAAGCGATCGCCGGGTTGCGAGTTCAATTTGACAAAGACATCGCTACCGCAAAGGACCGTGCGGAAAGAGACATGCAGACTGTAAGAAAACAGTTTGATGCCGAAATGAACGTACACAAGGTAACGCACCGTGCAATATGTCGATTTACTGCTCACATCTTCCTAGACTTCGTACTCTGCTGAAATTTCTGTCCAAAGATCGCGTATCAGCACCCTTGAGCACACAGTGGCCAACCTCACCGGCGAAAATAGATCATTCTTTGAACAGGTGGAACTGCGACAAGCTGAGCTCGAGTCCTCTCAGTGTCATGCAGACTCACTTCAAGCACAAAACACAGAGCTTCAGTTCCAGCTGAAAGAATTGCAAGAGCGAATCGTGTTACTCACCGATGAAATCAGCGAACTTCGGGGGGAGCACGAAACGCGATCCCAGGTCTCCGGTGTTTCCACAGAGGAAATTTCACAATTAGTATCTTCGATAGAAAGCAGATACGAGGTGAAGCTCTCGGAACTCAAGAGGATTTTGTCAACCGCTGAGAAGGAGCGCACCGAAGCCGAAGCAACCTGGAGTCGCAAGCTCACAGAAAAGACCAAAGAGACCGAAGAACTAAAACGCATGCTCCAGTCCTCTGTTCAACTGCGCGAGCGCGATGAAGATAAAACCGGGGTGTTGAAAGCCGAGATCGAGAAGCTCCAAGCAGAAATTCGGTCTCAGCACGGTCGATTATATGAGCTCCAAACGCATATCGACGCCTTCAAGGATGCCGAAGTGAGTGCACATACGTTCATTATAGCGTCTTTCTAATTGGTGTCTCGTCGCAGTCAACTCTCCAGCGACGCCTCTCGGAATCCGGCGCCCGTGCTGATGACAGCGAGAAGCAACATGAGGAGAGTAAATCCCGGGAAGCTCAGTTGCGCATACAAAATAAAGTATGATATCTGATTTTCCGGTATCATCCTCACTAACAAGAAATAGACCCTTAGAGATGAACTTCGAAAGGTCCAAAATTCAGTTGCCGTTCTGGAAAGACAGCGCAATCCGGGTGCTGGATATTGGACATCTCGACCGGAAGCCACGGAGTCACGTACTTCCATCTCCTCGATCCCGGACGCACCTTCTCCGATCAGGAATGAAGAAGATATTAATTACGAGTACTTGCGAAATGTTATTCTTCAATTTCTAGAACACAAAGAAATGAGAGTAAGTGCTGGAGGCCAATTGACGCGGCATGTGGGTGACAAACTTCTGTAGCCAAACCTTGTAAGGGTCTTATCGACTATTCTGCGCTTCACTCCTCAAGAGACACGGCGTCTCATGTCCAAAGTATGATGGAGTTGATACTATCGATGCGCTAGTTTCCCGCAAACGGACTGAAGAATCAAAAGAGGATGGTCATTCCTTCTTTGATGCGTGCGCTACGCTCTTTGGACACTTTTTCGATACCTTTGCATTGCATTGATCACTTCTTGCATCTACTTTATTCTGAAAGGTGTCGAAATGTTCAGGCTATCATGACCGACTTGCAATTGGTCAATGAAGCGAGAATAATTACGAACTGTAGTGACTCCTCCCGCGTTGGTACTGTATTCTGCGTTATTTTCCACTTGCATCGATCAAAGTTGTACCAAAAACTCTACTTCCATGTCCTTGGCAACTTTGACACGGAACTCATATCAGAGTGGTATCTCTTCAGTTCAGGTGAGGCGGTACTAGCTGGAAGCCATCTATTCTAACGGATCATCCCGCACTTGAAGTGGCTTGAGCTTTGCAATCTATGGGTGGCTAGAGAAACGTCGCGGCTCGACGTCGGGCCCGCGATCAGTGGTACGAAAACATGCTCTGTTGTCAAAGAACTAATCTATGAACCACATACTGGAACTCACAGATGCAGTCATCGATCTATGCAGCATCTACGATGCCAATCCTATTCTCTTGGGCTATCTCAGGCTCGCCCTGAGCGATGGGCTGGTATCAACCTCGGATTTCGTCGCTACGTTCCTCCGCGCCGCACGGTCACCACAGCTTCAAAATGGCTCGACGCTCGATGCACTTTGTCGCATAGCGTTGGACAATCACTATGCCTCTGGAATGCCACCGCTCGGCTCTCTTCTCCCCTCCGCGAGTTCCCAAACTACCATACTAGCTACAGTAAACGATGCACTAGCGTTCCTCCGTCAGGCGCACACACTCTCACCTTCTAGTTTCCACACGCTTTCGACATCCGCTTCAGAATTTATCACCCTACTCTTGCCCTGCGTTTCGGATGTTTTGCAAATGTCAACAACCCAAGCCATGATATGTTTTGGGGACGCCAGTGACTTGCTCCATTCCGTGCGACTCTCTCCAGAGGTCCGTCAGGTGCTCGAGACATTCGCGTTCTCCTTGAGTCTCCTAATCGGAGATGATGCCAAGGCTGCTCGTGAGGCACAGATGATACATACTCAACTTGCCCTCGGGAAGAGTGATATGCTGGGTTCCAACCTCGAAGCTGATTTTGTCTCTTGCGGCCTGTTGTTACAGTCTCTCGTCAGTGATTTTCCCCTTTTTATTACTGTTGCGCTAACAAGTTGCAAGATTGCATCCCGGGCTAGCGATTATGGTGCCGGTAGTGGTTTGGAGGCCGTGGTACTGCTAACAAGTCTATTGCGATGGACGTCGTTGGCTTCAAATGTCTTTTACACCCAGATGCTCTTGGCATCCATGACCTGTGTTGCACAAAGCTCGCCGAAAGGCATCCATGACGGATCCTTTTTCATATGGAGAGCGTTTGTCCTTGGTCGCGTGAGATGCCTTGTTACACACATAAATGCCTCTATATTGAGCTCAAATCTACAGTTGCCTCGCCTATTGCACACATTCGAGAATGAGCTAGAGAACCATGGAACGGTCGAGGCAGACTGGGTGTGTATTGCCGCCTCCGTAAGCTAACATTACCTCATTCCTCTACAGCGTGTCGCGATGCATGCTGCCGTCTCAGCGGTGCTTCAGCGCTCCGATTTGCTGTCGCGGTGTGATCATGTCCATGCGCAGGCGAAGACAAGGGAAACAAGCGAAGAAGATACTGCTGGGTTGGATCTTCCTCCCAAATATGGCTATCTACTCATATTTGGATTTCAGCGCAGGCTCGTTCATCAGAGATTTGATACAGCAACTATACGCTGTCGGACTTATCGACCAGGCATTCGCAGTAACTGCGGATGCCACTCTCGCAAATGATCCTGGGACACGCCTTCAGGCTGAAGCTTTCGAGCATAACTGTACACTCGAGGTGAAACTGTCATCATCCGTGTAGAGTCCTAGCCGACGTCATTTTGCAGGGTTACCTTGAGTCCAGACTCACTATGGAACTGAGTGAGGAAGATACTCAGACATTATTGCATCGCATCCGTCTGGAACCGGGGAGTCACCACTTCTTCGCTCAAGTAGTTCATAAAGTGAGTGGTCGAGAATGTAGACCGTACACATTGAATAATGGATATCTGTAGCGTTTTACATCCCACTCGAAATCTGGAGATTTAGAGATCCTAAGTCATCTCACTAAAATTCTCTATGCGCATGATTTCGCGCTCGATATCCTGTCTCTCCACTTGAAGATTACGGACCTCGTGTTCGAGGCATTAGAACTACTTCACGAATACGATTGCGAAACTATTGGTATGTGTACTCCTTGACGCCATGAGGATGCTCATTGAATGGCACACAGGCGATCCACAAATGGCTGTTAGCCATCTGGGAGACGTCGTGTTGTTCGTTCAGATGGTGTTAACCAAGTTTCAGGTCCGTATATTCATAATAATACTATGTTCCTCAATTGGGCCCGAATTAATGTCTTGCAGATATCGTCACCCTGGCTCAGGAAGGGTGGTAAAGTACTTCGCACAGCCTTTTTACGATCCTCACGGGTCTATCATCCGGAGGACCTTCCTCTTGATGTAAAGACGGCGTTTACTGGTTGGTTTAAGGCTATATTTGACAGCAGCAGTGAAGGTATTGATGATACTATCCTCCGGTAAATTCAGGTACACGTTTCTTGCCGTGATATTAAACTTGAAATTCAGGTCGACGAAACCCATCACTTTACTCCAAATGTCCCCTACGCTTTTTTCTCAAGCTTGCATCGCCCGACAGGAGGGGCGCATAGACAATGATGTACTCCACAACGGCATCTCGTATTTCCTTGGTCCTCTTCTCAACTGGACGCTCGTGGGAGTTGTTCATGCGATGCTCTTTGAAGTCCAGCAACGGGGGTGAGTTTCCATGCCGATGTTGTTTGTTTTTTAAAAATACCCTTTTTGTTGAGGAGCGAATGTATAGGTATGCCGCCCCTATCCAACTGGAGGTTTTACAAAGTTTGTTATTGGCATCGACGTGTCCCCATGTGATTCTTCGCCTTTGTAGTCCAAACATTCTGAAAATCCTCTCCGGAAAACGCACGCAGCTCGTGATTTCGAGTCTCCATTATGACATTGGTGCCATCAGATCGGTTGCACTGCGGACATTGTCTGTCAAAAGGGAGGGTGAGTCAACTCATCTCTTGTTGGTCGTTTGTTTTGACGACGACGACCTTGGTCATAGGAAACAGTCAAGCACTGGAGGACCCTTCAACGGCACCACCGGACGCGTTCTTGGATTTTCCTAGACGTGAAATCCGCGAGGCTTTTGCATTGGCACGACAACACAAGGCACCTCGCATCGACGTGGGTCGCTGCCTCACCATCACGACGCCTACGAAATTCCTCCTGCTACTCTGGGGTGAACTGTGCGTTGCTGCAAGCCTCGGAGAGACAGAAACGTGTCGCCGGATCATGACATTCGTGCTTGTTGTGCCACGCTCCGGTGTACCCCCACTCCTCCCCCTCTTCATGTACAACGTTCTGCCTCAATTGATCGCTGCAGTCGATAAACAAGCAGGGGACGCAAGCGTGAACACAGAACTTTTGGCGGTGATCATCGCTGGTGCACTCTCCAATGCTCTTCATCTCGAATGGGCGCTGCAGACCATGTGCAACGAGCACATCACGCTTCAGGGCCAGGCAAGTGCTGTATTGGCGAGAAAACTAGCTGTGGACCTCCGCACGCGTAAAACGACTTCGAAGACGAGTAGGACAATTCTCGAACGCCTGGGTACACTGACCCCTTTTGCTGCAAACTTTCCGGTATTCATGACGTGACAAGTTCGTAGTCTACAATACATGTATGTAGATGATCGGATGTGGTCTAGGTTGTGCAACTGTGAATACTAACCAGTCATTTCACACTGCGGATGCTGGCGGAGCTGTCAACAACGTCGTCAGCCAAAACCAGACTTTTTTTAAAAAAAAAAGAGAGACGCACGACAGCACGCATTTTCCAAAGGGTCGCAATTGCGGTCTGGCGGGCAAAGAATGAGACAAGACGAATCTGTAGACATCTAGCAGACAGATGGATTAACCACTGTTTCAACGCCACCAGAGCACTGGCCTACACACCTTCAAATGATCCTCGGGTATTACATGAGGGCTAGGTGAGTGGTATTCAGGTTGGATAGTACTGGAATGGATGCCAAGGTGGTGAAGTGCTTTGCGAATTTCTACAGCTATTGGCATAAAGTCGTGATCACGAGATGCCATCACATGCACTGATGCGACAATTTTGGATTCAGAGAGCTGCCAAACATGCAGCTCATGGACCGAAAGCACGCCTTTGACGTTTAAAATCGACGCCCGCACTTCATCAAGAGAGATTGTTTGGGGTACACCCTGTAATAGAATGAAGGACGCGCTTCGGACTTGAGGTGCAAACATCAGGACCGATGTCGATCAAGTAAAATGAGGAAAAGCGCACCCAACGGCAATGCAGACGAAAAAATAATTACAGTGATCACGAGACTGATTACTGGATCGAAATAAAACTTGTATTTCCATGTCGTGAGCCAGATGACGAGGCCGGTGGCGATGACGCCAACGTTGCCAAGGGCATCGCCCAAGACATGTAGCATCAAGGCCTGCATGTTCATCGACCCGTGCATATGACCCTGCCCATGCGCACGACCAACGTGCTCCGCGGACATGCTAGATGGTCGGGGAGAGTCCTCGGTCGGTGCCCCAAGCAGGGGGGTTTCTTCACTCGACTGTGTAGTGTCGTCCTGAATGGGTGTATGTTGCGACGGGTACCGTCGTGAATGCGGAGGGGAAGATGCAATGTCTTGAGCGGTTTGTACGAGCGACGCACGGGTAGCAACGGGATGTCCGTATAGCGACGAGTAGGAAGTGGAGCGGTTCCGGGAGACGACGGGGCCATCACTGTTATCTTGAACGACATGTATGCTGGCAGGTCGAGATGATGGTATGCTGCCCTTGTGCTCATGGGTGTGACCATGTTCTGTGACAAATGGTTACGTCGGTAACGAGACAAGGTAGGGTCTTCGTACCGTGGAAGAGGAATAGGCCGACGATGTTAGACGCTAGGCCGAAAGATCCGACTATTACTACCAATTTAGGGTTTGAAATCTCTGCGATAATTTGAGTGACAAATTTTAGAGGAGAAAGAAACGGGGGTACCAGGCGTGCTGAAGAAGCGTTCCAAAGCCTCCATTGTAATAGAGAAGCAGAGTGCCAACAGGAAAACACCATTGATGAGAGCGGCAAGGATCTCGGCCCTGTGCCAGCCGTATGAGTAGCGAGAATCATTTGCATTTTGACTCGAAAGCTGCGTGTGGAACGCGATGAGTTGCGGTGAAATGCGGCAAGTTTATAACACACCCTGATAGCATACAGAGCTACGATCAAGCTCATGACGTCGCTGTGGGAGGGATGAGTGAGGGAAAAAATGTGGGGGTGCCACTTACTTGAGCATGTGGAAGCTATCGGCGACGAGAGCAAGTGAACCGACCGCATAACCTGTGGAGATTAGAGGGGGGTGTGGTGGCAAAGGGGAGGCTGCCACGTACCGACGATGAGTTCTATGAAGAAGAATAGAACGTCTATGGCGAGCAAGAGCGATATTCGAGTTGAACGAGACAAGGCCATGAGAGGAGAAGGACGAGTTCAACTCGGAAGCGAGGATCGGGACGACCAAGTAGTAGTTGCTGAGTCAGCACGCGTCGCGTTTCTTTTCTCTTTGCTCGACAAAAAGTGTAGTCTCTACAATGGCTGCCCCATCCATGGCTGCAGCGCTGGCTGCAACGTTGCCAACGCCTGCCTCTGCACCCGCGCCGGCTGCGCCAACATATGAGGCCATCCCAGCTTCCATGTCTACCGCGATCGACATCGAGGCAGAGATACCGCTCAATTGCGTACAACTGGATGCTCTGGTATGCGTCGTTCATATCCGTCTCTCTGGCCACATGCGATCCACTTTTTCTCCGTTGGTACCCTGGTCGATGATGATGTTTTGCTGATGCGCGTCCCTGGTGTTGTGTTGTGTCGTAGGTTGTTACGAAGATCGTACAGCATGGTCGCGAGGCACCGTCTGCCTCTGCGCACGGCCTTTTGCTTGGACTTGACTTGGAAGGGGTCCTTGAGGTATCCAACAGTTTCCCATTACCGAATCAGACAAACGAGGAAGAAGATAAAACATCAAAATCTATTGGTGGGTTCATCGCAAACATGATTTGATTGATCAAGGGCCGAACAAGAAAGTGAATGTCAGCGCGATATCAAGCGTCGATGTTGCGATCGCTCAAAGAAGTGCAAAGAGATGACAACGTCGTCGGGTTCTATCAAGCGACGGCACTGGGGGCGTTCTTTAATCAAACGCTGGTGGATACACAGGCGATACATCAAGAAAGACTAAGGCACGGAGGTGTTGTTATTGTGCACGGTGATTTGATCTCTTGTGCAGTGCATCTGACAAAGATTAATGAAGTGGAACAGACGTTTCGCAGACTGGACGGGGAAATGCGTCGTTTCGGGCATTCAGACTGACGGCAGCGTTTATGGATGCATACAAGAGAGGAAATTTTAGCTCGTCGAGGTGGGTGTGGTGCCTTGCGGATATAGGATGTGGATAGCTTACGATAATGGCAGCCTGACGACGCATCGGTTGATGTTTTCGTCTATCCTTGAGGAGATACCGCTTAGAATACGGACGAACCCGCTGGCGAGCGCGTTTTTAAAGACACTGGCTGGCCCGAGGGAGACGGCGGCGATTGGACGGTCGATGTCTGTGCTGGATGTCGGACAGGCTGGGTTGTGTCGGAGTCTTGAGCAGGTATCGGAAGCGATTGACAACTACCGAACAGAGGATGGGAACGTGGCGTATCTGACGAGGCAGATCGCGCGGGAGAAGATGCGGGCGGAGACGTACGTGGCAAAGCGGAAAGAGGAGAATGCGCAGCGTGTTTTGGAGGGTCTGAGTCCGCTGCCAGAAGAGGATGTGAGCCGTCTGTTCAAGATACCTGCTGAGCCGAGTCGACTGGAGAGTATGCTGTTGCTCGGTCAAGTCGACGCATATGCAGCCAGCGTTGAGTCGCTCGCTGGCCTTGGACTCGTTAAAATGTTTGCAGCACGTGCTGGTGATTAAATTTCCATTTTAGGTGTTCTATATTACATAACCCTATATATACGCCTGCAATGATCGCTTGCTATAAAATCATCCGCGCTCCCTTTTTTTCTTCCCTTCGTTAGCCATGGCCCCATTCATTTCTCTCTTTGCCCTCCTTGCATTCGCCCTCTCTACTGTCGTCGTCGCTTCACCTCACATCGCTCGCAATGTCCACCCTCACGTTCACCGCGCCGTCCCCGCTGACGCCCCCCATCGCGCTCTGAACAAGCGTTGCAATCCCCGTCCAAACAACTCTACATCTTCCCTCCCCACCTCATCTACACCCATCAACGTGGCGCCCATCCCCTCTATCCCTCCCTCATCCCTTCCGGGCACCACCTCTCCTCTCCCCACATCTTACTCTCCAACCAGCGAGACGCCGACTCCTACCACCTATTCTGCCCCTTCTACCTCTTCGACCCCTCCTCCGCCCACCACCACCACCACCTCCTCTTCCTCTTCAGCTCCTCCGCCCACCACCACCTCTTCATCTTCGACCCCTCCCCCTGCCCAAACGTCCTCGTCCTCGGGCAACAGCTGTGAACCAAGCTTTATGTGTGGCACGCAGTACGGCTATGGTGCGCCGCTCCTCATTCTCTCCTCATTCATGTCTTCATTCGTTTATTCCAGCCACTTGGTACGACGTCGCAGGTGCCGCTGGTGCATGTGGTGACTATAGCAATGACTCTGAGCTCGTTGCCGCTATCGACATCTCCCTCTTTGACGGATACCCGTCAGTCTTTTTCTCTCTCCCCTCACCCCCTCTTCTTATTCTTCCACAGAAATTATAATGGTGCCAACCCCAATACCAATCCTATTTGCGGCCAGCAGATCACCGCCTACTGTAATTACCCATGTTTCTCTAACATCACTTTATACTCATTTTCCCTCTTTTCTAGATGGGGGCAAGTCGGTCACCGTCACCGTTAATGATGCATGTGAAGGTTGTCACAATTCAACCAGTATCGACTTCTCTCCGACCGCTTTTAGTTATCTCGCCGATCAGTCGGTCGGTACCATGCCCATCAGCTGGGTGTGGGTCGGTTGATCACTTCATTTATCTTTTTTATTCATACGCATAACGCCTTGAATCCCTTGGCTATTCCGGCGCCGGTCGTTTGCTCTTTGTCAGAGCCTGGGGAGGTCTTTTTTAACTGCTATACCCACACACACGAGTGTGTGCTACTGCCTGGATACCGTAGTCGATGGGTTTGTCGTGCTGCCTTGCTTTGGTCAAGTGCTTTTGTTAATCCATAGATCCTTGTCTCTATTTTTATCATCGCAATGGAAGGCGTGTCATTGTCTCATCTCCGTTGGTAACGACACCGTCGACTGCGGACAACGCCACACACATCAATGCCATCAACCCTTGTTTCTCTCTCTCATTTCCGCCGCAGCAGTCGTAGACAACACCGCTTCCGGCCATCTAACACGCGTGTTTGAAAAGCCCTATCTTCTCTCATCTCAACTCCGGGGTCCTGCTAACCCCAGCCTGAGTGCCTCTGTCACCCCTTCCCAATATAATTCCTCCCTTGTACCCTTGACGGCCTCGGAGACCGCGTCGCATAAGCTGTCATCCATTGTTCCATGTCTTGTTTGATCCGTGACGAGTGACGCACACAAGTCCAGCGCAAGGCACCGAACATGTGACGCTGTGCACGGAATCTTGGCAAACGGACCGAGAACCTGCCCTCGAACAGGGTGCACGATCACGAAATACGGCGTGAGGCGTGAGCTCAACCAAGAGATCTGCTGCAGGTCAGGGCCATCAGTCCTCAATATTCTCGAGACTCTACAACTCACGCACCTCGTGCTGAATGACGCATGATCCCCGTTGCACGAGACGTAACAGCACCCAGAGAATCGCCTAAAAATTTAATCAGTTTAGCCAGGGGATCTATCTCACACGTCTCACTCACCTGTGTTGTCACAAGGTCGCTTGCCCCTACCTCCCAAAGTGTTTTCGGGAGGTGTATGAGCCACTCTTGAAACTTGCCTCCTTCACCTGCATCACGAGGGTTGAAGCAGCCGCTATACCCCGCTTCTTTCTCGAGCTATATCTGAAATTAATGACGGGTTTGATTCGCCGGTCACATCAACTTACGAGCAAAAGTCGGCCGATAAACTCGATTGTCAACCGTTTCACCGCAGAACCGGAACTAGTCCTCATAGCGTGGTCAAGAATCGCTGCAAGGAGCGATGGGCGCTCCTCTTCTGCCCTGGTTTCACTTCTCTGGTTCAGCAACGCCCAGATTGTTGGGAGAAGCGCCGTGTACATTGCGGCCGAAATAGGTCTCGGTAGCTGCGCACCTGATCCGCCGTCCCCCCTAAGAAGCCGAGTGACGTAGGATTTGACGAGATCACCCTGCAATTGGAACGAGGAATCATGTTTCAGAGACGACAAAGACCTGAGACGTGATGCTCCAAAACGAATCCCCCGGCGCATATCCCTTGTTCCCGATCGGTGGGAGACAAGAGCAAGCAATGACGCAAGTTCGCAGTAGATCACACTGAGACTCTGCAAGGCTTGTTCCACCTGCATTCTTGATCTGAGTCCATCTGGGTAGCAGTGTCAAACAAGCGCTTACCTTTGCTTCTCGGTGCGCGGGAGTAAATGGAAAGTACCCAGTAAGGTAATCAAGTAGTGTCTTGAGCTCTTCGCAAGCCACAAGCGGATCCGATCCCTGATTCACAGGCTCAAAAGAAACACTAGCTTTAGCCACAGGTCAACGTACTAGACCAACGCTCTGCAAAATAGCACTATATAGAGTCCGAGTGATCTTGAACGCCGCCATGAGCATCTGGACTTCTGTTTCGGTCGGGTTCGTACTTGGCGAGAAGACAACCGGTGCGCTATCAACAAACGTGGCGGCCAAGGTCGGGTGAAGCGTTCGGGACAATCTCTGCAAGAACCACTGTCAGGTCACTGGATCATCCACAAGAAGACTGCCCTACCATGATCAAGGGGATGTCCCCCGACGGACGTGAAACATCATCCATTTCAGGCGAAAGATCTGACAGATTGCTGAGATCCCACGCAGTGTCTGGTTCTTCACATAGGAGTCGCAGATCGTAAGCAAAGTCTTCGTCGAAAGACTCGAATTGGGGATCCACATTCCAGGTCAGATGCTTGCCATTCACCCCACGGAGCGAGGGCTGGAATGCGTTTGCATGTTCTTCGTATAGCCGAGTACTCGCAAAAGAAGGTCGCAAAAACCAAGTTGGCATTGGTGCTGTCGCTTGGCCAACCTCTTTGTGTGATCCTTTGGGTGCAGCAAACTGTGGGTCTATTGCATGACTCAGAAAAGAAGAGAGGGATTGCAAGACTATCAGTTTTGACTGACAAGATCTGAAATTGAGCAAGGTGGAAAGACTGGGTAAACGCAGCTACCTGGGGTGAAAGCACCACGGACGTGGTGGAAGTCGCCTGCGCTGATCCTGAACGGGGACAAGACACAATAAGATGAATGAGGATATTGTCCGATCGCGACAACAGACCTTCAGCTCCACCAAATTTTGTTCCAGCACTGAGGATTCCAAGATAGCCCTCCAACGTGCGTTTTCCGTGGCCGAGACCAGATTCATTCCATCCACACACCACACTCTCTGGCACGGTGTCTAGTAGAAGGTCCAAAAGACGTATCGCGTCTATTCGGATTTCAGGGAATATGTGCGTTTGGGCGGAAGCGGTGAAGAGTAATAGTAACGGGACATGTGGGGCTAGATCTTTCTGCGGGTGAACGTCAAGATTGTGCATCGGCAAGAATACGATTCCCTACTTTGTCGAGACGGGGAAAAATCCAGTCAAAGAATGAGAGCAACGCTTTACGCACGTTGGCGTCCTGTCAATGGCTGGGTCATGTAGGAAAGCCTGCGTGTGGCTAGAGACATACCTCATCACCGATGAGGCGTACACAAGCATTAAGCAGAGGGGCAACTGAACGTTCTAGTAACGCGGGGTGTTCCTGGAACAATTCTCGGGCACTGAAAATGGCATCTTTACGGGTTCCGGCACTATAGTGTTTGAGAAGAGAAAGTATGTCGATAAGGGTCTGTCGCCGCTTATTGGTGGGTACAGCGTCATCTTTCTCGACGGCGATGCTCTGAGTTGGAAGGGCAATACCTTGGAACGTTCAGTAAATGAGATGGAATGGAAATGTATTCACCCACTCCGAGTCTTGAAGGAAGTGTCTATAACGTTGGAGGGTAACTTTTTGCCCTTGCCAAGCTTCAGCTTCGCTTTCTACGAGATTCAGGAAGAATCAAGACCGCAAAGTGTGAGTGTGCGTCAAACGTTCGTACCGAAAAGTCTGCAACTTTCTCTTTCTTCTTTCTCGAGCTCTTTGGCATCGGTAGTACTAAACAGCGTCCATTTCCTATTGTAGTTAGACTCAGTTGGGTAGTCGCTACTCTTCCAAGGTATTGCGGTTCAACATAGAGCACGTATATACATCCAAGCAAACGGGTACATCGACAAATTCCAATCACCAGAACGTTGGGAAGGGGCGCTTCATAAAGTCCACTTTCAAATCCAAGCAAAGCATGTCATCATCGTCCACTGTATATCCCCTGACATTGACAGTGAATCTAGCTGGAGTGCGGTGTGAGCAGAGAACGGGGGGGGTGAACTAGAGAGGCAAACCTTGCGGAATTTCTTTCGGTAACGCAACCGTGTGCGAGATAATGTAGCTGCCCTCCTCAACAGGACATTGAATGCTGGCATTGGCGGTACGACTAAGGGCAGTCAGCAACACGACTGTTATTTGTATGGATGGGAGACTTACGCCTCCTCGCAGACGTCAAATCGTTTCGTCAACAATTTGATGAGACCAAGCTTGACAACAACGTCAGCGTATGCGCCTTCCTGAGGGTGCTGTTAGTTTGGGCTGAACCAAGACAGGCAGAGAGATGAACCTCGATGGTCTGTACCGCGGTGCCGGAAACAGTGACAGTGAGATCTTCACCTGGCTTTGGTGGGTCGGGAGACACGGCTATCCAGTCCAACTGAATAGGGTCAGAGGGGGAGCCTACCGCCGGTGTCAGACTCATCTCTTTGGCTCAGGAAGGCGTATTCTCACCGCAATCGGCATAGGTCCACCCGCTAAACTGAACAGACGTATCGTCGCCAAGGACCTGCTGTTCTGCGAGCGCTGTACCTACGAGAGCCGCGAACAGGGACAAAGAGAAAAGGCGGACCATGTTTGAGATTGAGCTGGAAGAGAACTGAGCTGATGCAAGCCAGTGGAGCGTGGGAGACGACTTGCCAAAATCGCTACTGATATCGTTTGGCTGCGCTCCTTCTCCTCCAACCAACTAACCAACCAACCAACCATGAAACCACGAGAATATTGTTGTTGTGCAATCCCTCTCATCAATGCCGGTATATTCGCTACCATCACAGAACAGTTTGTCGTCGCCATCATCGCTGGAACCCTCTCAGTCGCTACACCGTCGAGTACGCATCTTTCAATTCCACTTGTCTTGCCCGCAGTCTCACTCTCACCTTTCAAGTCGTCGGTGCTGCAACTCCATCCTTTGCTCCTTTGCTCTTTGCCATTTTCTGCTATGTAGCAGCAGCAATCCAGATCCTAGGTTTCTTGGGCGTCGCACGAGTAAGTGGCAGCTTACACCCATCATGCTCTGTTCGTCACATATACACAGGAAAAACCAATCATGTATCGTAGATACGTCACTCTCCACACGGGCGCATGTATCACAGTGTTTTCCGTCGCCGCTGTCTGGCTTATCATTTCTGCCTCTCGTCACTCCACCGCCCAATCCAATTGCGAGTCCACTTTCTTCCCAGCTAGTGGTACCTCATCAGAGGGTCAAACTCTTTGTGATATATTTACATGGGTTGACGTTGGTCTGATGGCTGGTGCTTGGGTCTTCTTTGCCCTCGTCCAAGTGAGTGACGACCTAGTCGCCATTGCAATACGTGTGTTTACTACCTCCTCTAGGCGTATTTCCTCTTCGTTGTGTCATCATATGGCGTGTCTCAGCGAGAGGATCACGAGAAGTATGATGCACTCAATGATTCGACTAAACCACTGACGGATGATATCCCAATGGCCGATCGGGGTGATCCCTGGGATTCTAGAGCTTCCTACGAGCTTGATGAAGGTCGTGGTCGTGGACACATGAGGCAGGATAGCGCGATGTCTACGGTCGTTGGTGCCCCACAACAGAAAGAAGGTTATGATGGCTACGATACCTACCAATCAAGGCAGTACAACGATGATCTGCATACTGGCCAGCCTCGTCCTGGTGGTTATTGACGCAGACACATTGCTCGATTACACTTACGTTTCAAACAGTAGACGGGAATCTAGCACATTGTTAGATTACCCATGGACTCCATCGCCGATTTTCACTGTATTCAGCCGATGGCTGTAATTGTTTTGACATACTATGGACCAATTGATATAATTTTATCCTTGATATGTTATGACACTCGAACATTCTTGATTCAGGTATCTTCTTCGTCCTCCCATGGACCTATCTTTAGTGTGAGATGTTGAGCATGTGCGATACGTTTCCACCTCTCCTCCCTGCCATCCTCCGTCATGATACGGCTGTGAAAGGAAACATAGATTGTGGTTAATGGTGATTTCGGAGACAGTATCCGCTCCTCCAAACTATTGCAAATGATACGTTCTTCGCCGAACAACGGAACCGCATACCAAGCATGAATAACTTGCAGCTTGAGGGTTCGGAGGGAAGGCCCTAACGCATGGATAAAATCTTCCCTAAGCTCGTTTACTGTCACGAGCGAAAGTGCAAAGTACTCAAGCGTCGGGAGACTGTGCAAGCAAGATGCGATGACAGAGGTAGTAAGCCGAGTACTGCCCAGAAGAACCAGCTTCCGAAGGCAACGTCCAGGACCATCGACGAGAGATTGGAGGTGAATGTTTCTGATTTCGAACCCCAGACGATGACCGTGTGCATGTGTGAATGACTCGAGCTGAGAGTTGGCAAAGACCGAATTGAATTTGACTCTGTCAAAGGTGTTGCTCGTGACGCTGCGAATAGTGAGGTGGCGAAGGGCGGGGAAGGACGTATTGGGGGCGATATGGCAGTCACCGGACAAACGCAATGAACGAACGCGATCGCTAGGTAGGCGGTCAAAGGTGGTAACCCGCGTGGTTGGATCGAGGTAAAGTTCGTACGCGATGAGATGGGGTGGAGTAGGGGCGGGGACGCTAGTAGGGTACATGGCAGCTTCAAAGTCAAGAAGGTACCGCAGTTGCGGGACTGGAGATGTGACAGTTAGGAGATGGATATGGAGTATGGTGAGAGAGTGCATACTGTTCATGGTAAAGGGGTGATAGTGGCGAACATCGAAGACGCGCAACGTTTCTAGACAAGTCAACTTTGCAAGCGTGCGATACAGCTGGGAAGCCGGCGTGGCCTAGGAAGGGGCCGGATGAGGTTGTGGAGGCAGGGAAGCTAGAGGAGCACAAACACGGCCAGTACATAGGGTTTCCACGATGCGACCGTCATTGGCGACATCTACCCATCGCACGGAGAGGGCTGTTTCGGGAGAGGAGGTGATATGATGGTGAAAACGGCCCATTTGAAGCTCGTTTCGCAGGGAAACATATCTTTGAAAGGAATCGCGGGCTTCGTAGTAGATCAGCCTGCAAGCGTGGAGGAGACGAAGGTGGGCGTTGGATGGTTGTCTCGATTGTAATACGGATTGATTGTCGGCAAGGACGAGATCGTAAACGATAAGACGAACATCGGATGGCAAGTCGAGGAAAGATCCCATGGAGATGTCCTCACCGAATCAACGTGCACCCGCGTTAGAAGCGCAACAATTACAGTCCGTCGTCAACGTGGCTTGTCTGAAACTCGTCCTGCTCCCTCACGCAAGGCTAACAAAACCAGCTGTGTACGGGGCAGGCTTCCTCGATTTCCCCTCTCAAAACACACCGTGAGCGTCTGTGACGCCGTTCACCATCACACCCCATGCCAGTTCCAGCCCAAACCTCCTACGAAGTCTGCCTCGACTTCACAAACGACACCCATGACTGCGCAACTATACAGCTCCTGCGTGACTATGGAAGGACTACCAGTGCTATCGTGTTACTCCATCCCGGCGAAAGCGTCACCCTCATCCTCGACGCGGGCTCGGTCTACAAATACGCTCTCAAATCGCGTACAAAAGTCGCCAACGTGAGGTGCGTCTCGTTCACACCTCCTGCCCTCCTCTTGACCACCCATCGTGTGCCTTCACAGTGCCCGAAGCTGGAGAGATATACGTTGCGATATATCACAACTCTTCTCTGGCGGTCCATCCTCCCGTACTTCGCCGCGCGCATCTCCGCCTCCACTATGTAGCGGAGTCACGGTCGACCGCGTCTGGCGGGATTATCGCTTCAACGTCTGGAATGATTCTGTACGTCCAAGTTGGCTACAGAATATTCACGTACCTCACCGATCCCCCAGTGAACTTGCCCACAAAGTTATACCCTCTCCAGAGACGCACGCCGTCATACTATACCATCGTCTACGACAGAACGCAGGACTTTCTGCTGGCGGATAATCAGTCACGCTCAACCTAATATGTAACCTATAAACTTATTTCTTATCTACTCCCGTCTCTGGATAGTCTCAGACCATCCAGGCGGGGGTGAAAGACCTCAGTGACTCTTGGCCATGTAATATTCCTCATATGCTTGGTATCATTGACTTGTAATCTGCAATGGCCTGTGATCAGTCCACCATGCATCCTCTTGTATCACTTATTGTCCTCGTGTCATTTGGACACCCTCGCGAATATCCATCAATCACCGATATCGTTGTTTGCTTTTCGAGCAAGAACGGACGACTGAAACAATCAACGAGAGCATCGAACATCAATCTAAATATAACACTGTACAGGCATGTTATTGTGCTGACGAAAGCCGCAGGTTCTGCACGTTGTAAGGTAAAGGTTGCATGGAACCATTCCTGGCAAGACGCGACCGACGCCTGGGAAGCCAACCTATCCGTGTGAGTGCACCCTTGACGAGTTGCCCAGCGGGGCGAACTTCCCCAGGAGCCGCAGACCCTGCGTGCTGAGATGTCTTGGGGAATATTGCAGTATATGGTGCCTTGGCATTCTCTGCTCTCGAGCTCTCAGCAACCTGTTCCCTGTGTTGCAGTATCGGTCTAGCAAGAAGTGACTCCTGGAGGATATTAAATGAAGATTCCATTTTAAAAGAACATTCGAACGACTCACGATGTGCGCGGCAGCTTTCTGGCTGATGTCTGCAAGTGCCTCGCGTCCCCGGTATTTTAATACTTTTTGGAGGTTACTTCGTGTCACGGAGCGCAACTGCCCTTTATCGGATACTTTTAACTGGAGCTCTTCGGAGACAGAAGCATGCGCATTAGTGACACCACTATTGAGCACACCCCTTGGTGTGTTCCGCCGCAACTTGTCCGTGAGCAACTCTCGACCGACCGCCCGCGCTGTCATCTCAAATTTGAAGTCCCTTGGATTGTCCACTAGTTCCAGTAGCGCCATAGGCGCATTGTCGCCCTTCCGGTGATCGATTTGTATGACACGCGTATAACCACCTGGGCGTTCTCTGTATCTCTGAGCGAATGTAGAGAAAAGTTTCGGTAGGACCTCGGGCTTGAGAAGAAAGCCTTGGGCACGGCGATAGGAAGTTTCGTTGCCTCTTTTACCGAGCGTGATGATCTATCCAAGGAGTTAGACAGTTTGGTGGCAGGGCTCGAATTCCGTGCCTTGTCAGCGAGTCTCGCGACATCCTTGGCCTTTGGAAGCGTAGTTCGAATTTGTTCATGTTCGAACAACGAGCTGACCAGGTTTCTGGGTATGTAGTATAAGCGTTGAAACAAGATGAAACAGCTACACGGCGCACCGAAGCATCAAATTGCGATGAGAAGATGTCCTAGAGAATTTGCGAAACGCGACGCCATGCTTCATTGCGAACGACTTGAGTGAAGAAGAATGTTAGTCTTTCACGTGACTAAGTATTGACTTCGGTAAATTCCGGGCAGCGATGCAAAACCGTCTGTCGGACGCGTTCACACCATTTTAAAAAATGTCTTTTGCCCGCGTCACTCTGCGCAGTCTATCCCGTGCCCGACCGACCTTTGCTGTCTCGAAACAATCTGCGTACAGACTGCACCGCGCCAACTATTCTGCCACAGCTGGTCTGTCCAAGGATGACATTCAAACTAGAATCTTCAACGTGCTCAAGGGTTTCGAAAAGGTCGACCCCTCCAAGGTAGCATTTCCACTGCGTATGCATTCACCAACTACTCACATATTCTTCAGGTCTCGACTTCAGCCTCCTTTGCCGATGATCTCTCTCTTGACAGCCTAGATGCGGTTGAAGTCGTCATGGCCGTAGAAGAGGTTCATATGGTCCTTCTTCCACCGACACGAGACTAATGTCATCTTCACAGGAGTTTGCCATCGAGATTCCTGACTCCGAAGCTGACGAAATAAAGACTGTTCAGCACGGTCGGCCCCTTTCATTCGCTGTCTAGCCTAATCCTCATTCTCTTTGCCTTTAACAGCTATCGACTATATTGCAAAAACACCCGAAGGTTTGTAGGCGCCATTTTCCGTATCACATATCGCTTACTGTTCATTAGCTCACTGAGAAAAGGGCTAGTACTTTTTGTCCACTTGTCATTTTGTACTCGGTATCAATCAATCACTCTTCACCTGGACCTGTGATCGGAGACTTCAACGTTTGGGCCTATTTTAGGCAGAGTGGGTCATTTGTTCACAAGTTTTGGCGTGATAACCCCATTTGGATGCACGAGAGCTATTGCATATATATGCAGTCTCGCCCTGGAGTGACATTTTACCCTCAATGCCATCACCCAAAACCTTTACTGTCAACGGGCCGCTTCTTAAAGTTGGGTGCACCCTCGGTGAAGGTTTGGGCGTGCCAATCACGTAACTCTTCCATTGATGACTCGTCAATAGCCCCTCTGTATGATCCCAAAACGCATCTCCTGCATTTTGTGGACATATGTGAGAACAAGGTAAGATGGCAGGTTCGTTCATGAGGGATCGGTCGTCGAGTTCCCCCCGAAAAGGTTTTCCATCTGGATACCAGGACTCTAGCATTGACTATGGAAACGTTTGATGAACCGATTACATGTCTTGCCCTGAGGAAACATGGAGAAGGGGTCAGTGTGTATAATCCCCTACTCAGTCGTCATTGACTGTCATCTTCCAGCTTGCCTGTACCACGGGCAACGGTTTCGCGATGTTGGACGGAGGCTCCAGGCTACATCATCTCTGCAAACCTTTACCCGAACATCACGCTCCCTATGTGAGATTCAACGATGGAGCGTGCGATAGTAACGGCCGATTTTTTGTGGGAACTATTTATTCTAAAGATCAGGGAATCCCGGGAAAGCTTTGGATGTATGATCCAGCTACGTCGGAATGCAGAGTTGTAGATGAAGGGCCCTTTACGGTCAGCCATTGCGCTTCTCTCTTTGGAGTAAGGCTTATCTGAGTATATAGGACTCGAATGGACTCGGCTGGAGTCCGGATGGAAAGACCATGCAAGCATGATTTTTTTTCTCTTGTCCGAGGGTGTCTCAAGAGAAACAGGTACTTCACAGACTCGCTCACTAATCTCATCTACGGCTACGATTTCGATGACGGAAAGTTGTCAAATCGGAGGATCGTCGTTGATGCGATTGCGCAAGGACTACCAGAAAAGACGTTTTGTGACGGTCTTTGTATCGACGAGGCGGGCTACATATGGAGTGCAAGGTGTGTCGATCAGTTGATGCTATTGAACATCTTGGAGACTCTTGGCAGATGGGGAGGCTCTCGTATCGTAAGATTCTCGCCTCAGGGCAATATCGACGCCGAAATACACTTTCCTACTGTTCTCAACGTGACTGCATGTTGCTTTGGAGGTGAGCAATCAGCTTGGTCGATTCCTGGAGAATCATAACCATCAGGTTGTTGCACAGGTCCTAATGAGGATCAACTATACGTAACAACTGCCCACTGTGGTGCTATTGGAGGGGATGGCAGTCTGCAAGACAAATACCCTGATTCAGGGCACCTCTTTGTAGTGGATCTATCAGATAAATTCAAGGGGGGCCAATGGCGATACCCTTTCGGAGGATAGACATAGTAGATTGAATCAACATGTTACTTTGATTTGGCCTTTACTATAATTAAACTGCTGACTACTAGTACGCGGGTTCAACATCGGAACAGCAAACGTTATGCACTCGCATGAACTTCACCTCACTTATCTCACATTCCGAGCTCGTGGAGAGCCCGTCTTACTTCTTCTCGCCGACTCAGGTATCCCGTTCACCTTTGAACAAGTCTCACCGGCAACCTGGGTTCAATGGAGAAAGTCAGGAAAAGTCACCAGCGACGTATACCCTTATTCCGCGTTGCCGGTTTTACGGGTCAGAGACAAGTCTGTGCCAGGCAAGGATTTCATGTTGGCAGAGACTTCTGCTATTTTGTCATTCCTGGAGGAGTTTTTGGCACCTCAAGGGACACCTGTACGTGACGGGATGCACGGTGCGGTACTAGACTAAGCGTTGCCACAGCTTCTTAGAGATATGTGTCTCGAGGTCAGAGTAAGTGCGCAGATGATCAAGGAAGCATCCTTGTTTTTCCTCGGGCGGGTTTTCCAAGCACCCATGAACAAGGTAGTAGTGTATCGAAATAAACGACAACGTTTTCGTTGACATTGTATTGACCCACAGGACTGGTTAGCATCGCCCAATCGTGAAAAGCTGTGGAGAGGCCTTGTGACAAGATACTTGCGGAACACTGAAGCCGCCTTGTCAAACTTGAACAAGGACACCAATGTGATCCCGCGCGCTACGGAATCACTCAAGGGATATACGGTCGCTATGGTCACTGTGATAAATCTCATCACGGACTTATTTCCGTCTGCCAAGGCTGAACTGGGGAATGGGGCCCGGTACGAGTTGTGTGGGCGGGTGTGGACTGCAGTGAGGGAGCGAGAGAGGATAGTTGAATACTGGAGAGAGAACAAGGTGCAAAGCAAACCCTGGGCGGTCTCGGACTATACCGCTGCAGAATGGATCGCACAAGCAGCAGCAGTAGCAGCAGCAAAGTTGTGATTTACAGTTGCATCTATCTACCCCCGGAGATTTCCGAGAATGACTGTACAGTTTTTGTCATGGTGGCTGTCACACACTATCCGAGTTCCCACATTCCCCAACGAACCTCAAGATACTCCAGGTAAGCCGAGGCATCGTCGTCCTAGTCATTTCTCCGCTGCTAATCGTCCACCTCTTCTAGGTGAGTCCACCTTGATTCGTTCTCAACGCGCTCAAAACTCAACTCATTATAATATAGACTTTGTCATGGCCACTTTCTCTTCGACACCCATCGTCATTGATGGCAAGGGTCACCTCCTTGGTCGATTGGCCTCTATCATCTCAAAGCAAATCCTTTCCGGTCAGAAGATTGTCGTCGTCAGATGCGAGGAGATCAACATCTCCGGTAGCTTCTTTCGCAACAAGGTACGATGACTCATCTATCCTTGAACCAAGTCCATATACGACGCCTCGCCCTTGGCAGCTCCGCTACCACAACTTCCTCCACAAGCGTCACATCGTCAACCCCAAGAAGTCCGGTCCCTTTCACCACCGCGCTCCTTCCAAAATTCTTTTCCGTGCCATCCGCGGCATGGTACCCCACAAAACCGCTAGAGGTACCGCCGCGTTGGAGCGGTTGAAGCTCTTTGAAGGTGTTCCTCCACCCTACGACCGCAAGAAGCGGATGGTCGTCCCTGAGGCCCTCCGTGTGCTGCGATTGAAGCCTGGCCGGAAATATTGCACTGTCAAGGTACGAGGAGACGAAGGGACTCGATGTGGGCGACGTGTTGATAACAGATTGATTGTGTAGCGTCTGTCACATGAGGTTGGATGGGGCTACAAGGATGTCGTCGACCGCCTCGAAGAGAAGAGGAAGATCAAGGCACAGGCATTCCATGAACGCAAGGTGCGTCAAGTAGTGTCCGAACACTATGAGGATCAAAGCTCACGCCCAGTTCCAGATTGCAGCGCTGAAGCTGCGCCAAAAGGCAGTTGCGGACGCATCACCTTCCTTTGAGAAACTGGCAGAATACGGATTCTAGGGGGGTCGCCATGTTTGTGTGTCAAGCTGCAGACTACGTTATGTTTAGTACCGATAAGATCATGCATGTAACTATGCGACCTCTGCAAGCCTTGGTGTCGTCATGTCAAATCTTTTTTTTTTTTTTTTTTTTTTTTTTTTTTTTTCACTTGAGATTGTGTGGCTGTGCTGTCGGTGGCGGGGGACGCGACGGATGCGCGTTTGTTGGAGGAGTGACTTGTTTGAACCAACGCAGCCACCTTTTCGACCGACCCCGCCGCCCGTCCTCCCCCCCCCCCCCCCCCCCCCCTCTCCCCCCCCCCACCCCCCCCCTCTTTTTCCTGATCCCCCCCCCCATCCTCCTCCTCCCCCCCCCCTCCTCATCTTCCCCAACAAACCCGTTCATCATGTCCGTAGAACACGCAGCACATCAAAACACAGGTTAGCCTATCTTTTCCTAGGGGCATCCTGCAGGCTCATCCAACTAAAGCTTCCCCCGCAGCATCTCGTTCCCCATCCCCATCCTCTGCCCACGATATCCTCACTCTTCGCGCCCTCGTAACCACAAAGGAGGCTGGCGTAATCATCGGAAAGGGTGGAAAAAATGTCGCAGATCTCAGGGAGCAGACTGGAGTGAGGGCCGGCGTCAGCAAAGTCATCCCTGGCGTCCACGAACGTGTCCTCACCGTCGGTGGATCTGTCGATGCAATTGCAAAGGTACGTCCTCTCTTCATCTCGCCAGCTTCAACTCACCTTTGCTCACAAATTCTCTACGCCCGCAGGCATACAACCTCATCATCACCCAGCTCGTTTCATCAAGCCCGCCTCCTATTTCCCTCTCTTCATCATCTCCCCACACCTCCATCCGCCTCCTTATCTCTCATAATCTGATGGGCACGATAATCGGTCGCAACGGCCTCAAAATTAAAGCCATCCAGGATGTTTCCGGAGCCCGCATGGTAGCCTCAAAAGAGATGCTTCCACAGTCAACAGAACGCATTGTAGAGGTTCAGGGCTCGACAGAAGCCATCAGTCGTGCAATTGAAGAAATTGCAAAATGTTTACTAGAGGACTGGGAGAGGGGTGCTGGGACAGTTCCTTTCCACCCCGGCGTTGGTGAGGAACGTCTTGGATCACGACGACCAACAAACGGTTATTCTAGCGGCTTGAACACTCGCAGATCCGCCGGTGACGTTACTCGCCGCGGTTCGTCGCCACCCTCGCCTCACTCTCCCTCGATGACACAACCACCAGCCAATCTTCGTACGCAAAACATTCTAATCCCTGCTGATATGGTCGGATGTATCATCGGCCGTAATGGTAGCAAAATTACAGAGATTCGCCGACTCTCTGGATCCAAGATATCCATTGCGAAGGCCCCCCATGATAATTCCGGTGAACGAATGTTCACCATCATCGGAACCCCTGCAGCCAACGAAAAGGCATTGTTCCTACTCTACAATCAGCTGGAGAGCGAGAAAGAGAGGAGAATTGGTAGGGAACAGCAACAGCAAGACTCCCAAGAGTAATCCAACTTGCTATCGTTCTATCAGACATTTCTCTCAATAACTTTGCACGATTAGTCCGACTCACGAAATTGACCCCATATGTCTCGTTCTTGACCCCTCCACTCTCCACACGTTTCTTCCTCACACGTGCGCTTCGCTTCGGCGTTGCACGCGCTCTGAAGAGCCGTATTCGTTATTTGTCTTCAATCCCGTGCATTTCCCATCCCCTATCACCGAAAATACGCACAAATCCTCTCTTCACTTCGATGTTCTTGACTCCGATTTACTTCAGCCTCCTAGTCCTTCAACGATAACTCTGATCGAGATACATATTGCGACATGCCTGACATACTACAATGCACTGTGTTTTAGCTCCACCGACGATATACAATATGCGTCCCTGACTTGTTCCCGTTCCTATCTCGTCTTGCGAATTGGGTGCTTTTTTTTTACCATGTTGTACAAACTGGAGATCACGTGCACCATCCATCGTTGTAATGAACGGCCAACATTCGCCCTCGCGCAGCGCCGGACATTCTTACCAGGTTCCCTTGTATGATACCACTGCACTGACATCGACGTTGGCTAACCCATACCCACAACATTATGCACCACATTACTATCAGGCGTACATGCAAGCCTGCTCAAACGGCCCACCCCGCACAACCAGGGACGGATATACACTTTCTTCGACCTATGTCCCAGGCACGGAACGAGCAACGCCGTCGGTGTCCAACCCATCTTCCCGGCAGCAAGCACATTCACAGACGGTCGTCAAACCCATCCTGAATCATCTCACTTATGGGAGCTGGTACCAGCCCGGAAATTGTCGATGCACTCGCCAAGGTTGTCCATTTACTGGCTCCCGCAAGTCCGTCGAGATTCATATGATGGATCGACATTCTATCTTACCACCCGGGTGGGTGAAGAAGGACGATTGGGATGCCGATCCAAGTTTACGAGGGTGCATACTCTTCCCATCTTACTTTGGACCTCTGACTGATCCGATGTACGACTAGAAAACCTATTGCGATTCAAGGGACATCCCTAGTACTAGACACACCAGAATCTATCAATGCTTGGATAGCAGAGCGGAAAAGGCGATTCCCGACGAACGCAAAAGTTCAAGAAAAGAAACGGAAACTTGAGGAGGCAGCTGCGCGGGGGCAGCTGACCCCAGAAGATATAGGTGCTAGCGCAAGAAAAAGACACAGGCAAAACACCACGCTTGTGGAGGGTAGTAGCAAGGGTCTCCGAGGACAAGGGTACCAAAGAAGCAGAGGCCGTCGATGCCAAAGTTGGGTGCGGCGCGAGGAACCCCAAACAACATTTACCGACGATTTGTCGAGCCAACCGGCCGATGCGAAAACAAATTGCACTCAGGAAACAGGTCCAGGCTCTGGACTGATCTCAGACGACGACGAAGCACCCGAAGTTGTGTCGTCCAAAGTCCCTGCCCCACAACCATGTTTACCGAATGTTGATGTTGGGCACAGTAGCGCAGTGCAAGTGTCACATGTGTCTCTCCAAGAATGCGTCAGAAGAATTTCTCAGCCAAAGAAACCACCGCGAAATCCGTTCGCGTCTCGGTCAACATTACTCCGTAACGTACTGGGAACTTACTATTTACTTGCCCTAATTGCTCTAATGAACTCATTAAGCTGCTCCTGCCCGAAATCCGGATCACGGTGTCCAATCTGTCGCAGGCTATACATTTTCTCGTTGAAAATGATTTTCTTCGTAACGTTGAACTGCGACCAGGCGAAGCACAAGAACGGATGATCGAGGTCCTTGAAAGTAGCGAGAGTCGATCTTCAAATCAGCACACACCCTCAAGCGGGATGTAGGGTTTTGAGTTATATCGTGTTGGGTAGAAGAGATACGGTAGTAGTTCCAGTCAGGGAGTACTGTCGCTATGATTATCGACTATCCTCCGAATGCTCCTCGGAGACGCTACAGCTCTCAAGTGACCCATCTTCGTCCCCTTCAACTTCTAACGTGCGTTTCTCTACATTGAATCCATAACCTGTCAACCCTTGTGCGATCTGGTCAACCTTGGATGGTGCCGTGACGACAACAACGGTAGAGGTGGTGGGACTAAAAATCGGTAGGATGTACTTCTTGAGAGATGCTAGAATGTCGTCTTTGGTGACAGCTTGGTATTGTTCCAAGAGTCGGAGGTTGAGGTCTTGACTCAGACCCTTGAGTGCTTGGTTGGTAAACGAGTTGATCGCCTGTGGGAGTTTGAACGAATGGGATGTGCTAGATGCTTGAGTCACCTACTGCTCTGCCTGCTGTTGCAACATTTTTTGTAACAGCGTAAACAATACTGCTCTTGGCAGCATCTAGTGTTGTTCCTTCAAGTTCGATCTGATGGAGTTACCCTGCTGAATGACAGAGACAAAACGGCAGAAACCTACGGAACCGTCAACTAATCCCGAAACTACATTGTGCACCTCGTTAAAAGCCTCCATGCTGTTGGAGCTCTACGTGAACGGTTAAGAAGAGCGACTGTCTACACGGAGGCGAAACTCACTCGGTACAGAGAAAAGGTAATTAGACCGGCTTCTCTATCGGCGGTCATGTATGCGCCGTAAGCGAGGCCAGCACCGCGGACCGATCTCTGTTGAGTGAGATCAGCACAACTTCGAATCACTCCAAGACAAGCTTCTACAATACCCATAGAAAACTCTCCGTCGCGTTCAGAACTTCAAGTGCGATCCTTAATGCTGGAAACTCTGGATGATCGAATCCTTGGATACCCTTGGTGGTGTGACTGACAAAAGAACTTTCGATCGTGGGCAAACTAACAACAACCGCCTAGAAAAGGGTGAACAGATACACAGTAAAAATCTTTTTTGTTCTTGCCTTCCTGATAGGGTTCCTGCCTAATTCATTGAGCGTCTCGCAAGAGAACTTTACCGGTGCCAACGTCGACTGCCCCTAAAAAGTGAATAAGGAACGTTAAACCAAGCGGTATCCAGAGAGCCCTGATGCTTACAACAAGGTGACTGAGTTTTTCGTTCCACGTACTGCGGGGTTTTTTAAGACTCAATACATTTCCAGTGACAGATATCCGGATTCCCGAGGGATCAGTCACTAGTATCATTCAAGTCAGGCGGGATTCCTCTCAACATACCAGAAGAACAGTACATACGACACTTCCGCAGTTTCTCGAAGGCAGCGATCACTTGTTCTGGAGACTCCTGAAGATCCTTAATAAGCTTCGGCACAAACTCCGCTTGAGATAAAATTGCGCCAGCGAGCGAAGTCGAGCTCTTGTCAAATAATGTCTCAGCCCATACAGACGACAAGACATTGCTTCCATCACGCTTGAGCTCAGGAAGGGACTGAGCAAGTTTAGCAGCGGAAACAAGGAGCCTTTCCACAAATGAGTCACTTGCGACAGATTGTAAAATACTGCTCACCTTTCTTTGTCGAATACAGCGCCCCAGACAAGATTGCGGAGCCAAGTGATGGCAGACTCGTAATGCGGGATCTCAACTTTGAAGCTTATGCGCGCAAACTCGGTGAATTGATCTGATAGCCCGAGTCCCGCTTCATATGAGACGGTCAGGTCATCAAGTTGATTGACAACCTCCTCGTGACCCAACAATTCACCACTTTCTAGCCTTACAGGCAAAGAAAAGAACGCAGCGGCATAAGTGGAGATATATCTATGAGATCTCAGCGGGAAAAGTGGTGTAGACAAAACGACACGACGAACGGGCGAAGCTCGTCCGGCACGTTTGCCAGCGAGAAGAATGCATGAATTCCTACGAAATCTGACTACGATGTCTGTCAGTCCCGAAGCCGCTTTAACGCGGGAAGAAAATCACCTTGACATGATCGTATTGTACGAATATCGACAATGGCTCGCCATCGTTCTCGATGTGTTTTTGAAGATCCGATTGCAACAAAGGTCCGGAAGCAACGCCCCGGCCCTTGCCCACTTCTTGCACGCTCTTCACAGGAATCCATGATATGCTCTTCACGTCTGGGACAGGAAAAGAAGTTAGAATCTCTTTTGGGATGGGCAAATCATGTTCGGCTTTTGCAGCATCGAGCTCCTGTCCTGCCTTCTCGAGACCTTCAGGACCAAGCTCTTCGACTTGCGCGGCCAGACGAGCCTTCTCGATCATTTCAAGTTTCTCTGCCAGGTCTGCCGAGGGTCTTCCAATAACAACGGTGTAGGGCTGTTCGACAAAGTACCTTGCGATACCATTAAGCAATGTACAATATATGATCCATCAGCCTCACCTTTTCAAGAGTTCCGTCCAATGTGAACTGTTCCAGGTTCTGAGAACATCATAATACTTGAACTCATCCAAAGCCCCACGTAAATCCGAGCCGTCTGCTGCTCCGTACAAAAAGTCTGTTATTATCGTGCCTGAAAAAGTATCTCCCTTCGCAGATTCAAGTTTACTTCGCAACTACAAAATTCGATTAGCAAAGGCAACAAACTCGACAGTTGAGCCAAAATTCCTACTTGACGTTCATCCCGATTAATGACCATCGACATTCGGGACATATCAATACCTTCCGTAACAATACGACGGAAGCTTTCAGAGAGCTTTGCATCAAAGGTGTCCAGGTATTCCGCGGGCACGGAACCAATGTAAATAGGTAGGTCCACCAGTGTAGCACGAGCATCTTCACTGAAGTAAATGTAAGAGCTTCAAGGGCATGAGTATGATGACATGGTGTAAACATGCCGTCTTACCAGAGGGGAGATTCTATTTCAACATACTCTTTGTTCAAGGGAGCCACGGGTGATGATGTAAGGTAGGTAGCTAAGATATCCAAAGCCTAAAAATGCATTGAGCAAGCTACACAAATATGTGATATCAAACAAACCTTGCGTTCCAAGAATGCTGTCGGAGGTGGGCCATTATACGTGATAAGCAATTCACCTTGACTCTCGTCTTTCTCTGGGAACTCCACGGCTTCCTTGAGGACTTTCTTGATGCGCTCGCGGTTGGCACTTGCAGTCTCCACAAATGGTCGTTTCCAGCCAATTGGACGCGGACCCCGATTTTGGCCGTGTGCGATGATGCTGGGCTCAACCTTTTCTTGGAGAACGGAAAGAAGTGATATGGTTCCACTTGAGAGTTTTCCAGTGACTATCAATGACAGATTATGAGGGACATAATATGTGCTGTGGTATTCCCGAACTGTATAGGTATTAATTAAGATAAGTAGGTCAATGAAAGATTTACTTTGCTCCACTGTAAGAACGCGTAGGGCTTCCATTAGGCCACCAGTTTCACTACGGTAAGCACTGCCTGGAGGGTACAAGATTCGTTGGGATCTGAAGAGGATATAAGCAAGGACAAAACCGCACAGATCAGCATCACTGACCGGAGAGCCATCAGATCACCCGAGGTGTTCTCGCGCCCTTGCATTTCGCTGTACACTACGCCAACGTCTTCACCTTTCGCATTGATATGATGAACCTACAATCCCAGTGACATAAGCCCTTCTAAGCTGAATAAGTTGATTGTACCTCTGTTAGGAAAGCTGCTTTGGACATTGTGGGATATAGTATATGATCTAAGTATATTGGCAGGAGCTGCAGGAATCCCTGTTCTCCGGCCGTTGAAGCAGTGAAGGCTACATGGAAGTAGAGGTGAGGAAAATGGGCGGGGGGGGGGGGGGGGGGGGGGGGGGGGGGGTTGCTTTTTGGTTATTGTGATTCCTGCCGCGTGTGGTGGCTGAGAAAAAAAGAGAGGAGAG